>JAFMSR010000008.1:22631544-23038790 GCA_022818135.1 Saxidomus purpurata
CTAGAGCGCTCACATGAATGAATTACTCTATAACCTTATGAAAAGTTTATGAACATTAGAAAATATTATCGTGTTTACCCAGTTGTAATTTCTACATTGAATTCATCAAGACAAACATTCTAACCAACTACCTTTCAAAACAACTGCTTAAAAAGGTGTTAAAAGCAATGGTCAAAAAGTCCATCTATGACTTGACCGGGAGACCTACTTACTGCCATCACATAGCCCAGTTTAGAACTTTACCCAGAGTTCATTAATAAAAACATTCAAGCCCAGGTTCATGATAGGGAAAATATGTGGCCTCTTGAAAATTTCATAAAGTTTTTCAATGGTTTGACCTGGTGACCTTGTATACAACCTTCGTGACCTAGTCTCAAACTCAATTTAGAATTCATCAAAATATATATTCTACCCAACAGGGATGTTGATTTGGATCTAATGTAGCGGTAACGGAGTTCAAAAGGTCAATCCACAATTTAAGCTAATGATCTAGCGACATACTAGTAACACTCAATGACCTACATTTCACCGTGGACAATTTTCATGAGGTTTATATATGACTTGATCTGGTGATTCAGTGTTTTATTCGTTCTGACCTAGTTTCAAGCTCGACCTAGAATTGACCAAGACTCATTTCCGGAACAATTCATATAATGATGGTTTGGAAAATGTATACAATATGTGTCCACGTTTTAAATCAGTAACTTGGTTTTGGAGGCTGCGTTTTTGGTGCGTGGCATTCCCTGTTTGATATTATTTTTGTTTTTAAAACCAATTTTACTTCAACAGTTACTTACACTTCATGAAATTCAATCTCATCATGTTAACTGGTTCAAAAAGGATTTTAATGACTTGATCTAGTGATCTAGATTTAAATTCCATGTGACTCTGTTTTGAATTAAATTTTGAGCTCATTAAATACAGACTTTTTTACAAACGGTCATTATAATTGCTCATGAAATGTGACTTTCAGTGCGCTCACACGGCATGGACATTCAGAAAAGCATACGACTGAAATCAAGCAACCAAATTAGCTCACTAGCACAAGGTGAGTTAGGAAAGACGTTTCAAGAATAGATATCAAAGGTTGTATTCTGTGTTTGATCTAGCGTTTGTTTTAAATAGTTAACATTTTTATATATTCATGGCCAACTTAAATGCTGCACAACAGGATAATATATAACTAAAATCTGGATTGTTTCTGGTCCTACTTTTTGATTGAGTTTCCATTCAATTGTGTGATGCTACTGTCTGCGTTTAAGCCTCAGTCACACATTCAGAATTTATACTGCCGTCCTTGATAGGACCATTCCCCTTTAAAATGTGTCAAAAGTGTGATCAAGATCCTGTAATTCGTGGCCAGAAATTCAAATTTCATTAAAACTGGTAAAAACAGTTACGACTACAATCAGATATTGTTCAGAAAAAAGTCCCGATCCAACAGATTCCAGCCGAATTCGTCCATATAATCCCGTTCCTTAACCGATTCTGGTCCGATTTTATCTATCGCATAGTATAAAACCACAGAATATGTCCCGACAGTATCCCGATTAAACCGAATGCTATCCGACAGTGAATTGACAGTGACCAGAAAGTGAACCGACGCTGACGGTAGACATTCGGCAAGATCTAAACCAAATCTTGACTTAATCGGCAAGAAACTGCAATGAAAAGACAACACGGGGCATTGTTATGATTTTGATCCGATACAGCAGAATCTGTCGCGACAAAGACACGATTGTATTCCGACTAGACAAAATCTGGAGTTTCCAGAACCGTCGGGAGTGCTCGGCCGGCCTCTCCGGACCATTCCCGATCCGTAGGACTCTGTTACAAACGTATACGACTGCGATCAGACAAAGATAGGACAGTCTAGATCATTGAGGATAGTAATCCGACTTTTTCACTTTTCGTGTCGTAGCGCTGTCTAATCTCAAACGAGAGCCATAACCGCTGCATTAGGGATGAACAACGTGATTTGACATTAGTTTCAAAGATAATACATGGATCACGAAGTACAGAGTCGGGTGTAAATTCTACCACAATAGCTGAGATTTGTATAAATGGAATTCAGTGCGATATAATCACCATATGATCGACTCATATAATAATTCAGACAGCAGAATTCTGATGTATAGGATTCAGCTAAAAGGAAATACAAATCTACACATCTGAAGAACAAGTTAAATCTTAAGTTTTTAAACGACAATATACATGTATTGATAACATGGATGATTTTATCGGACTGATTCCCTGCTCTTCTCTGATAGTTGTGCTCCCGCACTCTCAATAAATTACTTCAAATTCATCTGCCATGATTTATTGGGTATTTTTCATGGTTAAGTCAGCCTTTACTGTATAGAAAATAGACGACAGTTTAATCAATATTTCGAGACACGCATACATGGTAAATGTTTGTCGTTTCAATAGCATCAGGGCAACAAATGGCCCTTTTAATGAAGACAAAATATCAGTACAGTTACCAAATCAACAGTTCAAACACATATATCTCAAATGTGATTCACTAGTTTGAAGTAGGCTTCCAATCCCTCTATTCAGGGCAGTTAAGGGGTTAAGTTACCTATAAATATTATGCTTCGAACGTTGTTCACACGCTTTTATTGTTTGCTTTTAGGTGATGCTATTTAGGTTTTTCTTTTGAGAGATGCCCTTTTTTGTTAAGAACATTTTTGTTACAGTACTTAAAGATTAAAATAAAATGCAGTGAGGCACATCTTCAACTGGTATGTATCATTAGCTAAGTATCTTATTTCTGTGGATCTTTAAAGATTCAACGAATAAATGCCACACAAAAGAAAAGTTTATATCCACCTTTCGAAAATGGTAAGATATTAAACAAGACCTAGCTTTTGAATTACATTGTGCATGTATACATATACGAGAAACAACAAGGCTGAAAGTAAGTGTAATTGTAGAATATATAGGTCATTAAGTTAAACATGAACAGTGAGTTTTGACAGTTGCTTTTAAAATATACCTATCTTATTTCTTATAACCATAAATATACATTCGAATAAAATATTATATGAATATAATTAGAAAAGTCTATCGCTTGAAAGAATCTTAGCTATATGCAATAATTTGCTTTTTCATAATTCTAAAATACATCATACTAATGAGACAATGTCACATTAAAAGCTCGGAATGATTGATCTACTTTCAAAACTAATTTTAGCAGATAATTCTTGGCATTTCACAAAAAAAACACTGATTATCTTTGTAATTTGAGATACTGCAAAACAATAAAACACAATTCTTCAATAAGAAATCGGCAAATGACGATTATAACGCCTGATAACAAAGTTTCAAATGCATTTTTAAACATTTAAAGAGGAACGACGCCACAAAGACAAGTGAAGACATACATACAACATATTATGTGTGCTTATGCAGAGGTGAAATGACATTCGAGTCACACATTCCGGTAGGTCTAAATCATTACAGTATCAAATATACAGGTTTGATAAGAAATTCATTCGTTTTTCAAGTCTGACAAGTACATTGCTTTGCTTGCCAATCCGACTCATTTGTACACCGTATTTTACATTCTTAAACTGTTAAATACTAATATGCGTGGTGTGCGAATGTTGAACTGTGCATTCAATACTACATTATGCAGTATGCACGGCACAAATTTTATAGAATGGACGTAATAAATATCAAGATCAATGTTTGGTGTGCTTTATTTTGTTTTCTGAATGTATATTTCTATGCTTTTCCATAAGGTTTATATAAAAATTAAATTCTACATTTCGCATTTAAATTCGCATTTCGAATTCTACTGTTCATTACAGTTTGTTTTGATATGGACAAATCACGAAAACAATCTTTGAAAAGACAATCACACAAACGGGAACAGTTTGCATAACAGGACATCATACAGAGCAATCGTTGCTTGGCTTGATGTTTATTAATGTTTCAAAATGTCGTAGACACATTTGCGTAGCACAATAATCGCAGAAAGACTTAAATTTGTCAGACTTAAATGGGCCAATCGAACTAGGTGAATCACTTATTTTGAAAAAAAGGTGAAAAGAATACGTTAAATCTTAAAGGACATACCCTATAACTGATGCCAAACTAAATAACCTCCAAAACATAAAAAATAGAATCTTTGAGAGTATTATATCTTACCATTAAAGATTCAGCTATGCATTCCAAGTCATTATCAATAAAGTCAGCGGTTTCATTCAATAATCTATGTAGAGTTTTTGTTGTACAATTAATTGGTGGATGTAATTTATTACAGAAAACCTCTATATTGATTAACTGTGGTAAAATGAGGCATTTTTCCTCTTTGAAATTGTATTTATTTATTACTTTATGTTCATTGAACACATAATCTATGTTTCGAGAGTATAGTCTGCTAAATGAAGGGAGTGCCTCTTTAAGATTAATCCGAATTTCAAAGCACAACAATGTATTACAGCAATGTTACATGTCGATATCAATTTTTTTCTTTTAAGGAATTAGATTTCTAGAAAATAATATTTTTTCTTGCTAACTAATGATACTAAATCTTCCAATTTGACTACAAGAAGACAAAACGTTCATAATTAAGATTTATAGTTCCAGCTTAAGTTAACCAAAAATGATTTACTTACATACTTTATCAATTAAAGGGAAAGATACTTCTTACCAAGATAAAGTTAAAGAACATTAAAAAAGATTTGAACAAAATATAGATTTACTAAATCAAGACAATTCAATAAAATAGTGCGAGCTCTATCTTGTAAACTTGATAAGTACAAGTATTAGCAGATGGTCAAAAAACGAACTCTTTCGCTTGTATGTCCTTGTTGAAAATCGTATCAGTATCAGCTTTATAATTAACAACAAATTAAAAAACTGCAAATTGTAAATAGCTTTCTAGGACTTTATAGATTCTTTCTTTTTCTACGTTTCAAATAGCTTTGCATTGCTATATATGATTACCGTTTTGTTTAAAAGGGCAACATCGAGGTAGAACAATAACATGACGTATATTGGAGTACAGTGGCTAAATCGAATGCAAAATTCCATGTGTTTACCCGCTGCGCTTGTATATTGTGCTACCGGAGGCTAGATCGATCAAGACTAGAATATTCTCTGCAATCTATTGTGCTTTAAAATGCCTGTTCCTGAAAATGAAAATTACTTAATCAATTTATCACGTTACTTAGGAACACACAATACACTGTATGTAACTGTCAGTTTCAATTGCAGATAATCTGCGTCTGTACATGTAACAAAATCTTGAAAATAGAAATTTCGATAAGCAATGAGATGAACGATGTAAATGGCATTGGGGTATGCTGAGTGTTTGACGCAAGCTGTGATGAGGTCAACTGTCACTAAGTTTTGCTGCCCCAACCCAAAGTGCATTAGTTAACATGCGTGTGCAATCAAGATATTAAATCTATGATTTCGTCTAAGAATGCATCAGACATAAGCTGAAAACATGTAATTATCTGAAACTGATGGAATAATTGTAGTTAATTCCAGTGTTTAAGTAAGAGTGACTATCTTAATTCATTGTAAGCTTTGCAGACATTATGTTCTCTAAGGTAAACAGTTAGATAGTATTTTGTGCCTAAAATGAATACTCTTAGAATAAGAATAAATAGTTAACTTAATTTTCAATTGGCAATTAGTCCTTAAAACCCTCTTCTAGCCCTAGGTTTAGAAAGAAATAGGTACATGTATATATATAAATAGACGAATAGTTTAAAAGGTACATTTTTGTAATTTAAAAGTGATTGTTTATTTGAATGTCACACTTTTTTAATGGATCAGCAATTTACTTTTTTTCTAAGCTCAAAGGAGGTATAATATGCATACGGTAATCGTGATCCAGCTAGATGGCCGCTCATGAGAAGATTATAGAAAAGTGGACCATTTCTAAATTCGAGCCTTCAACCTCACGTTCCAAAAGCGGATACCTAAACCACCACACAAAATTAAAAATTAATATAAAATCTGAAAAACGTCTTTAGTGCTTTTATGTTGTTTTTTTTTACGTTACCGAATGTACGTAATTTCTGATGTTCTTTGTAGAAAAGCCTTTGAAACATACCTGTGGACGGTTTTGCAAGAAATACAAATACATATGAGCTGAAGCCCTTTCTGTAACTGTTTTTATTTGGTTATGAAAATCGAATCAACAATAAAACGTAATAAATAGAATGTCGCACTTTCACTAAAGTTAAAAACTCGTTGGATATCTACAATTGGATATGCCACAGGTAGTCTAAAATGTCCTCACTAATGGCATTTTTGTACACTACAAGAGTTTTATATTTCAGTTATAAATGATTCTCATGCTGTTATCTTATGGTTACAAATGATACTTTAGGAAAAAGAATACTCCAAAGTGCATTATTTAGATGTAAACCATTTTTTTTAAAACCCTTCTACAAAAGATGTAGGAATATCCGATGTACCGGAATAAAGGATTAGGTTTTATTTGAAGTGACTTAATTAGACGCTACGGTAATAACGAAGATTTCATTGTAACTTAATAGTCTTTATTTTACACAGTATGATTTCACCGGATGTTTAAGTAAAAGGCTGCTCTGTCGTTGATTACTGTCAGGTTAGTCATGAGTATCTTTTACTGATTTAAATGTTATACAGGTCACTGATTTACTAAATGATATTGGAATAAGCAATGTTATTGCAAGTAATGTTCCTAATCATTGTGCACTTGCATGGCTTATAAATGTCATGTCCGGGATATGTTCCTCTACTGCTAGACGTTTTAATGAATTTGACCTTGTTACAATGTAATATACCAGAACATATTTTAGCTGGTATTAGCATATAACTGCATCAATCATGTACAGAATAATAAGAAAGGAAATTATATTTAGTTGCACAATAATCTTTTTCTTTCTTCGTGTATAAAAATTCAGATTTTTTATTGAAATTCGAATTATCTAAAAGAATGTATACTTGTCAACAAGTACATTGCACCATAACAAAATTATCGGAAAAGCAGCTTTCAACTATAATTACACATACTTTCAGCTCTGTGATCCGCGTCCAAATCAATCTGAAATGCACACAAGTAATTACATAAAGTACTCAAACAGAAATGCAGCATGCTGTACCAACATCTAAGGCAGGTATTGCAATCTCAAAGGTTTCCCTATAATTACCAGTATACTTGTGTTTGCCTTTTTCTGTCAGATAGAACAAGAATTAATGACTGGCTTCAAACATAAATGTGAAAGTAGAATATAGTTTTTGTATTTACAAGGAGTGTCTAAAATTCTACTTTAAAAGAGAAGTAACGTCAAAACATTCTGTTTATCATTTTGCATTATTGTACCACTACTACAATACTCCTTATATCTTTTAAAGGAAAACTTTGTATAAAAATCATGTAAATATGTGTTCTGTATTGTTAAAGCTGCTCGCTCTAAGTTACCGTTGAAAAAAGTTTTAAATGACATTCTAATACATAAATATAAACTAAAGCCTAAAATCAAAATATAAGCAAAATGTCTAAGTAGGAATTTGCAGAAATCTATTGAAAATGTTGCTTTTACGGCACCGCTACACTATATGTTTGTATTGGAATTTCAAAACGCTTATTAATATGATTGCGTATTATTTCAAGTATACAGCAAAACTTTACACGAGTTTATACAGGAACTTTTTTATATGACTTTATGTTCTAAAAAATGTTACTTTCATACAATTTGAAGAATTGTCTTTACCAAAATCTGAGAGCGGGCAGCTTTAATATTTTAATTATTATCTCTTTTTTAAGTATTGCACTTTATTTTATGCTAACTAATGAAATACTTTGTTCTATCAGTGAAATTAAATGTAATACTATAGATATCATATTAGTCTCAGTGTTGGTGATAAAGGTCTGCCGGAACTACGATGTTCAGTAGTGCATCTATATAATTTAGCTCAGTTTGTTTTAATAGTTAATGAATCACTAATGAAAAAGAAAAAATGTTTATTCTGAGTGGATATTGAATATACCTAAACTAAAAGTGATACTATTTTTATATTTTCACGAATAACGTTTTGCTTCTGAAACTAGAAATTATTTCCATAACTGTGCATATTGATGTAGATACCATTAAACACTCTTTCCTGTTTCATTTTGTTTAATCTCTTCAGTGATCGAAAATTTGTATTTGACATTCTGTATCGCTCAGAAACAAAAACAAAAAGAAATCAAGAAGCTCGTTAGATATATTCCAAAATAGGTTCGTCTGACCTTAAGAATGCAAATTTTTCAGAAACCCCCTGTGATTGTTTTCCTGTAGGAATCGATACTGAATTAAATATAGCTTTGAACAGAGAAGAAAGTCTGCAGAATCCGGACTGGACAATTATAGTAACCTACAGAAGTATTTCCTTTGAGCATTTTTATTCTTCTGGCAAACAATAACATTTACATACCAACACTGTGCAACCAGTTAAGGTAAACAAAAGAATAAAACGCACCGATCTAAAAATAGTCTTATAACATCGTACATCGATGTTGTAATTGTTCATATAATGGCAGCATGTCATTTCAGTTGGTTGCAGCATTCAAGTAAATTAATTACAATCTAATTCAAAAGATGATTTGATGGGAAAGCGTTTACAAACACATTTCAGTATTAAATAAACGATTTGCACTGTGACCGGATCGATTTTGAAATAAAAATTATATTTTTAACAGTATTGAAGTTATAAACATACTGTTTAAACGTTAATTCGATGTTATCATTTATTTGTCTTGCCTTGCATAAATATCAATTACCATTCCAACCTTTAACAGACATTGGTATTACATTGTAACTGGTCAGCCTGTAATATATACTTGACATAGTTCCAGCTTCAGTTAATTGGAGGACTTTAGGTTTCTACGTTTTATGTCAGTGACTGTCGCTTTTGTCTACCAGCACAATAAATAGTAAAACTTATACAAGTCTATTGGAGTTTATTAAACTTGCATACACAAATGACAGCAAATACAGATGCCCTTGCATATAAATTTTCGAAAGACATTTTCTTTCATAGTTCGATCCGCCTTTCACTTCTCTCAAAAATTGTTAATTCTCCATACAGTCTGAAGTACATTGTACTGTCAGTTATATCCATAAAGGTCGAGCAGCTTCTTTTCTGAATTATATGATGGCGCCTAAAGCCTGACATTCTAGATTAATTTTCGATAGGCGTCCGCTATAAAAAAAAAAACATTTTGGCTTCGACCTGCCATATTCTGACAAAATATTTTTCTGGGTCCCTTGCAAGGCAGTAAAAACATACCAATCGTTTTTTTTTCTTCGAATTTTCTCTTTACCTTATCAGGAACGCATTACCTCAGAAAATCTAAACAGAAACGGCTATTGAATTGAAACCAGTAAGAATAAAGATTTTAATGATTACTTTTGTCAATTATTGCACATATATTACATACCTTTCTGGTATCTCTGTACAGAACGGTAGAGAAGACCTATGTTCTTGTCTATGTAGACATGATCTTCTGAATATAATATCTATTGACATACTTTTCTGATTTACTTTTTCTTAATCAAATACTAGTACAGTCTAACCTGCATTAGTGGTCACATGTATATAACGTGATCCTGTCTGTAACGGTCGGTCTTAGGTGCGACGGCAGGAAATTACTCTAAATGTAACCTGTTTATATCGCGGCTCTGTTTAACGTGGTCAGCGGCCACTTATTTTAGTCCGGAACTGATTATATAACGGCCAGTGACGGGTTTTGAAACCGATTAATTGTGGATTATGATCATTTAAAATGTGTGAATAATACAAAAATTTCAAAGGATTAGATCGATTAGGTGAGTTTGTTTGGTTTCCTTGATATTTTACTTTTTATGCATGAGATTTTTTATGAATTTCCGTGATTTTGCGTAAGTTTGATCGAAAACTATTCAGGTTTATTGAAACAACATTAGGTATAAAAATCTATGACAAGGCAGTCCGTATGCCAGTTTTTTCCAGTATGTCTTCACCTAAACGTAAAGCGCTTTCGTTAGAAGAACGAGTTCGTGTAATAAAAGCATTTGAATGTGGGAATAGTTCTCCAAAACTTGCTGATCAATTCTATGTGGGAAGAACACAGATTCAACAAACCATCAAAAGGAAGGCTGAATATGTGTCTCAGTGTGAAATTGACACGAACCCAGAGAGAAAAAGACAAAGACAACCCACAGGTTTACGGATCGCAGCTTCAATGTTGTGTTGCATGCATTTTATAATTAACACATGTTACATGATTCGGCAAAGCATCGCAGATCAGTTCTTCAGACAAATGAATATGTCTCCGCTCACTAATATTCTGAAAACAACCATCACTGCCGCCTAGATAATCACTTGAATAGGAATAACACATATATTTAATAATCATTCTCTATTAATATTTGTTTTTGTTGTATTACAAGCTGAATAGTTAGTTCTGTTTTTGCCGTTTACATATATTACAGAAGTATCGGAATACATTTTTGGAACATTAAAACCTTCAAATATTATGACTCGATTACATTTCAGCAGTCTGAAAGTGAACTGATTGCTAAGCTGATAAGTATTAAGCCACGTCGGAATTTGCGGAATATCCACTTTGATGCAGCATGTAAGATAAGGACCATAACATCAATCTCAATACATGTAACCATTTCTAGCATTAACCCTATGAGAATTATATGTAGTAAAGACATTTAAATCCAATTTAAAGTCGTAAAATTACAACTCGACAATTTTGGATTGTACAACAACAAGTGCATTGACAGGCCATATAATGACTTTGTAAGATAAGATTTTATTTAAAGGTCAATGTCATAGGTTACTTGAACAACTAAAGATAGATGAATAGTGAATATGTCTTTTTGAAATGCTTCTGATCACTTTGCTCTCAAACCGACAGTCGGTGATAGTAATAACTGCTATCAAAATTTTAAATATTCCTTCACTGTCAAGAATGGATCCGTCAATGGTTAAGTATGTTGCTATTGTGATAAAAAATTGATAATTTATGATATGAAGTATTTGACTACCACTTAGTACAATTCGGTAGTTACAATATTCCAAATGCCGTAAAGAACTGGGATTCAGTGCTGTTGTTCCATTCTGATTTTCCTTATCAATGCAGTTATGGTCACTTTTCCTTAAACATATAAGACAGTTGAAAATATCCGAAATATTGGCTTCTATTATCTGTAAGATTATTCAGCTTTAAAATAGTCTTAACCTGTCTGTCGCTTTTTGCTACATGCTGTGTGACTAGACAGTGAAATCAAAGTCTACTAGATTGATTTGATGCTTACATTTAAACTTCAGTATCATTAAACAACAACATCATTCTGTTAATTGAAATAAACAATTTTCGTGTTATTCAAGTAAATCCACCATTACACCATTTTGAGGAGTATTCTTTGAACATAAAGTGTTCGAGAGAAAGGTCTTGGCATGCAACAGAAATTAAATAGCAATATGCTAACCAATCTTAGACGATGTCACAGATACAGTTCTACGTATTACTAAGAAGTATAAACAACGTAGATTAGTTAATTTGCCGAAATAACTTGGATGTTACAAGTAAACCTGATTTCCTTCATGTGAAACCACAATTCTAAGATTCGAGCATTCAATTCAGCTTAGTTGACTACTTCCAAAGGTCAAAATCAATAGAGCTTTTTTTGGTATCACATTATCTACAAGTGTGCGGCTTCTAAATTTAAATTGATGCATCTGTAAAAACAAGTCCTGTGCTGCAAATTAGTGACTATTTAGAATAAGCCGAAAATAGCTATATTATAGCAATTGTTTTGTTAGGAGACATTTATAAACAATTAAAAAATATATATAAATAAGAATATACTGAAAACGAGATTACTAACTACATTGAATGATTCTTCTCACTTCATAGTATCGTATTGACTGCAGATTTAAGTGTTGTACACAACGTCCCTTAAGTATGTTAAGGTCAATGTACTTTCCTACTTATTCATAATCGTTTGCTCTTACATCGTGCAATTTTCTAATAGAAACAAGCTTCGAGACTTTAAAAAGTTCTCGGTATTAATCGAATCGTTACATGTATGAAGTTCTGAAATTTAGAACGTAAGATCTCGTTATGATTAATCAAATGAAATTAGCGTTATAACGAAATTGTTCAATGCAGCGATCATGTCGAACATGGCATATGCAACAAATCTGAGCGAAAAACACTTGAACATAAGAATAAATGTTACCAAAAACTGGCCTTGTCGGAAGTTTAGTCTGAAATATTGCTTGAATATTAATGTAGTAAAACAATGCTGAAATAACATGCCTTCATAATATTAAGAAAGTATTGATTGGTAATAAAATTATAGCTGCAGTCATTTGACTGGAAATGAAATTTAGATTTTAAAACTGACAAATTTGGACAGTTTGCTTCGAGCAAAAAAGCAAGACAAGTGTATTTGCTTGCTCGATTGTTTTATTATTCATTACAGGGAAAGTTATCCAGTGTTAATCTAACTTTGTATGTCACTTGCATTAGATCATAAATACTTATTTATGGAATAGGACTTTAGTGACAAGTTGTTCTTAAGGTAGTCTTAATGCATCTTCATGAGAATAAGTTGTTTATTTTAAGATCACCTTTAATTACTCGACCAAATTCTTCCGCTTTAATATTTGAAATAATCTATTTTTAAAGAAAAAAGTCCATGTTCACTTATCAGAATGCTTCATTTAAAAATAAACAACCCATTAAGGCCTATTGGGCAGCTAGTTACAATGTAGGTCATAAATTGCCTACAAAATCTCGTTAAAATTCACTAAATAACTGGTTTACGAGCCTATTGCCCTAAAGATCTTATGCAACGGTTGTAGTAAATGCGTTTTATAACTTTAACAAAATAAAAGTCGACAGTAAATGCATTACTGTCAATTCTGCAACAACAAGAAAGCTATATCTAACTAATTAAATACAGTAAATTAATATCCTTCTTATATGCAGAGCACGCATTTCGTGGAATATCTGATTCATATAATTTCAGACTCATCTACTTAACCAAATAAATGTATAATTTAGCTTTTAAAGTTCCGACAAGCTAATGCACGTTTCATTTTCTGTTTTGTAACATCGAAAATGTATTGATACATGTATGTTAGTTTTAAGATTCCATTTCCTGCGGAGAACTGGCTTATTTATACATACTTGGCAGACACGCGCATGTCTTTGTAAACACTGCACATGACGTCATGCTACTGTCAGTTTCACCGGGGATGTTGTAAACGTCAGCAAAATGACTGGGTTTTAACACGAAAGTAAGATTTTCATTGGTCCACTTACAGGGGTGACGCGCATGGATTTATTTGTCTGTATGCGTACAAAACACAAATCCCACAGTGACCTGTTATCGAACGAGAGCAAACTGAATTTTTTCAAACCTTTTAAATTCGGATCCAATGTCGTTTTCAAAGTTGTCTAAAAGGGTCAGCACTTGCCTGAGATGTCTGATGTTTCAGTATATAAGAACGGCATAACCTCTAACTTCTTATGACATAAGTTAGCTGCGGCTCTCGAAATGTTAGTAACAAATTTTTACTTCAATGCCCGAATGTATATGATTAACTGGTAAGACATTTATAACTCTTCTGTGAAAATTTGAATGCGACATAAATGGAAAAGACAATTTAGTAAGAAAATAGGAACATATAATTCGCCGTAAAATGCTGCGCTGTATTTAAGCCACATGATAACCTTAAGTTTGCTCAAACAGAGTCAAGCATTAACTGATATATTATGGAACTGTGATCTATTTACTCTAATATTCATGTTGGTATGTGCCTTTCTCATATATCGCTTTCGTGTTACTTTATAAAGCAAATTGTGACATTTACTTTCAAGTGTTTCAAGTAAGACATCTTTCTTGGCAGTATGGCAATATCATAAAACCCAAAGTGTATTGGTCACTTTCTTTTCAATTTTCATTGATGCAGTCCCCGGTTTGAACTAATACAAACGCTCTCCTAGCTTTGAATGCATTTTAGTGTTTCAAAATTAATGCACATTCTATTAATTTGACAGGTAAGGCATCGTTACACCGTATAAGTGGCAAATATGTAAATTACAAATACCAACCATCGCCATGTCGATAGTGTCCTTAGGCAAGACACAAATTATTGCACATTGCCTCTCTCTGTTCGAGGTTGATTCCATCTGGAATGAGTCTCGAGAGCGATTAATATAAGGTGTAAGAACTTGTTTCGCAATCGAGAATGAATAAATTAGTAAAAACTAAATAACAAAATACAGAAGAATAATGTAGCAGCCACACGTTTTATTACGTTCCATACTGTTTCAACAGCTAGTAACACCTTTGATACACGCAATTTAATGCATTTTGTCACTCACCTGAGTTAACAGATAGAACATTTGTAGCAGATGATCTGAATGTGATAAATGTGCTGTCAGGTTGGTTACATCCCCTTATACTCGCAGAATTTCAAAATTTTTGATGGAGGGTATTCAAGTTGCATTTTCGGTTACTTTTTTCAAGGCAAGTCTGAGGTTTATGATTATATCTCAATTAAGACTTGTTGTGTTTTTGTTTTCATTTTCTTAATATCGCGGACATTTTAATTAGAACATGAAGAAAACTGAAGAGAGGAGACAATACATCAATCTATGAAGAGCATGATCTCAGAAATATTACCGGTAATTTTGATTCAATTTTGCCAAGTTTGAAAGAAAATGGATTTGGCGAAGATTGTGCTTGAAGAAATCGTTAACGACAGACAGCGTCGGGAGACGGAGATATATTTAATAATGAATCTTGTTTTTTGTAGAGATATGGTATCACCCGATGTATGTGCTGAACATAACGGTTTCAAAATATTAAGAAAGGGTAAGAACATTTGATGTATATCAGATAATATGATATGCACATCAGAATAACAAATCACTTAGGATCTTTTCGATTTACTCCACCGATATAAAGCTCTTGTAGGAAAATGCGGGGAGATCTTAACATGCTTTTCAAATATTATATTGATATAGGGCTGTGGGTTTCTGATTAAGATTCAAATGAAATGCAAAAGGCAGTAATTAATCTGTAATTGAAGCGAAAAGTAAAAACACGCAATGCTTGTTACAATGTATATGTAATTCCAGACAATTAAACTACCTCGAATTGGGTTATTACTAGCCTGACATTACTCTTCATGTTATATGTTAAATCAGGGGAGTATATTGACTATGTTAACCAATCAAAGAGAATAAGGAAGAAAAATGCAATTTTCTATTCCGAATTTATCCTAGTATACCACATAAAACTGACTGTGTTTGGAATGTAATAAGTCTGTAGAAAAGCTGGAAGACAATTAATGAAAAAAATGTTTTCCTTTTTTCACTTTCCTTACAAAGAGTTACTGTAACCACTTACCACTGAAAAAATTAAGTCTAATGTCATTCACTGTTCACACAAAAAGGAGATCAACAACAATACATAAACAAGTTACATGTATATATCTTATATCTACGAAAGCCGAGATAGGTCAAATAAAAGAAACCTTCTCATAAACGCGCACACACGAGAATTAAACATGTTCGTACGAGAAATAAACGGGAGCGTACGAGCATAAAGATAACGTGTAGCTGCGTTTATTCTCGCACGTTTGCATTTTATTCTTTGTTCTCGTGCGAATATGTTTTTCTGTAGTACGTACGCGCTAAATTCTTGTCCGTATGAGGTGAATTAAATTCTCGAACGAGAAGTATTTACAAACAATGTACAAACTAGTAATATTTAGGAATTGTATACTATATTATATATTCAACATCCATTGCCTTTGTCCATTGTAAGTGTAATCTATGTGGAAAATAAAGTCATGTATTCAACCTCATATGTAAATGCGTGTCCAGTGTTTTGTGTTGTGTCTAAATTGTGTATAAGTTGTCCTTTATTTTACACTTAAAACATCGTTGCCTTTATGTAATTAACATAAACAATGTAAGCTACAGTGACTACCTTGTATGTTGCCTTTTTCTCGTAGTTGGCAGGATTATGCTCACGGATTGCTTCATATGTTTTATCATTTATGATGTATTTATCCTAAGGCAATTTATGTGACACAAAGGATCCTTTCTTATACATTCTCGACTATATAACTTAAATACTGCCACTAATAAGCAACCGAAAATCATTATCTAATTTATTTTAATTATTTATATGAAAAGCATTTTGCATAGGGCATATGTTTTACTTATCCCCTAAGATTGTTATTTAGTAGGTCATACATTTGCAAATCTACTGTTTTATTTTTGACTATCTAAAACATTTCAAATCAAAGGAAAATCAAGTATAGTCAGAAAATAATTTGACTTTAAATTAAAGAGCACGTTATTGATAGAATTTCTAAAATCGGAGTATTAAATGTGAAATATTGAAGATTAAAAAAGTCCAAAATGCAGGGTGATGGAGGCGTTCAATTAGAAATCCTGAAAGCAAGATGATCTAAAAAAAATATTTATTCAGCAAAAATACTGCTTAGTTTAAAAAGATGAAACCAGTTAATTGATCAGTATAAAAAGACATGAAGTTGTCAGGAACGTTCATCTGAACACGTTAGTTTTATAAGTATATAGTGAATACAGGCGTTTTTCTTTAATCTTTTGCAATTCATTTTCAGTAGAAGACATTGATTGTGACATTAATGAAAAAAGAGAGCTAAGTAAGAAAATGGCAAGATTACGGCGAATAATACAGGGGCATTAACCCATCAAATTTGAACTTGCCAATAAAATACAGTTACCGAACCTTTTGTCCGATTTAACAAACAGTATGGCTGCTTAAAACGCATCCAATGGATTATGCAGTAGGTATTGATAGTGTGCATGAACATGATAAGAAATCCATGATGGCCTGTAAGCTCACCTGAGAACTAAAATATGTTTCGAATTAAATCCATTTCTGAGCTTGCATGCATTTGATAAATGTTGACAAAAATGGTTCCCGTGAGAAAAGCTGATGTTGAGAGAATAACTGATTTTAATATGAAATGAAGAATAAAGATGAACATACTGTAACTGGATCATTAACTTTCAGCCAAACTTTCAGACAGACGTACGAACGGACGGACAAAAAGTTGATTACAATAGCACGTAATGTTACATATAAGGATTCGGGCTCTGAAATGGGTTCATTCAGCCATTATACAAAGCGTTCACCTTTTATTTGTACAGATATTTAAAAAAAAAAATTATTGAATATTTCTAGCACGTAACTTTTTTTTAAATATAGAAGAATCCAATATTCCGAATATTGACACTATCACAGCATCATGCATGAGAAAAATTACATATCCTTTATATAAATGAGGTTTTTTCTCACAATTCTTAGTTTTATAATGATTTTATAAGGGTTCGGCCGGCAACAGAGGTCAACGTGATGGTAAGTAATACTGACACAAAAGCTGAGATCCCGGCATCCGTACATGCCTAAAAAAGGCAATTTTATACCTTAAATACATGTAGATAGGAGTAGTTTTACACGACACAAATTCGTTGGGTATATACTTTCGTTACATGCATTTCAAAATGATCGAGTAGTACAAATTCTATACACAGTCGGTTTCCCAACGGAAAGCGTCAAGCCAGTAACCCATGTATAAACGTTAAATTAAAATGTTCTGCCATACGATTTGTACCACTCAATCATTTGAAATTAATGTATAGGAAGAATCAACCCAATGTGGTCATAAATGCAAGACCGATAGCTGAAAATAGCCTGCCAGATGTTGAAAGGATTGATTAGATAAAGAAGGGAAAAGGGCAGGTGGTACGGTAGAAGTTTTGATAAATATATTTAATTAACGTACAAAAAGGTCATTTCTTATTACGTGTTTTTGCCGCAAAAAAGCGAATACTAGAGTTATTTAAACTGAATCTAAAGCGCTCGGAGGATAGAAGCTTTGATGATTGACTATGTGCTTAAAAGAAACTCGCTACTTTAATACTAGTTGATGATTGGTGATGCCCTCAGAGACATAACCCAACAATAACCTCTGTCGAGAAAACAGATGCATGTATGTTCGTTTGATATCACTGAAAATTGCTTATTAATGAAACAATGACTGAATTGTTCAGAGAGAGACCATTTATCTTGGGTCAAGCTAAAAGAAAAACAATCTTTTCACATCTTTTAATTTTAGAAAAACTTATTTTATACAATTACTTTCCATTGCTCGATGATTATCAGCTCTTTTATTAGGAAATCTGAGCTTTTAACTTTAGTTAAGATATTTTTCACATATTAAGTTAGAGAAATTTGCCAATAAATACATGGCAACTTGTAAGGATATCGTCACCACAAGCGCTAAACTATGAACATACGATCCTAAGCATTGACGCGTGTTTCTGTATTTGACATATTTATTGCAAATTGTAACAGAATCAAGGAGTTTAAAATATTTCTGCTAATGCTGTATTGAACATGTGATAGTCACATTGCTGACAATTACGGTCTGGTTAATTTGTATTTCATTTGCAGTCTCTGTCAGCAGCATATCCGCAAAAATGGTGTGGCAGCGTGACTGCTATTAATTAGTATATTACAATTTGTAGTATGGTTTCACATTTTCACGAACTATGTGATTACGTAATATGTAAATTTTCCTATGCACATGTATCTTGTAGCTGCAATATGTAGGAGTGCGCAGCAATGGATGTAGATTACTACGTACAAATGTCGCAGTTATGCAGTGCTAAAAAAAGAACTGCTATAATTTTGCATACATGTACAAATCTAAAACTTGGCAGCAAATCAACATAATATTTGCAGCAATGTAGCTGCAGCTTAAAGCTTGTAGTGTGGATGTGCTACAAATTACAACTTGTTTTCATTGCAATCACAGTAAATGTCAAACACGGTTACAACTTACAAGTAAACAGCTGTCACTTTTACAGTAATCAGGATATTTGATTTAATGTTATTATAGTGTTACGAGTATGTGGCTATCCGGTTCCATTGTTTTAAATGTCTTAAAAGAACTGCGGCTCTTCCAATGTCATTGTGAAACAGCTATTCAAGAATAGTGTGTTGTCAATCATATCACAGTCTGTTGCTCTCTTTATCTTTAGCTTTGTACAGATGCCATTGGTATTTCGTACAGTTATCTAATATAACTCTAACAAGTCAAGTTTTAACAATTTTTACTAATGAATGTGTTTGTTCTTTTAACAAAATGATTTTTTCAGATGAAACGCAAACGACCAACCAATAAATTAAATGTGAATTCTACAATCGTTGTTGCAAACTTCGAAGAAAATTAATACATGAAGTTAAAAGAAAAAGCAAAACTTTCTGAAAATAACATCCAACAAACAAGTCAATGCCAAAGCCAAACAATTACGTAAATCTAAAACAACACGTATTAGTGGCTACTAAAAAGAAAAAGTAGACATGAACATAATCACACACACTGTCGGTGCAGGCCCCTCCCTCTCACACACGCGCTCACGCTCACAAACAGCACTCAAACAACTATTTTCCCTTATACTTTACTACAAGTCGCATATAAGTATTACACAATCTACCAACTCAAGAGGTCTTGTCTCAGCCTTTATTCGTTTCTTTGCCATTTACGCTTGATGAAATATTTTGAAATAATACGAGGTGGTCTTGCCTGGCAAACATCTCTTGGTATGTCATGCATTACAAACTATGGTTGAATGCATGCACATAACAATTCTTTCTACTATGACAAATGCCTTCCAAAAGGGGCATCTAGCAGTTGTTTCATATTTAACGTTTGAGCATTTGTCTACAGTGGATTGCAAATTTTACATGAGTTTTGATAATGAGTCCGGCACGCTCTACTCAATGTAAAATATTCCTGGAAAATATTTTATTAATGTGTAGTTCAGAAGGTGTCCTTTTAAGGGCAGAACAAACGTTCAGCCAACAAGTACTTTAACGTAAATTGGTATTAAGCTATACTAGTAGTCTCTCAAATGGTTACAAGTCTACCAAGTGACAAATTATGTAATCTACAGAAAATGTTGAAAGCCCAGGTCAAGCGCCGCAAGATTTACATTGCAGGACTATCAAAGTCTGATAGGTCTTCTAAATATGTGTCAGTTGTAACCCTAGGCAGATAAATGTGCGTCGGTTAATAGATTTTGCAAAATACATTGTTTATATAATACACCTTCAACACAGAATTATCCTCAGTCGAGAGAGCCGTATAGGCTTGGCTACTTTTTGTAGTCTATTATAATGGCAAAAAACGCGTTTTTTATTCACAATGGGATTGAGATGAGCAGCATCATTGGTGCATAGATGATTCAGGCTCGCTGGGCTTTGGAGCTCTTATCCTAGCCAGCGAAAGAGCTATTTCCAATTGTTTTAGCACTCTATTTACCCTCCCTATTAATGGCTAATTCTGCATTAAGATTAAAACAAACATCTAGGGGTCTTGATTTGATGCGTTTGTTTTATTGTGTATGCGCTACAACATTCTTGGACAGGTAAAACATATAAACTTTGTATCTAGCAGATGTTCTGTCACGCTAGCAGATCTAAGAGTTTGAGCCACAACACAAAGAATGGACTCAACGCCAAGACACTTTCAAGTCGCAATTTTAGATATGTTTAAACAAATGTGTGCTTCGTTTACACCTGTCAAAAACAAGCATTATGACCTTCAGTCAGTTTTGAGAATTTTCTCTGGTCGAATATCCTGATTCTCTACCATTCCTGTTATCAGGACATAAGGCCGCCTACTTACAAACAATGCATTCAGATCCGATTCCTTTTTCATCTGCAAACTGTTATATGCCTTCAAGATATACGAACAGGTACTCCAGACCCTCGCTTACCAGTTACACGTGTGCGGTTTCCATTTCTTGTTAAGGCCTTGAAATATGTCATTTTTATATTAAAAGCCTTTTGGGAATTGTTAAGAATTGGAGAAATAGCACTTACAAAAACAGGCAGCAGTAACGTAATACTTGTCAAACGGGGAAATTCATCAAGAGAAAAGTTAAAATATAAATTGCATCTACATTACTATGCCACGGTACAAACATTTCTCTGGCACCACGGCGGCCGTAGAACCTTTTAACGCAGATTTATCTATTGCTAGATTTATCCAAATAAATCTATACTTAGCTCTCGTTCTATCCAATGGTACATGTATTAAATACCATTTATGTACATTTACTTTATTCATGTTTGTCTGTTTGTAAAGTATTCTTACACCTATTTTCAAGTTTTATGTACACCGCTTGAATTTTATAGTCCTTTGTTATTCAGATCTATATATTTGCTTGAAAAATCAAGTCAGTACTGTATATATAACAAATACATGTACACTATTGTGTTTGTCAGTCTTAATACTGGTACATGCATTATATAACTAACTGATATTGGCCTAAATTGTCTACATATCCATCAAGGCATTATACGTTTTAGTTCTATAAAACCATAATTCTAAAGGTGATATAAAGTGTATCTACATGATAATACATATCTTGACGCTGTTATAACCATTGCACTAGTTGTTTTATTTCACTCAACTACACTCGAGGAGCTATATATCAAATTTCTCTTGATAATATATTGCACATGTTTTGAACAGACAACGTTTGCTTTAAATAGTAACACTGATCTACACTGAACTTAAATTGCATGCGGCGCATGGATTTTGTCACCAGCGTGGTAGAAATGATGATTAATGCCTTACAATAAATTTCACTATTCGATATATTACCTGATTGACAAGGTAGTTTTATGATTAATGTGATACAGATTGTTTCTGCAAGCAAACACTATAGTGACGCGTTGTCAATAGTGTCTCGAAGAGCGCCCCATCAATCAGATAGTAAGTGCTTTCATAACAGATTTTCATCTAACAATTCCAGAACCTATTAATATTCTTGAAGAGTCATCAGTTTTGTATGCGTTCCACTACAATCCTGAGACACCGCCCAACTAAAAGAAAGGTTCGTATGTTTTTATTCAGACGACAATTTCTTTGTTGTTGTTGGTTTATTTGTTGTTGTGGTTTTTTTTTCAGAAAAGTTGTGTAGATGGATACTAAGTATTTTCTTATTTTTCCGAAGTCATGAATAATCTATTTCTGTTTAAAATTCGACTAATGGTCGTTTGGAGATTATTTTGACATAGATTATATTTTCGTGTGTCCTATCTTCATTGTAAAAGCAGATCCGGCAGTTTAATGAGCACACCACGAGGTCGCAGTATATAAAGTTCCATCTAATACATCCTGATTATGAATTCGAGCGATATTTCATAATTATTTTTTTTCAAACATTTCCTTAAGAAATACCCGTATTGGTTGACAGACGTTTTGATCCATTTTCTGGCTAACATTTACAATACGTACGTGTATTCGCTTAAGTACTTTGATCGGACGAATTTGACGAAGCAGGGTGACTTGGACTTAGATGTGAGCATATGGATTTTGCCCACTCGCTACATTTAAATAGAAATTAGTGCATGTAAAATTGGAGTAAAAAGACAGACTTAATTGCCAACAGCATTTTCCGTTTAGTTTAATTAATATAATCGATAACACTATGAGTGAATGGACAGGAACTGCTTTGTACTAGGAGAATTTTGTACTCACAATCTTGATACAGATCTTAAAGACAAAGAATCTCTGTCAGAGGCGATATTCTAACTGATTAAGAATTTAATAGTACCGAATGAAATTAGAGTGCATGCACTACAACGCACTAACCGACCGTACAGAGTATGATAGAAATATCCATGAACATCGTCATTTTCTGTGCACTAGATTTGAAACCTTCTATTCCCCATCTTACTCTCTAAATTCCGTAAGTTTTAAATTATACCGCTTGATTCTATGCGTAATGGAAGATTTACGTGAAATCAGGCAAAACAATATCGAAATCGGCATTATTTATTTAGAAAGACCAGTTGCACTGCAAATGCGACAGGTCAATTGACCTACAGAAGAAAGACTCGTTAAATCAAAAGGAGTACTAGTCTCTACACGTTCATGTAATTATCATAATTAATTATTAAGCCAAACAAAACCAACGAGGGAACCTTAGTTTCATTTTATAACGTGTTTACTACTTGGGTGAACCATATCGCTCATTTGTGATACATGTATCTGTCTTTACATGTATATTTATTTATATTCTTATTTGTGCTGAAATAAACGGTTGTACACCTCAGCAATATAAAAGTGGTCATGGGATTGAAACACAAAACTATTTCACAGTTTTGTAAAGCCAGAAACAAATTGTAATACAGATGTATATATTTTGGGTTAAGAGTTTACCCTTATTTGTAATTCTTATTCAAAACATTGAAAAAATAAGACATTTATTACGTTAAGTGACCTATTTCTTAATGTAGTCACGTAAAACCATCTTTTGTTTTATGATCTTTCTAAAATGTTGAGATTTAAGACTGAATTAGACTTATCTAAAGTCAAATATATGTGTTTGAAGAGGTCGTAAATAGCGTTTCCTAAATCAAAAGTAATTACATCAACATGAATACATCATCATTAAATTCATCTTTATTAGCTTGAAACTCAGAATCAATATTGCTTAATCTTGCTTCAACTGTTCTAGTGCAGTTACGGAATAATATCGCGATTGTAAATCAAGAGACAATTTGATACAACGAAAAAAGAAATATGGGGAGATAGGGTATACATTATTACAGGAAAATAGCATAACTCATGATTCTGAACCAGACAGTAAATCAATATTTAAAAGACGTTAATGAGCTTCCTTTACAGGAGTAGTATAAATTTTGTGTAGGTTAAGTTTCAATGAATTTTTTTGTTCCTGTTTTTAGAAATTGAGGTGTAAACTAACCTTCATCACATCGTGCTATGCAGTGCCCAGTCATGATTTTAATAAGCCACCTGGCCAGTACATTATAAAGAGATAAGGAAACGAGACAATGCTACTATTTGACCACATGACTACAGTTAACCCATTTCATATCCGAGCTAAGAGAAAAAAAGATCAAATATTTTATGAATGATAAAAATATTTGTAATGACTAGTTTAGCGTCTAAAATTATTTCGAAGATAATTTGCATAGCTTAAATTGCTAGTCTGGAAGTCACAGTTTAAAAACTGTTAATCGTTTGAAAATTTCGGATCAAATATAACCTATTAGTAGGCAGACCTGAATCCAAGGCTGGAAAACACTTTTTATAAGATTAATTCAAATATGGATCATTGCAAGTTGCATTTTATTTTGCTTCCCGTAGTCAACCTGGAATCGAATTGTCACGTACATGTACATGTATTTTTGACTTCTTAAATACTTCTGAAAATATTCCTTCAAACATAAACTTAAGGCTGGTTTTTTTAATGTTGCATTTTGGATTTTAATAAAACTGAATGCCTGTGCAAAAACATTTATTTAGTAGAAACAGCAATTATGAGACGACGTTAACTACGAAAGCACTTAAAACTATTGATTGATTGGCGGTCTTCGAGACACAATCGGCAGGTCATCGTTCTTGTTTACTATGCAAACATGTGTCATATCTATTATAAAACTACCTTGTTGATTAGGCAAATCTGTGAAATTAATTGTAAAATATCAAATGAGACTAACGCATGCGATTTTACTCTAATTAAAAGCAGAGTTACTACTTACAGCAACACAAGCCTTTTAGGCAACATAAGGCTAGCTTACGTAATATAAAACAACAAATGTCAATGTTCACAGTAAGATAACTGATAGGTTCTAATTATGTGACTCTTTAAGCACTTAAATTGTATATTTATTTTCTATAAACCGGGAAACAGAATAAAATTATATGTCTATTGAATACACTGGTGTCGTAATTGTTACCTTAGTAAGATACAAGTGATATTCTTTCACAAATATTGATAAAACGAGCTTCTGACTCTGACAAAAACGATAATCAACCTGCAGTCAATTTGTTTTATCTTCTTTGACCTTATAGTCTGAATGTTTCGTAACAAGATGAAAAATTAAAATAAACATGCAATAACACGGTTATCGATATTTATCACTTCAACGTATGCTTTTAAGGACTGAACTAAATGAGGTCATGAGAGGCAAGGTAAATACTTTACCGACAGATATCTAATGTTTCTATAAAGCATGCGAATTACCCGTTATTTATATGTAATTAAGCGTATTATCCAGTTTAATAACAATTATGATAATAAAAAGTCTTTATTTTGAGAGGCTACACGTTTGGGTATGGTCCCAATCTTCCACGTGAGCCTGTAAGACTAAGAGTTGTCACCGACAATATAGCTTTATTTTATTTTCACATAGAAGAAACTTAACTGTAATTGAGTCGCAAGGCCATTGATAATTTTCGGCGCAACCGTATTAAGCTCACTTTTGACCGGAAGTTTGGAACTATTCAACCACCAATGAAATGACGAGTAGAATGTATAATATTTTTTTGAAATGAGAAATTTACGCTGTAAGGCACCTTCTGATTGGATAATACCGGGTGCATAGAATGACCGAAAACAACCGAAAAATACAGAAAAAGACCGAAAAAACAGTTTATGCAGACCGAAAACAACTTCTTTTTCAAAAGATAAGGAATCATTTATGATTTAAGTTTTAAATACATGAAGGAATTTGTAAATAGTGAATTATCAATCAGTACTAGCGATATAATATTATCTGTTGAAAAACAAGTTGTTTTCGGTCGACAGTATTTTACTTTTCGGTCTTTTTTGGTCATTTTACTTGATTTGTAATTATACGACATTTACAAATTTTCTTTCATTTCTCCACGGACCTATATATTAACCAAAAATGGCGCCGACTTTCTTTTTTAAAGATAGTTCTTGTTTTGAATTATGTTTCGTTTAAAGCTAATTTTAAAATATTGGTTAAAACTACCTTGGACCTGAATAGAAAGTGTTCCATTTTCATATCTTGCACGGATATGATATTTGATAATGTAATGAAGTGAGGTCTGACATATTTTTATTTTCTGTGATGAAACCACATTATAGGCTTTTCTGTCTGCCAAGTCATTTTTTGTTATTTTCTTTCCTTCAGACATTGCATGATTTATTGCCCATACAAAGTCAATAAAAAGATACACATCAATACATTCCACAAATGTTGGCACATTTATTTCCAATATAATTTATTTTATATAAGCTAATGAACGAGCAATAAATCATCTTCTCAAATGTTGGCAATTATAGTATATAACATTAGGGTACAGTATCATATCTTAAAAAAAGAACTCTTTGTCCGGTACACCAATAAGTAGCTCAAGACCTCTGACCGACATTACATGTGAGAAAGTTTACATGTCTGAGGGAGGAGAAAGCGATAATCTTCTACTGTACCATGCATGATTAAACATGTAATATTATTTAGCCCCAACTTCAGCTAATGCCTTATAGATAATAGTGTTTAACCTTGGTCAACGATACATTTTGTACCATATTTACATGTACATGTACATACAGAAAAAATGGCATTTGTTTCATTTAAGAGTAACAAACTTAAAAAAGAAAATATCTATTCAAAATGCATTTCATAGAATATCTAAACATATGATGGGCCCCAATCATGTTCTAGCAATCTAGACGATTTATCCTTTGTCATCTGTTGCTTTGGCTTACAGCCTAGCTAACCCCAGCATAAAGTTTAGAATGCTAGAAGAGCTTTTAAATTACTGATAAAGTTTATATCAAGTACAAAAAAAGCACGAACATTGTGAAAATTTATGAGAAACATTTTCACGAAGTGGGCAATTCTGCCTTGAACATAAATAATATCTATGATTATATTTTCGATAAAATAACAAAGGATTCAATCCGAGTAGCCCGCAACGAAGTCATATCCAGTCTCTATTAATATTAATTCGTTTCTATTTCTAAAAGCTTGGTATAGTTTGATTTATTAACATCTTGATCGCTATCTGATCGTTATTGCACTGAAAGTGAACTTTATTCTGAGCGAATGTGATGCAATCTTACTCTTTATTTCTATAGCAAAAAAGATGAGTAGAGTTCTCCTAAATTACATGTTGCTTTATCAATGTCAAAGTCTCGAATACATGTGTACACAGTGCCTTCTTCAGTAAATCAATTTAAAACAGTGACTTTTTGTACATCGGATTCTAATGATTTTTTACCTGTTTCGATATCTTTATCTTGATTCAGAAGGTACATATATCTGTTAAACTGTCTTTAGTTATATTTATATGAAAAATGCCATTAACCAGTCGACTACAAAGACATTCATAGCATGAATCAAAACTTAATGAATTTCCATGAATTATATATATTTTCGCATTATCAGCACTGTTTCTTCTGAGGATGATCTTGTTCATTGTTTCTGATCATAACTTTCTTTCAACTTCCGCTAAGACCAATGGCGCCGCAAAGGCTTTCGTTCAATCTTGATAAGACTTTGAAATATATAGCTCTCGGGTTTAATGCCTTTGTGCGATTTATATCTGTGGTGGAAAACGTTAAATGTGAATATACATACTATACATCTGATAGATAAAACTGATCTTAGAGTTATTGTTGTAACGTTTCTTATGTAGGACAGATATATGATGAATAGCATGGTAGAAGTAATACGAAACAACTTAATTAAAAACAATATCAGCTGAGGGATATATGTTTTCAATTAAGTTATTCTCTAATTCTCAAAGGTTTTTGCCCCGATAAGACACTAAGCTGAATTCAATTTATAATTGTCATATTTTAGTTGATGTATTAATCAGTGTAAAGAATCTATAACATATAGTAATACATGATAGATAATTGAGAAAAGAAATAAAACTAATAGATTGTGTTTCACTTACAGCTGAGAGCTTGGACGAGGAGCTTTCTGCAATAAATTAAAGTCTCATTCACCGTATTTTATTATGTGGTTTATGCTGTGAATTATAAATGATTGCATCTCAGTCATTAATTATGAAGTTGTAATGAAGTTACGATTTATATGTAGTAATTGGGTTCTTTATTAAAAGAATAAAATGTAACTAGCTCGACATATTTCACTACTCGTATATTAAATAGTTTGAGTGTTCAACGATACTAAAGGTCAAGGACTGTTGAGTTTTGCGTTAAATATTAACCTTGACGCATTGTACTCATTTTGCAATTTAGAATGTCTAGGGAAAATAATGTGAGACAGATATATGTAGGGAGTAATAAATATCGTTACTTAATGTGCTTGTCGGCCTGGTTAAGGACATGGTATAACCTCTTAAGACAAAGCTTGTCACCAGAATTACAAATAAAACTTTGAATGACGTCAGACTTTCCTTGCTCCCTACTCGTACAACATATAAATATAAGCGGCTTTGATATATACATATGCAGGTATATAGCTGATCCTAGTATATTTTGGTCCACCTGTATTTCTGTGTATTTATGAAAATTTCTTTTAAGTTCGTAACATAAAGACGATATGGAATTCTAGTATTCTCAATATGTGCACGCCAAATTTTATAAACGATATTCTCCTGTCAAACACTATCGCAATTTACAACATTCTGAGATGTCATTATGTTCTGTTACACGCCATTTTAAGATGCAAAGGCACCTTAATTATGAAATTGATCCACTTGAAAAAGAACCAATTTCTTTCTTATATCTCATGTAAAAAAGTAATAGTTAACAAAATATTTCAAAATAATGCTCGTGTTTCTTCGCTTGCAGATTTCGTTTGAATCCTTAATAAATTTCCAGAACATATAAGCCATTCTATTGATGTAATTTCGGCGTTTCGAAGATGTTCAAGTTCTTCGTCCTGGTTTTGTGTTTTCGTAACTAAAGGACATAAAAATGTAACATATTCATGTTTATGTACATGTATTTTAGACAATTATTCTATTTTTACTGAAAAGTCTTTTGAATATTCTGGATTGAAATATCCTCTTTGAAGTTCAAGGTTATTGCTATCAATGCAAAAACTGGATCTTCATTTGTATTTGTGTGTAATAAAACAAAAGAAATAAATTTTCATTATCATCATTTGCCATTAGGAGCAGGACAAACACTGATGTACATGTATGAAAAAAACATTATTACCTTGGATGCCGGAGGACGGACTCTTTGAACAAGCTACAAACCAGAACTTGAATTCCAAGAGCATTCTCATTCTTGTCACCGCATTTGTTTTGTTTTATATTTCTATAATGGTTATCATCTACTCTTAAAAAGACACTTGGGCATTGTTAATCAGATACGCACAGGCTTACAGATTCCTGATCAATCTTGCATTTGGGATTGGAAAGAGCTGTGTATCCATATCTTATAATGGGACGTGAATGCAGGCCGACAACGACGTCTGCACTAAAATCACAATATTGATCCCTGGTTTGAGCATACAAACACAACGAGACTTCATGGCATTTGAGCTTAGAAACAAAAATCTAGGTTATAAAAAGCCGACCGCACTTTAGTTAACATTTTGTTACCCTTTCCAACGATAGGCAAACATTGTGTACTGTTTATCAGTTTAATATACAGTACAAACTGCTTCAAAAATGTTTAAAAAATGATTTCTTTAGAAAAATTTTTTTCCAAAGAACGCTTTGCATGTTTGCTGATTACAGGCGGATATAAATACGATATAAAGTCCATATATCAGCAAACTGGAATGATATCATTTTATGTTTTTATTTCTAATGCAGCCGATTATTCTGTAAGTGCAATCATGCAATATATTCAACTGAATTCGTTTTATTTATTACATTTTTCATTTTGATTTACTGTTTCATTCCTTGGTAGATTGCCATGAGCCAAGATATAAATTCCTAAAAAGAAGAAATTTAATCAAATCACAACAAAAAAATATTAAGTTTCATTCTTTTGCAAAACTTCTAGTATAAAGTTTATGATTTATGTGGGACTCGTTTTGGGGAGGCTGCGTTTTTGGTACGTGGCATTCCCTGTTTGATATTTTTCTTTTTTTTATGTCGCACAACCGTATTGCCTACAAGAAGAATATGTCGAGAAATTTGCGAAATTCAATCCGGCAAGACTTTTGCGTGTCATAGACCCGGTTCCAAAACATAAATTGACACGATTACATTGCATTTTATGATGAATAAAAATGGCAAAATTCTACGTTAGAAAGGTTTTAACATAACAAGCTTCAGTCTTTAATCTAAATTGGGGGAACAAATCATTTTGAAATATATGTCTGAAGAGCCAGTGTCTGATTCCAAATGTTGATAATTATTCTCATATTGTACTTTGTTTGCCATTGTATATCAATCGTACATGTACCTCCTCATATGACGCCAGTACTGGTTTTTCCAGAAAGCGGACTCGAAAGTGACTCGATAAGCTTAAAGCTTTCTTCACAATCGAGCTAAGATGAATTAGTTTAAACTAACTAAGAACAACAGTATTTACGGTTAGACCTTCTTAATACACGTCTGAAAATTTTCACCTAACTTTTTTGTTGTGAGCAAGTAAGCAAAATGTGTTACTAAACTTGATCCCGTATAAAAACCTTTTAACCTTTTTTCCTTTAATTTCATTGCAAACCAAACTTAGAAAATAGATGAATTAAACCAATACAATGATGGTTCTTGCTTAAAATCATTTCTTAAATCACGCCTAGACTTTTGCGCTGATGTTATCCACAATCTCCTAAAAGTAATCACAGAAATTTCTATTAAAGGACAATAAAACAGTCATAATAGGAAATTAAAACTTCTCAATTACAATGCATTTTGGTAAATGGCCCTTTTCAAAACAGTCAATATACGTTCTGTCTAGACTGTGTGATTACTTCTGAAGTTAAGTACTCTGTAATAGAATTACCTTCTATATTTTATGAAACTTGCTGGAATAAGCAGATTTTTTGGTCCCGACTCTAGTTTTGGTGCCCTAAGGGTTAACACGTTTTTCTTCTACTAATGTCTAATACATTTTCTCTGTACCCGTAAAGAAATTACTTTTTTATTTTGGACATATAAATGGCTTTGTGTGATCAGAATGCAATATAACTGATTAAAAAACACATTTGATATCATTGCTGGTTTCTGACCGTTCGATGGCGGTCATCCAGACTTCACATAACGACATTAGTTTTAAGGGAATCAATGTAAGTGTAAATTTAAAACTGAATATGTGTCAAAACTTTTTTTAATGTGGAAATATTAACAAAACAAATGGGCTCGTGTCCTTCTACTTCAAGTTCACATTATTCACATAATAAATAGACTTGTGAAACAACATAAAATAACATGTATATATGCATCCTGTTTCTATTTACGATTTACTTTGAAAGTTTGTTTTTTATCGATCTTAAATGAAAAACAAATAATATTACATGTATTCTGGAATTGAATGCAGCGATCCCTTTGCGTTATACCATACACATTGATAATTTCTTAAACATATATACGTTAAAAGATCTGATTTGACTCTGGGAAAGTCGACTCAGGGAATTAAGTTATTTTCTTAATAATAGGAATTTAACTGAGATAACTTTCCATTTTCTTTCCTCCAGACATTTGTAATATTTCATATTGTCAGACTGGCGCCCGTTTGGAACATAATAGAAGATGCGTATTTTAAATCAATGCTCGTAAGTGGTTGGGGATTTGCTGCACAGTAGGAATTGGAGTACTCAAGCATTTACTCGATTAAGTAAAACAGGCTCAATTCAAATGGGAATAGAAACTTTGACGTAAATTGATACTTTTTTGTTTTTATGCGATTTAAGGACAAGTAATTCTACGTTTTTAGTACACTTTGAGAACTTTTTATGAAAAATATGTCAGTGTGCATCAGTGAAATAGGTTCGTAGTATTCCATTGTTATTCTATAAATAAGCAGTAAATGTGTCATGACCTTCCTCAATACCTTATCCAGATTAACACAGAATAATAACAGACCTCACTAATTCATGAAAAAGGGAATAAAGGGATAAATGATAAAAGAGGTTTAGAAAAATTCCACTATTCCTGGCAAAATTGATCTCGCGATCGAATTGGTTTTAAACAAATGGATTTTTTTAAGTCAAATAACTGACATTGATTTTTGAGAAATGGAAAACTTATAGCTGCTGTTTCAGGGACCAAAGCATAAACACAATTCGGCTTGTATAAGATTGGAACAGAGAATTCTGTCGATACGCGTTAAATTTACACTCAAGCTGTGTCGAATCAAGTTCTGAAGCATTTAGAATGAAGCCCAATCGGTAACACGGAGCCTGCCTTCTCCAATAGACAGCATACAGGTTCTGTTCTTGCAAATGAAAACTTTAAAGACCATTCCCTACAACGAACATATAATTTTCTCAACACGTTATAAATGAGCTTAATGTATGTTAAATAATAAAAATATAAGGGTTTCAAGGAAAACATCCCGGTATAAAGAGAAATGTCACATTAATGAGCGATGTGCTAAATACAGCGACGTTTTTTAATAAATTGATATCCACCAATGAAAATGTTTATGAAGCGACACATAGTACCATACGATTATGCTAAATTTACTGATCTTTACTGGAAGTTTTAGTTTATACTAATTTATTTATGTTTGATTGTGAAGAAAGCTTCTAGCTTATCAAGTCACTCTCGAGTCCGCTTCCTGGAAAAACCAGTACTGGTGTCATATATTAACTTAAGGAGGTACGGTTTTACTTGAAACATTTTGATTTGGTAGCAATTATGACAACTGTTACAAAAAATGTAGTAACTGAAATTTGTTTTTAGGGTTATTGAAATTGATCCTCGATTTAAGGTACGCCTCTTTTATAAGCCTTGATCAATTTGCATGCACATTGTAATTACTAACAAGTAAAAAAGGGACGTAATTCAATTGCATGGTCCGATAAATTTTTGATTGTTAAACTTTGCCTTTCCTTTCAATATCCTCTTTCATATTCGGAGATAATTTTAAGGAGGGTTCTATTATTATATAAATACATGTACCAATAAAAGCTTGTCCATAATTCAACTTGTACTGCAACTCGCAGTTTTACACATTCTGTCCACATTATGTCTGACTATAATGATGCGCGGCTTCCAGCGTGTAAACACGATCCAATATATAAGTTCTTCTGATGTCCGATTCCCATAATTGAAAACTGAATGCAAAACTATAGCCAATAAAAGTCGTGGGTTGAAAGTTATCATAAAATTTGCCATAAGATAAAATTATTGATAGCGTATATAGTGATATACAAATGAATAATAGACTCGGTATGCCTTCAGTCTTTTTAAATGTGTTACAGGGCCTTTTTAACGTTTAAATGTATTAGTTGAAAACTGCAAAAATTGAACAAATATGCTTATTACTTAAAGTGTATAGACAAACTTTGCGTACTTGTTGCATATATTCTATTTAATTGCGGATACCTATTGAGTGATAGAAGTTAATACAAGCACCGTGTTATCTAAACATTATGCATACAATTATGTACCAAAGCCTGAATTCAATAAACATATTTAAATGAATAAAACATTAATAGACTTTTTTGTAATTTTGTACTTTTATTCTAAACAAAGTATGACGAAATAGGGAAATTCACTTTTTGTCCCCGGTGATATGCATAGTCCTCGTATAAAATGAATTCACATTACAACTACGACTACTTACTAAATGAATAAACACTGAAGAAACAAATTACTCCAAATGGCGACCCTGTTAAGTTTGAATAGTTTAAATGAAAGAAGCAAGAGCAGAACCATGAGGAGAAAGGAAGATCTATTTATATATTGGCAACTACAAAAATGACAGAAAAAGAAGAGTGAAATCGGAGGCGCGTCTGTGAAGCAATGAAATATAAATTTTTCACTTTAAACGTCTCTAACTTAAATCTTAAAAGCTTTTGTTTCATCTGAGAACCCAGAGAGTAACAGAATAGATAGATACATATGACAATATTTCAACACGTTTAGACATCTACCCTTCAGAAAGTTTAAAACCGCTATGTATATTAAAACGAGTAAAATGGTTCCTATGACACAAACAGAAACTAAGTTAGAGAAGACCAGTTTTTTATTTGATATGCAGCAATAATGTTTTTCGATAATACTGACTAGAATAATGGCATATAAGTATCATACCTATGTACTCTGTTACACTGACAATACCAATACAGAGAACGTCGTCTCAAGCGTCATCGAAGGAGACTGCTGCAATGCAATTAAATCAGATAAGGAAACCACAATCACTTGGAAAACAGCTTTAAAGAAAATACGATTGTTAATACGTGATTACATTAGGTCTCTTATTGGAAAATATTTGCCAGAATGACAAATACAAGAATCTTACAGCTTATTCTGTCACTTGAAGCTGTTTTAGATTCCACGGCCTAGTTGTCTTAGCAAGAATCATGAGACTTTGAATATGGAGCTTGGAACAGCTCATGGAAATTAAGTGTGAAAATCCAAATATCTTGAACGCTACAATCGAATTCCGAAGAAAGTAGGGTTTTTTGGTATTTAAAAAGAATGATAAAAAGAAATTAATCGTCTACAAAAGTGCATGTGTTTTGCCAGTTTGTACACAGGATTGAAAAAAATGGCAAGATTGTATTTATAGAGAAAGCACGAAACATTTGTAAACAAATACAACACGGGTGGAATCGAAAACCGGTTGAATCGAGAAATTGGAAATTCCTGTTGCGTTGCGTCAACTTTTGTTAGAATTATAACGTTTGCTGGAAGCAGAGCAGGAAACAAACTGAGTTTGTTTGAAACGATAAAGGCTTATTTCTTAACATTTGGTGGCAAAAATAGTCATAAAACTTGGGTATACATTGTAGTGATGAAATAAGTAGAATTTTCATTATAACTTAAATAGGGATATATCTTTTATTTCATTTGTTTCTGTTGCATAAGAAGTTTTATGTCAAGCTCTTATTTACAAAAGACCGGTGGTGACATTTCAACTTCAATATTTCACGATTTCAACTTCACGATTTCACGAATTCACTATTTCACGAATTCACGATTTCACGAATTCTCGATTTCTACTTCACAAAGTCACGAATTCAATATTTCACGAATTCAAGATTTCACGATTTCGCAAATTTAACTTCCTAATTTCACGAATTCATGATTTCACGAATTTGGGATATCACGAAATCACCTTCTTGACTTCACGATTTCTTGATTTCAACTTCACGATTTCACGAATTCACGATTTCACTAATTCACGATTTCACAAATTCACGATTTTACTAATTCACGAATTCACGATTTCAACTTTAAAGGGGCAATCCATACATCTAGCATGTTATATCCTTGAAACATAGATTATGTGTTCAATGAAGGTAAAGTGATAAATAAATACAATTTCAAAGAAGAACCTATTGCGTAAAATTCCTCATCTTACCACAATCAATCAATATAGAGGCTTTCTGTAATAAATCGCATCCACTCATTAATTATACAATAACAACTCTACATAGATAACTCAATGGTTTAAGGTACCGTAGTATACTTTAAACCGCTGATTTGAAACTTTTAGGTTAAGATATAATACTTCCAAAAATTCTTTTATTTATGTTTTGGAGGTTATTGAGTTTGACATCAGGGCGGGTGGGGGGGGGGGGGGCAATGTCGAAATATCTGTTTCTTGCATAAGGACATAACTTGGGCACTGGTGGGGATCGTACCTGGGACCCTCCGATCCCGAGGCGATCGCGCTACAACTGCACCAAGGCGGCTCCACTGCCACCAGGTTAAGACTTAGACTCATAATGTAAGTAAATTCGGGGTCTGTTCTTATGTTGTTTTCCTATATAAATGATTTGTTACAAGCCCTGTTTGCTGCCGAATGATGGTCGTAATAGCCCATGGCTGAAGAGCATGTAAGGTTCATTATGGGCATGTGAGGTTTATTGTGAACAACCCAAGGACAAATAACACGACTGCTATTCAACTGCAGGTATATGATTACTTATTGACAACACATTTAATTAACGACCCCATGTACTGAACTTTCTAGCGAAGCTCTTTGTATATTACGATACTAAATTATAATGTTTAGGGAAAAATGTAAGACCAGCACCATAGTGTATACCCCTTTAATCTATTTGTATAAAGTGTTCTACCAAAACAAACTCTGATTGCAGGAATAACGTCTTTAGATTACTTTATGATAAAACAAATTTAAATAAAATCATGGCAAAGTTTCTTTGTCTTCCTCTTCCCGATCCTGTACATTTCTGTTCACATACAAGACAGGGCAGTATGTTATGCAAATTTTCAGCGTAATATCACATATAATTGCAGAGATCACCATTATTCCACTGGCATTTTCCCGCACGATTGTGACGTCATAAATAGGGAAACATGAGCTTAGGAAAAAAAATCGTGAAGTTGAAATCGTGAAGTCGTGAATTCGTGAATTACTAAATTCGTAAATTCGTAAATTCGTGATTTCGTAAAATCATGAAATATTGAAGTCGAAATGTCACCACCGGTCTTTCTTACTTATTCGTAACAATTGATACTGTGCGACAATGAAATCTGATGATAATTATACATTTATATCTTAATAATACTCTTGACAAGTGAATATGTTTTTTGCAAAGGGAGTACAGTGTCATTAATTCAAGACAATATATGCTTTATTGGAATGAGCATTCATCGTTTGAAGTGCTCACATCAAAGAATTTGTTAACATTCATTTGTCATGTGATATTGAAGTCATCTCAAATTCTTGCTTTCATACATATTTACAAGCATTTACATTTCAAACATGTGGCTATGTTATTATTAACATAATTACATATATATGTTCTTGGAAGTTTTACCTATTTGGAAGAAAACGTTTGTATTTTCTTATTACAGTTAAACATACATTTATTTTCTTAAACAAAGTTTCTTGGAACGAAATTATTGTCTGGCTTAAAATTATGAAACGAACCAAAATCGTCATTGGAGAAACGTAGAAATTCAAGACTCAAGTGACATATCTATGAAAACAGATGCACCTGTGCTCAAGCGATCATTAATAGCGATTCCTAAATCAAAAGCAATTACATCAACAAGAATACATCATCATTAAAATCAGTAATTTCAACTTGAACCTCAAACACAATACTACTTAATCTTGCTTAAAAATCTTCTGGTGCAATCATAGTGGAATGATATCGTGATTATAAATCAAGCGACAATATGAAGCTAACAAATATACAACATGGGGACATCTGCATATAACTCTTGACAAAATAGAATAATTCATGATTCTGAACTAAACAGTAAATTTAGTTTTAAAACAGACTATGAACGTCCTAAGATACTGCCTTTATTAAAGTAAAACTTTGAAGAACATGTTTTGTGAATCTTTAGGTTCCGCTTTTTATTGCTTTAACTTGTAAATACACATTTATATAAATATTTAGTATACTTCTAAGGAATAAGCTTATTGAAGGCATTAGCTTGTTCGAAGATACTTTAATCCAGACCAACTACTTAATATGCATGCTTACATCAATTGGGTAATATTACATGTACCAGTACATTTTTATTTACACATTTCATTTGCTTCGACACTGTTGGCACTCATATCAGATTTAGCCTCAGTGTATGTTTAATTATTTGAGATTTTTTTAAATGTTTTACGCCATGGATCAGTACGTCTGTAACGAATTAAATAACAAACAAAACACTAATGATGATTTGTTAACTGATTAATTTGATTTTTAGCTCACCTGACACCTGAGCTTTTCCAATCGCCCTCATTCCGTCGTTCGGGGTTCGTCGTTGCCACTGGGCAAATATTGAGGAACCTTGGCAGATATGTTTCTTGCAAACAGCTCTATCAAAGTTGTTCAAAATATTCCATTCCATGCAAAACTCTGGTTCCAATGGCAACAAATAGGAAACATTAAAAAATTCTTCAAATTATGACCACTGGTTAAAATTCACCCTTCCGGGGGTCACTTGATTTCACATAGGCATTTATATGGAAAATTGGAAATCTTTTCTCCTCGAAAACCCACAGTTTTAAAGCTTGTATATTTGGCATAAAGCATTTCCTTGTAAACCCCAATTTAAAACTGACCCTGCGCGATGGGTCAGTTGATTTCACATTGGGCTTATATAGGAAAAACTTCTTCTTCTTTGAAACAACATTGCCTAGAGCATATATATTTGACATGTAACATTGCCTAGTGGATCCCTACGAAAACTGTTCGAATCATAAACCCCCGGACCAAAAAGTGAACCTGCCAAGAGCTCACTTGATTTAATACAGGCATATAAAGGAAATAATTAAAAAAATCGTCTGCCTTGAAAACTTTATTACCTAGAGTTTAGATTTGTGGCATGTAGCATTTCCTTGTGGACCTCTACTAAAATCTTGACCTCCGGGTCAAACTGACCCTGCTCGATGGATCACTTAATTTCACATTTACATAGAGAAACATTCTAAAAATCTTTTTCTCTAAAACTATATGACCTGAGGCTTACATACTTGGCACGTATGTATCATTGCGTAGTGAGCCCCTACCAATAGAGTTCAAATCGTGACACCCGGGTCGAAATTGACCTCCTCGGGGCTCCCTTGATTTTACAAAGGTCTATAGAGGAACACGTTAAAACTACCAAGATTATTCAAATTATAAACCCCGGGTTAAAATTGAATCTGCCCGTTGGGTCATTTGATTTCACATTAACTTATATACGGACACTTAAACAATCCTAGATCTGGAATGCAGCATTTTGTAGGGAGCATCTACGAATATGTTCAATAGTGTTCAAATCATGCCCTCCATGTCAATACTGACCCTTCTTGTGATGTGAGTGTTGACCTTGTAATAATATTATAGCCAATGGTAGCCAGGTGAGCGATAAAGGGCCATCTTGGCCCTCTTGACTATTTTGTCATTTCATTCATAGGTTTGTAAATCCTTTTTAGTTCGACTATTCGAAGAATAAGGAGAGCTATCCTAGTCATCCGAGCGTCGGCGTCGGCGTAACCACTTATGTTAAAGTTTGCGTACCACCTCAAATATTTTCAAAGTCCATTGACATATGGCTTTGAAAATTTGTACACTTGTTCACCATTATGCCCCCAACCTGTACACAGGAGGAGGTAATTCTATCAAGCATTTTGACAAAATTATGCCCCTTTTTCTACTTAGAATTTACGTTAAAGTTTGCGTACCACCTCAAATATTTTCCAATTCAATTGTCATCTGGCTTTGAAACTTTGCACACTTGTTCACCATCATGCCCCCAACCTGTACACAGGAGGAGGTAACTACTCTATCAAGTCTTTTGACAGAATTATGCCCCTTTTTCGACTAAGAATTTACGTTAAAGTTTGCGTACCACCTCAGATAATTTCAAAGTCCATCGACATATGGCTTTGAAACTTTGCACACTTGTTCACCATCATGATCTCAACCTGTGTACAGGAGGAGGTCACTGTATCAAGCTTTTTTACAATATTATGCCCCTTTTTTTACTTAGAACTTACGTTAAAGTTTGCGTACTACCTCAGATATTTTCAAAGTCGATTGATATATGCCTTTCAAACTTTGCACACTTGTTCACCATCATGATCCGAACCTGTGTACAGGAGGAGGTAACTGTATCAAGCATTTTGACATAATTATCCCCTTTAGAGACTCATTTACAGTCAGTTCTCATTTCTTATTTTTCCATCTTTGTTATTTTTATCAAATAAAACCAAATTTCAGAAATCAAGCCATCGCTGTAAGTAAGTAAATGAAGCTGTTTATGGTACTGCATTGTTACTTGCATGTGAATCAAGTTAACCCAATATTCTCAGATGATGCAGACTACAAAGAGTGGAAGGGTCCTCAACATCCAATGACATACTAATTTTACTACACCTTTGTACTTTCAGAAACATTTAATCTAACATTCACTTTCCATGAAAAGAAGAATCACTGCTCAGCTGCTGGATCAACACATCATCTTCTTGATTACTATCCAAAACCAAACAATGCTATCATCTGACACTACTTAACATGAAATACCATCCTGACTATTAAAGAGTCATTTTTTTACGATTACTTTGTAACACATCACATTGTAGTATAGATTCATGAATAACAATCAATTTCTGTTTTGTAACTTTCAGATTGGTTGCCTCACAGTTAGCATTGAAATTTCAATGAACACCTTTACCTGTTGCAAATGTACAGTACAAACATTTATATAAAGTTATATTTTTTTTTCACATTGTATCACTAAAATGTCACACTATTGCATGCTGTATATTGGTTTATGTACTTATAAAAACATTATTATACTACTTTTACTATCCTACAGTACAAATATTTTACTTTGTTAGGAAATTCAATATGTACATATATCACCTTAACCGTCAAACCCTTCAAGCGGACCTTTGCAAAGGTCCAACATTACACAATTTTCCATAGCATATATATATTAAGTAATTCTTTTGTATCATATTAATTAAGTTTTTCACTTTATATTTTTATTCTTCCATATTGATGCATACCTTTCATAGTGACATCATTATTTTTTAAGTAATTAATATGTTACCATAATAATTTGTGTGATCTTTTTTTAATGTCAAACACACATCACCTTTTTTTTAACTCCGGCCATTGTGTTTCTAACACAAATTTGTGTTAAGAGTGATGAGAATACGTTAAAATAGTTCTCCTGTTCTCTTTCAGTTAACACAATGATGATCACCTTCCTTCTTGGTAACAAGAGCTGTCATATATATAATGGCAACATATACATGTGTGAGATATGTGAACAAGTCTACAAGTCTCAAGCAACACTCAAAAGACATACATGTCTTTTTTGTAAAAAAGTCTTTTCATCCTCTCACAGGTTAAAGAACCATGTTTGTGGGAAACAATGCCAGTGCAGTCATTATTAACTACACTTTAACAATATCCTCCAGGATGGATATTATTTTATATTGTCAATCACTGAGAATAGTCGAGCGCGCTGTCTACTGACAGCTCTTGTTTAACTTAAAGTAAGTAGAGTGTGGCAACATAACTTTTACATAGTTCTTATTGTTTTAAAGTTAGTTACTACCTTTCAATGATAATGTAATGAAATGTTGACACGAATGATATTGTTTCGGCCAGGGTATAGTGTATGCCATGCACTTGTGTTGCCAAGGTCAGGTCACACACGTTTTTGCTTTTAGAAAACCTGTCAAGAACTGCAAATTAAGTATTTTACATTTATGTATCTGACACGTCCAAAATTTACTTTTATGTCCCTTATGGCATTGCATGATTAATTGCCAGTAATGAGTCTATCAAATGAAACTAATCATTCCATTTGGCTTGGTACATTTATTTCGCAGATGTTTTATATAAAATACTAAATGGAAATAAATCTTCCCCGCAAACGTTGACGGTTATAAGTTTAAATAGTTTTGAATTCTCTTATATCTTAACGTTTTAGCCTACCCGGACATTAAGCTCTTAGTATCGCTGAATATCAGTCGTCAGTCTGTCCACCCGTCGTCCACAATTGCTTTAAGTGACTTCCTCTAAAAACCACTTTATGGTACATTATCCATATGGCATTACTAAGTAAAAACAAAAATAATATCAAACAGGGAATGCCACGTACCAAAAACGCAGCCTCCCCAAAACGAACCCCACAGCACCCAGAAGTGCACACCACCAACACACACACACACGCCACACACACGACACACAACCACGCACACACACCACACATACACCACCAACACACACTAGCACACAAAGCAAACACACGAGGACAAAACGAACAATTAAAGGAACACAGTGGGGCCCGCCTTGGAACGGTCAGTGGCAAAAACACCACTGGGGAGCTTAAACCGGTTTATGGTGCGCACCCAACCTCACTCTTACCCCCACCATGTTCCAAAGTCACGGACAGTGTAAATAAAAGTAATCCCTGCTAGGTGAATCTCTAACACACGCAATGGAAACAAAAGGCATGGTATGTAAAACACAAAAATGCTCGTGTATAAATATATAAAAAGCAAACCTTGAGAACCAAAAACGTATGTACTCAATGCCTTTGCGAAGGCAGAGCACCAAGAGAAACACCCTTAAGGGCCCGACAGAAACAGGCCAGAGGACAGAAATCAAAACAGTTTCGTCCCAGTGGGATTTAAAAACTGCCCATCACAGAGTCCTCCCCCTCTTCCGTCAGACACAATCAAAGAGTTCTCTCAATTGTTTTCAATTTGTCTTGGTCGACTGTACAACATTGCCGCCAGAGCTAAAAAGAGAACAATTTTTGAGAATCGTCCTCTCCAAAATCACAAGGCCAATTGTTTAGATATTTGGTAATATCGTATACCTGTCACAAATACTTGATTAGCCGATAGCGTTCACGTGTCGGGTCTGCAAAAGTATGTGTAGACCTGGAAAATGATGTGTAGACCTGCACGGATTTCAAGACGTCATTTCTGTTATATATTCGTATAATTTTCATTACTTTTTATGAGGTATACGATATCATAATTTTAGACTAATGTTTCGGTCAATATATAGCTTTGCGGACCAGTAAAAGAATGATATTGATAATGATATCACTTTTAACAGGTCTGCAAAACTATATATTGAACTCAAAATTTGTCTATAATTGTATATTATAGAATGGTATAGAAGTCCTATACCAAGTTTGTTCAAATCATGCCCCTGGAGTTAAAATTTGGCCCCGCCCGAAAAGTCACCTTATATAACTACCAAATCGCACACGTATCTAGTGTGTAGCATTATCTACTGGATGTTTTCCAAGTTTGATCAAGTTATGTCGCTAGGGTCTAGATATTTTCTGAGTAGCATTGTCTTGTGACCATTACCATGATCTTTAGACCTACTGTTTTAGCTTTAAAGCATCATCATTATCTCTTTCAGACTTCATCTCCAAACACTGAAACTTATACAGAGTGATCACTATCAAGCCAATATGGCGATCTCTGTTTGCTCAGGTAACCATCTTTGCTCTTTTTTTTAATATAATACTTTTCTTCTGGTGATGTTACAGTGGACTATCAGCAAAAAATAAAGAACAAGAAAATTGCACGTATATCTTAGATATGTATGAGTAGCATCGTTATGAAATGGGTATACTTGCTCTGAATACAGATCGTATCTTTGATGATACTGTTCACCAGATAAGAAACGATTCCGTTCATTTAGCCCGAAACAAAGTTAAATCCAATCTCTATTTAAATTTATTCATTATTTTGGTTTAAGCGGTTTTATTCAAAAAGCTGATTACTATCTGATCTTAAGTTCACAATTTTAAATTGATTTTGCATAAATCTAATGCAATCTCTTATTATCTATAGCAAAAAAAGATGATAAGAGCTCTCCTGAATTGCAAGAGATAGTTAAGAAACAATATTGAGTGGTTTATAGTCTCACAATAAGTAGATTCATTTAAAGGCAACGGTGTATTTAAACTGCATACACTTGCATAAATGTTTTTGATTTGTTAAGTTTTAGAAGTTTCATTTCTTTCAGTACATGTATATGCGTTCAAAAAAAATAAATGCAATAACATGAAATATTAAGCATAATTGTGTTTCATTTATAACTTTTCAATGCTTTCAATTAAAAAACATGAAATGTCCGAACGATTTTTGTTGTTTTTTAACCTTTATGAAAATATTCTATTTGCCTTTTTAAATTCAGTTATCTGATAGGGCAGCATGCTGAAATTAGCTTACTTGTAGAACATTTGTTTCCCAAATTACATTTTAAGTCACAGTGTTCATTTTTTTAAATAGAGCTACTTACATTGTACCTATGGACATAATAATGTAATTAGTAAAGCTGAAAGAAAACACTCTACACAGGAACACTTTACAAAACCTACTTTCTCTTTTTATAGTGATACAATGATAACAATCGTGTATACTAGTCTAAGAGATAGTTGATGCATTTTACTTTCGGTAATTTTACTCAACTGACGTTTCAGTTTTTTGCCTTTTATTAACATTTCTAGTTAAGACAGCATAGATGTATCAATAATTAAGGATTCAACGACAAGAATATATAAAATAACAACATGTGCAATATAGACATGTAAGGCGTCATTTATATATCTCATTATTCTGAAAATAACGTCACAAAATGTAATAGCTATCATATATAATTTGAAAGCTAACCAAAACGTGTATCTTTTATGATATAAGGAGAATATCTTGTCATTGTTTCGATGATTTTGTTATGAATGTGATGCTTTGTAAAAGAAATTATACTGACTAACCGTTTGAAACATTGTCTTTGCATGTTAAATGGGTGACACAAATGTCGTTTTTACGAATTTAACAATAAACTATTAGTATTTTCAAGTCAGTAACAACGAAAAGGTCCAATATATTTTCCAGTGACAGCGGTTATAAAGCTTATTCTAAATAATCACGTTATTAACTAATTCCTTTATTTTCATTTTTTTATAACCTGTAAAATCTCTTTCTCGTAGGTATTTCTAAAATCTTTTGAAATATTGACAACGTGTTGTTATAAAACATAAAAGAAACAGCGGAAAATTAATGCAATCTTGAAGAGTTTATGTGTTTTATTGACAGCTGAGAGCATCAGCGTACCTCCTTTTGCAATAAATTCAAGTTCTATTTTCCACATTTAATGCATTTGGTATAGGCTGAGAATGATCAATCATCTCTAAGGTTTAAGGAGAGCTAAAACTGTAAAGTGCTAAGACCTATTACGCAGACTTATTACAATTTTTCTAAAGATTGCATGTTTTTATTGGTTAAGTACTTAACACTTCTGAATAACAGATGAAACTTGTTCGTTCCAAAGTGCTCAACGAGAGAGACATAGATGCCTGGTAAACTACTTTAAATGTTATTAGCATATGCAGACAATGATAACAGCAACAATTAGCATGAATTTCTTACAGCAACTATTAACATTATAAAAGCAAGCGGACATGTTTGATGTAACTGCTGTAATGACAAAATGCATGTGTAATCTGCGTTTACCATTGACACTTAAATGTACCCTGCCGCACCCATTTGTATTGGGTAAGAGCTAATAAATAAAGGTTTCCAACAAAGACCAACATTAAAAAGTCTGAAGTTTCTTAAGTATCCGCCTTTCAGTAAACTCTTTTTATCTCACATATTTTAAATGTACTACATGAAGCTTTTTATGCGTAAATATATACTAATACTACCCCTTTATCTACTTACAGACCGATGATACATATAAACGACATTTTATACATGTAGTCATTAATTCTAGTCTTTCGCAAACATATTTTATATCAGGGTCCTTCTACTTGTAATTTCATACCTGATAAAACTGTGATTAGGGTTACGATTTGCTATTCCAAGATTTATAAGAGCAACATACACTGTGCGCTAGTTTCAGTGTCAACTAGTTCATATAGAATGACGCATATTTATCATTGACGGTTAAGGTGGAAGGATGTGTAACGATATAGACAAGGTTCCCAACACACTCTGTATGAAAACAAGCATGTCGCTCTGAAAAACTCTTCGATTTCTTTCAAATTTGAGTTACGTTAAACAAATTTGAACGAATTCTAGAGAGAAATGATATAGCTTTAAGAAAGAGTTTACTTCAATGGAAAATTCCAAGCCGTTTTCATTCTACAAGGAAAATACCAACGCTGATATAGCGATTTTCGCTAAAACCAGAAAAATGTCCCATATTCCGACAGTGATTTTCGCTAAATTCTCCACTAATATTGCGGTACTGCGAAAGACAACCATTAAAACAAGAAATATATATTATTAGACTACAAATCATGGCGTAGATCGTACCTTTACATCAATGTGTTCGATACTACAGCGGATTTTCAGTTTTTGTAATTGTCAAAATGTATTAGCGGCCATGAAGGTCCGAGAGGTTGCGCAGTGATTTGTAACAGCTATTCAAGGACATTATCAAAACATATCCGAAGGCGATTGAAAGTGAAAGTAAAAGCATTTAGTCAACAAAAATGAAAAATCCGCCGTAGCATCGAACCCATTTTGAGTAAAAGTACGATCTACGACATGTTTGAAGTCTAAACATATATATTGCTGTTTTGATAGTTTCCTGTCGCATTACCGCAATATTATTGGAGAATTTAGTGAAAATACCGTCTGGAAAATGTGTGACTTTTTCTGGTTTGAGCGAAAATCGCTCTACAGCTTTGGCATTTTCGCTTGTAGAACGAAAACGGCTTGGAATTTTCCATTGAAGTAAACTTTTTCTTTAAAGCTCTATCATTTCTCTCTAGAATTCGTTCAAATTTGTTTAACGTAACTAAATTTGAAAGAAATCGAAGAGTTTTCAGAGCGACATGCTTGTTTTCAACAGAGTGTGTTGGGAACCTTGTCTATAGTAAAGAGCTATGAAGAAAAAATTTTTTTTCAATTTTTTTTATTTATTCTGATATCAATTTTAAAATGCATAGAAAAGCATTAGCTTAAGAAAAAGGTCAAAGGATGTCCTTACGTGGATTTATTCGGGTTGGCGAAAAATGGTAAACATTTCGGAACCTATCAATCACTGTTTAAAAACGGTTTGCATTTGGGCCTTGGAGTAAACGTTTATGGAAAACATAAACATTTATTAATAGGCTATAATTATATACAATATGTTTCAATTAATATGCATCATTCTGGATGAAATAATTGAGGCTGAAGATAGGTCGATGTGTAAACGTTGTCATTTACCTTCTTATTGACATATAGTCACTGGGCCAATTTTATCTACAATGCAGCGTTTGGGCCCCAGCTACACTACATTAATTATTTTGTACATACATCTCTTTTCGTGACACTATTCAATTGATACAATAATTCTGTAATTTTAGGAAGGATTTCAACCTTTGTTTAAGAAGGGGCCTAAACCAGCCAGTGATATATTTGTAATGGGAATGATCTGACCATAAAAAAATAGATCATTGACTTCAAATCTAAATAAAACAACACATTAATGTCAAATAAAAACATATCAAAGCTCTTGGACAGGTTCAAATTAGCTCTATAAAGTTTGATTTTGAACGAATTGGTAAAATATCAAGTCTATGCAGTCAATCAATTTTGCGACTAAAGTCGTCAAAATCTGCGCATATTGGCTATATCAAATGGGATGTATTAGATCTGTAAAATTGCGAATCTACGCGGTGATTTACGTGCTCTAGCGTCAAACAAATCAATTTATTGTTACAGTAGCATTTAATTTTACAAGTTTCCTCTCTGCTGGACATGCTTTTATTAATTTACAAAAATGAGATGTTAGTCAAATTGTTCATTTTATTTTCTAGGTCGATTGAGAGTTTTTATTTGTATTGAATACCAGTTGAGTCACATGGAGACTCGCTGGCACAATAAAGCAATAATTGTAAAATTTAATGTTTGTTTGTGATTGGTGTTCTAATCCCACAACTGGTAAATACCTTAATTTAAACGATCGAACAAATAATTTCCATCTCACTTAACGCATCATATCTCCAAGCTATGAATCATTCTTTCACATAAAATTGAGTCCAAACATTTTATTGTTTATTGATTAATTCGTATTTAAAGGAGGTTTTGAGCCTCCGCCGGCCGAGTGGAACTCACCTTATATAACAAACTGAGTGTAGGTAAAACTCAACCTTTTCAATAAAGTATGGCGGCTCAAGCACAGACGTTTATGGCGTCCTTTGTTTGCCACTGTCTTTTTAATTAAAATGTAGTCTATAAGATTTGACTATTACATGTGAGCAAATACATTAGAAATACATGTATTTTAATCATTGGGTCAGATATAGATTTTAGACTTTTTCCATAGCTTACATTTTAGACAAGCATAATAGGACCATCAGTTTATAACATTTGGCGAATAATGACTTACTGTTTCTGTATCACGTAACAGGCGAACTCTGAAGTATTATATGCATACCAAGAATACTATACATAACTGATGTTATTGGACAAATTTAGGCGGTGACCTTAGCAAACGACACTGTACATATATTTGCAAATTTGAACATACTATCTCGTTTATATTTCAGTCAAACTGATAGCTGGCTTAAATAAAACTTGCATTTTAAAAAGGTTAACACTACAAAGAATAACGCATAGTCTTTACATAATATGACAAAAAGATGAAATGAAGAATATCACAATAAATATAGATAATACTTATCTAAAGTCATTACTAACATTAGGTATTGTACAACGAGACATTTACGCTAATGTGATCTTACAGGATTTGACGAAAACCCTGTATATTTTTTCACTATGGTAAGATTAACTCGGCTGAAAATAATTTTGTAAATTTGGCCCATTTAGGGCCCGAGTGAGGACGCTAGGCAATCTCTATTTGCCTTTATTACCGGTTATTAGGGTTCAACAGCACCTTTTTTACTTTACGTTATGACTTGTTTTCAAACTGAAACAATGCACACAATTAATACAGATATGTGAAACAATATAGATTTATGTAAGGTGCATGTATATTTTGTTTACTTGATTTACCTCTTTATCGCTAATAAAATTATTCTCGCATTGAATACAACGATCCCGTCGCGTTACCCCATACAAATTGATAAGGTTTTAACATATATACGTTAAATGATCTGATTTGACTCGGAAAAGTTGACACAGGCAATTGCGTTATCTTTTTTTATAATAGGATTTTAACTGAGATATTTTTTATTTCTGATTCTCCAGACATTTATGATACTGCAAATTGTCCGAATGGCGTCCGTTGGGGACATAATATTCCAAAAGATGCAATACTGCAAATTCAATGGCAAGTCGTGTGCGAATGATATTCCAAGAGATGCATATTTCAAATTGAATGTTCGTAAGTGGCTTTGGTATTTGATGCACAGTAAGAATTGTAGTATGAGCGCATAATGCAATACGTAAAATGGACTCAATTCAGGTGGAAAAAAGAAACATTGGCCTAAATTGAAATTGTTACATTTAATATGTGAATTAAGTACTCATATAATTATCTAGAGAACTGTATCTGAAAAATAAACCACAGTGCATCAGTGAGTTTATCTATTCACTTATTTTACCTATAATTCTATTATATTCATCTTGACTATGACTTATTTCATGAGAACGGTTTAGAGGACTTATATCATGAGCTAGAAATTGAAAATAACTGTTTTTTAAACACTAATGTATGCTTATGTAGAAACAATGTAGACAAATCTGTAAATAATTATGGGTCTAGACTAATTGATTTCCTACAGCTCAACAGCCTATATATACTTAATGGTAGAACGAAAGGCGACTATGCTGGTAAGGTCACCTGTAAAAATGTTAGCACTATTGACTATTTTGTTAGCTCATCAGGACTTTTCCCTGCCATATATGAGCTGAATGTTTTAGAATTTTGTCCGTTGTATTCAGGTTGAACTTTTGATTAAATATGAAACTATGGTGCCTGATTCAGGCCTTAATACAGATAATGCCACTCACAGGAACAGACTGTGGGACGATTCGAAAGTTGAAGTATTTTCGTCAAATATTGATATTGAACAAGTTGATGCTGTCTTTGCCGAATTATGTAGTATTGAAAACACTAATAACTGTTCATCGGACGCTATTAATAATATCGTAACCAATATCTGCGACATATATAAAACATCAGTTGAGAAAAGTTTTACAAGTAGAGTGCGAGAGAGCTGCACTGTTGCAAAAGAAAATAAAATTCCTAGTTGGTTTAACAAAGCATGTAAAACAGCACGACGAGATTTTCATCGGGCAAAGTACCTGTACAAATTAAGGAAAAATGATTACGCAAAACATTTGCTGAAAAACAAAAGTAAAACGTACAAGAAGATTATTCACTCTAATTACATGAAATTCAAAAAGACGAATGCTTCTAAATTAAAATTGTTACATAAATCGAATCCAAGAAAATATTGGAAACTTATAAATGGTAATAAAACTACTCCTGTAGCTGCATCCCTAGAAGATTTATATGAACACTTTAAAAACATTAATAGCTCAACAAACGATGATCAAGTGTCTGAAATAATATCGGAAGGTAATTTGAATTTTAATGACGCTATATTAAATAGTGATATAACGGTTGAAGAAATTGAAAGGGTTGTCAAAGGTCTTAATAATAACAAAGCAAATGGAATCGATGATGTATTAAATGAACATATCAAATATTCTTTTCATATAATGAAAAATGTAATTTGTAAACTTTTTAATATTGTTTTTAAATCTGTAGTTGTTCCAGCTGAATGGACAGTTGGCGTGATAAATCCAATCTTTAAAAACAAAGGTAACCCTACCGACCCGAATAATTACAGACCTATCACACTTTTGAGCTGTTTTGGGAAGGTATTTACTGGAGTTTTTAATAAGAGATTGCAATATTTCTCAGACAATTATGACATTATTGTTAAGTATCAGGCCGGTTTCAGAAAAGGTTTTTCAACAACCGATAATATGTTTGTGCTTCATACATTGATCGAACTGTTACGGAATAGCCATAAGAAGTTATATTGTTCTTTTGTTGACTTAAGATGTGCATTTGACACTGTACACAGAGCTAGCCTATGGTCTAAACTTAAGTCATATAATATAAATGGTAACTTTTTAGAAATTGTTAAGAATATGTACAACAATGCGAAGTCATGTGTTTGTTCAAATAATATAAAGTCAAACTATTTTCCATGTACAATCGGGGTGAGACAAGGTGAAAACCTTTCACCTCTACTATTTTCATATTACCTGAATGATCTGCACGATTTTTTTGTGAAAAATGCCCATTCAAATGGTGTAAATTGTTCAAAACACGAGCGTGACACTACATTTTTAGGCTTTTTGAAACTATTTGTTCTATTATATGCAGATGATACTGTTATATTAACAGAAACTGCTGGAGATTTACAATCAGCACTAAATACTTTTTCTAACTATTGTGATAATTGGAAACTGAAGTTAAACACGTCTAAAACAAAAGTATTAATTTTTTCTAACGGTCGTAGGCAAAACCTTAATTTCACATTTAAGGGTGAATTACTTGAAATCGTAGACAGTTACAAGTATTTAGGAGTGCTTTTCAGTAGAAGTGGCTCATTTTATCGAGCAAAAATTGCAATTGCTAAACAAGCTACTAAAGCAATGTTCTGTCTTATAAAGAAAGCCAAGCATCTATGTCTACCTATAGACATGCAAATTGACCTTTTTGATAAACTTGTTAAACCTGTTATGCTCTATGGTTGTGAAATTTGGGGAACCGGTAATAACTATATTATAGAAAAGGTTCAATTAAAATTTCTCAAATACATACCAGGACTAAAATCTAGCACTCCAAGCTGTATTGTTTTAGGTGAAACTGGTGTAAAGCCAATACATATTGATATTGAAACACGTATAATTTCATATTGGTCTAAGCTTTTAGAACCAAGAACTACTAAACTGTCATGTGCCATGTACTGTTATCTTTTCAGTAACTATGAACATTCCCCAACTATAGGTCGGGGTCGTTTCCCATGGATTACTTGTGTGAAAAATATTCTCATCAAATGTGGTATGGTAAATATATGGAATAATCATGAATTCCCAAATTCGAAATGGCTTGTAGCTACTGTCAAACAAAAACTTTCAGATCTATTTGTAAATGAGTGGTACAGTACTGTAGATAATTCAGCTAAATGTAAAAATTATCGTTTATTTAAACAAGAATTTAAATTCGAAGACTATCTTGTCAAATAAAAACAAAAATAATATCAATGTCCTGCCAAATTCTTAAGGTATATTATCAAATTTAGAACTAGAAATAATAAACTGCCGGTTGAAAGCGGGTGCTGGAATGGCAAAGACCTACATTTAAGAAAATGCATGCTATGTAATGTTGAAAGAAGTATTGGCGACGAATATCATTATTTACTAGAATGCTCCGCATTGGCTGATAAAAGAAGACAACTTATCGATCTAAAATTTCGTAGACATCCCAATACTATCTCATTTAAACAGATTATGAACTTAAAGCCAAATATGAAATCAAGATACAAGAAATTTAGTTTGTTTGTGAAAGAAATATTAAATATATTTAGTTAATTTTTATCTGTCTTATGAAAACAGAAAAATCATAATATTGTGATGTTTAGATGTTTTGGTTCCCAATTTTTCCAAAAAGCTGTAATTACACACTAGAAATGATTTCACAATGAAAAAAATGTCTGAATCACATTAACAACCTCTCCCTATATGTCATTTTTGTTGTCCCTTGTCTAATTATTGTGTTTGTTTTTTACAGTATTGTAGATATATATTATATGCCTCGTTCTGTTTTAATATGTTTGTATTTGCTCATGTTGCCATGTATTGCATGAACTGAGTTAAATGAAATAAACTTGTAAATAAATTAAAATTAAAAAAAAAAATTAAAAATTAAAAAATTATAACGAAGTTGTAAATGACAAGAGTGTCATGGCGGTCCTTTTTAACACATCTGGATTATAACAGAAAATTGTGTTCTAGTGGATAAAACGTTAACGGATAAGCCGTATTACATTTCAAGAAAATGATTACTTTTGTACGCAAAATACCTGTGCACATTGATGTGCAAATTTTTTTAAAAATTAAGCCCATGCGTATAAAATACTATCAAACTGATTTTAAAGAACGGAAAATCTTTAAGAGTCATGCAACTGACTCTTATATAAGGAAGTCGAACTCAAAACTGCCTCTATATCACTTGCATGTTTACGTTCCGTAATATTACTGTTTCAGAGACAAAGATTTAAAATTAGCACCACTTGTTTAAGAATGAAATTAAGATTTGTTGGAATCAAGTAAAAACATGGAGAATGGAAACGCTGTAGAATACATTTTCAAACAATGGTTCTATAATTCTAAAATGCTAATTAGATCTGGTCCTTAATTAAACATTTTTTAAAAGCTCGTGGCTTTACATGTTCTATATTTGATACATGTACTGCTTGCTAAAGATGCATGGCTTCCACTGTATAAACAATGTCAAATATACGTTCTTATTTAGTATGATGCTTTCCATTGAAATATAAATTTAATTGTATCCATTATCGAAGTTGCGTAAGTTTATGTGGCCATATTTTTTAAAATAACCAGTACCGGAATTTAAGGTAAACCAAAAGTCATTGTGATGATGTAAGATGGTAGTGAAGGTATTAAATAGTGATACATTTTATATATATAAATATGAAATATAGAATTTAATCACTGAAGAAGTTGAACAAACTGTGAATAAGAACATTGAAAGATATATGCATACACAAAATTTGCAGTCAGCTCATGAATTATGTAAGTTAGCACAGACATCATGTTATCAAAACAGCGCCTGTAAATTAACATAAAGTACAAACTGTAGATAAAAGGAATAAATGTTGGGTAGAGTTTCATGTAATTTTTTACTTCTTTGCTAATCTCTACACGTAGTACTGGGTGTATTTCAGACAATCACTTTGAATGCTGTATTCCATAAGGAATACATTTTTACATAGTATATACTACATGTAATTAAGCTATAAAAACAGTCAAAGAGTAAATGGCTGTTTTTAAAGTCGTTTCTGTAATACGCTGATTATAAACATGTTTCAGCAGAATGGGAGTACATCATAAAATTGTTTAACATCTAGTTCAATTTATACCTGCATGTACAGCCTGTTGATATTGTCCTTCGTATATACATGTACGTGTAGGTTTTGGCGAGGCCTATACTTCAGTGCCAGTATGCGAGCGGAGTACCGTGGAATAAAGTGACGCGAGAGCTTAAACTATGAACAAAAATAATAACAAAATTTGAAGTGCTTTTTATATGCCTTTGTGAGATAATTTTTACATTTTGTCAATTTTAGAGAGCAACCGTAACAATCGTTTACAATCTGTAACAGACGTCGGGTGGACATGGTAACCCGATGTCATCGAGACGTAACTTCAATAGTAACAGACTTTTAACGGGGTGAATATTGACTATGAAATTTTGCATATAAAACCCTTGGAATTACAAGACACAAATTAAGGAGCGTGTACAAATACATGAACGACTGATTAAACAGGCAATGCCAACACTGAAGAAAGCCTTCGAAAACTTCATACGGATATATTGACAAATTTAATGCAACAGTAGAATTAAACACATACTAAAACCACAATCACTTGGAAATGCGCTTTGAAACAAATACGATTATTAACTGATCAATGCTACATGCTTAATATCTAATCGCAATGCCTTGTTGTTTCTGAGAAGATTTTTTAACGTTTTTCCTATATAAGCCTGTGTAAAATTGGGTGACCCAATGGGCATTGTCAATTTTGTTCCAGGGATCTTAATTTGAACAACCTTGGTAGGTGTCCATAAGGCAATGCTACATGCTAAATATCTAATTTAAGGCCACGTGGTTTCTGAGTGTTTTAAAAAAAATCCTATATAAGCTCTTCATGGAATGGAATTCTTTGAACAATTGTGATAGAGCTTTATGCGAGGAACGCCCCTGCACAGATTCATCAACATTGACCCAATAGTTTCAGACTATATGTTTTTAAGGAAATTGTGAACGGACATACGACGACTGTCTGTGTGTCAAGTGAGCTAAACTTTGTAACAGATATTAATCATGATGCTGACGAGGAATGCAAGTGAATGTTTGAAGAGGTCAAAAAGCATATACATAATTTGAAAGAGCTTCTTCCGCCAAAACCGTTTTTATGACCGTGAATGCAGGAAAACTAAATGGTGTTATATACTGACTTCAACGAAATTATATAAACACAGTCAAACATAAATTTTAAATAGTATCTAGTGTTAACTAAAGGTAAGATTTGCACTGACAGTCAATTTGATTCATTTAATTTGCAAAATCTCTAGGAGTGCTCTTTTCATCAAAATGTCATGGAAGGTAAAATGGCAATGATAATTGGTGTTTGACTTTTGTAATGTCTTTTCTTGGTATTAAACTTCTGTTTTTTTTCTAAATCATTATTTACGAGGATTGCTTTTAAGCTTCCCATACATTGTATTTGCTTTTTAAAAACACGTATCATTCTGTGAATACCTGTAGCATTGATCTTTTAACATGGCTATATGTTTGAACTTTTTTATGAGTAAACGGTGAATAAGTATTGCCAAAAATTTTAAACATCGGAAAAATAAGCATACTAACATGTGTAGCTCCGTAAAACCTTCGTAAAACTTGTTTCATAATGTTTGGGTTGATATCGATTGATCATAAAAAACCGCTATCTAACTTTCTATATTTTCTATGATTGTAATTTTTAAAACATACAATTATTGAAAATAATAAAGAATAGTCAGACCAAGAGATAAAATAAATCAAATATATATAACTTCATGACAATAGTAGTTTTACTACATTCATAACAAATTGGATTGCGCTAAAAAGGGCCTTTCTGGCAGATGTCTGGTCATGTAAATAAGGCCATCAGCCGTTGCACTATCAAATTACGTAATGTAGTAACGCCGATATCCCTCCTAACTGCAATGGACCAGATCGTCTAGGTAATGTTTTGGAATGTCGCAAAAACTAACGAACGTATGCTCGCCAACCTTACTTAAATGCTTCAATAAAACACTTTCTATTGAGGTAGGTGGTGGTGGACGGGGGAACCTCCATTATCATCAACAGGAGGACTTTGAAAAGAAGATTTAAGACTTGGAATAAAATCTTTTTAATCAACCGTATTATCTCCATCAGTTGTGAAAATATACAATGGTAGAATAATATTCTCCACACAGAAGGAGCTTCTCAAATTAAATGTAACACAAAAACTACATGTATTCGAAGCGTATGGAAAAACACTCTATTTTATGCTACTAAAGAGACGATAGAAGTCTTGTTTGATTCAAATTAACAATCCCTACGGTAGTTGAGTTTACAAATTTTCTTGTTTGCAATTTAATTCTGTCAACTGTTATTCAACAAGAAGAGAAGCTATAGAAGCCTACTTTATACTATTTTGTTTTAGCTGGATTTAGAAACAAGATCTCTCAACTTAATGATGTCGAGGCGCCACCCTAGATGGAACCAATCACTTTATCAGAGAAGGTGTCTACACTTTTCATTATTTGTACCAATTTACAACCACGAGGACTAATCTAAGAGTGACTTTTATAATGAATTATTGCCCAAGAAACTCATTTTCATCTGAAAAAATATTCTCTGTTGACTTTCCATTTTTATCGCACACGTTTTTCGTGATAACAAATGTCTCAAAAAAGGCAATACTTATTCTTCTCGAATATTTAGTTATTTCTGGGATTATTTTGGGAGCTACAACTGTTAGTCTTGATTCATAGAAGTATTAAAAAACCGAGTTTTCGTCTGAACTAAACGTGCATTTAGAAATGTGCGTGATACTGCAATCACTCCTCTGCTTTTGTCAACATATCCTTGTAGTTTTAAGAGCATCTCTATTTACTGTAAAACTGTGAGAAATTCGAGATGTTTAATGATATGTTCCTTGAACACCTACTGAGGGAAAGTATGTTTTTAGCCGTAAAAGGAGTGGCGTTTGTTACATTTATAAAATGATTTTTATTTTCAAGTACACAAAAATCTGAGTCTACTAAGAGACATTTATTGCTCAGTTTTAAACTACCATTTTACCGGTCCAAAGAATGACACGGTGTTTTTACGCTGCTAATGCAATCTGTTAAGAGAGTTCCTTTGGGTACGATTTTGGGATAAACGCAGGCAGATTTTATCAATGTTTTTTTTTTTTAAATCGATAGTCATTTATTCTTCGAGTTATAAAAACAATAATATGAACTGTCTTTTCAATATTGGACGTGATGCATGCTCTTGTCTGCAATTAATTGACGTATTAAAATTAGATTTCATTGCGTGGGAACATTAAATAGGAACCATCCTTTTTCGGAACGCTAACAATATGTTTTTATTCACACGGGTCTTACAGTCCTGTCAAATGCATATACGAACTATAATTTGACTTGTCATCTTCATTGTACTGGTAGTTGCGTGCACAAACTTATTTGGAGATCATGAAACATTTCTTGCACACGGGCGTCTTTTGCAGTCGATGAGAATCTTTCAGCATCGACGTATTTTCAAAAGTTTCGTCCAATTACTTGTTAAGAATTTGCATATAAAAGCCTGACTTAACAAATCGCTGCATTACTGAAAATAATTAGGTCAGAGATCTATTCATTCAAAAAATATGTACATATATAATTAAAAATATAATTTGTAAAGAGAGTATTACTTTTTCTACTTTTATCATTTATTTGCTAGGACTTAAAAGGCAGACGACATTATTTCAGTGTGACTGTTGGTCTCTGCGCCGGTGTTACGTTTAAGTAGAGACATACTCTAAGCTGGAAATAATTACAAAATATCTGGTTCGTAATGCCTATTTTCATTGGTCAGATTGAATAAACCTATCAACTTTTTATCTTTGGTCTCTAGCTTTCGCTTTAATAAAAATGTGACGCTGGAAGCCACGGTCTTTGAATTTTTGGACATGTTTGCAGTCTGAGGTTTTTTTTTCATAGGACAATCATATCGTAATACTGCCCGACAGAATTCGATTTGAATGTACACATTGTCTACACAGTGACAGGAAACTGTTGAAATTCTGCAGTATTTCTAAGAATATCTGATTGAAAGAAAACTTTTTATTCACTTCACATACTGCTGTTGTGTTAAGTAAATCAAAATAAAAGTCTGAGTGAAAAATTTCCCAGAAGAAATCATCAATACAATGTAACAATAACACATTCAAGGAAAATAGACAAAGAATTGATCATGGTTTCTATAAGAAATATTCAACCTAGTCTTCTTCTATAATACGGTGATGAACTACCTACGCATATTTGCTCGAAATTGAGCACCGGTAATTAGTTTTTCGACGAATGTTTTACAATGGAGGTAAGTACTTTTCGAGGTTGAATTATATGTACTTGCGCAAATAAATTACTCAACTCAGAAGATTTTACGCACATTTGCCAAACGAAACGATTGAAGTTACCAATGGTCGAAACTTTTGATTGAGCAGGCCATCTTTTTGTATTTATATATATCAACATACATCTTTTTTACACTTAAAGGATACACTAGACGGTGAGAGTCACCGTAGCATCTTAAACATACAAATAAATACCAAATAATGAGCAACACGTTGATAATCGGGCTTTAACTAATCTCCGTAGTGAAACTTTCGTCGCGAAAATAATTGCCGGTGCCTTATTTCGTGGCCTTTCATTTGCACAGTCTTCCACAAATCTATTCTGACGGAATATAAAATTGTGTACTAAATAGCTACACGAAACAATGAATTGTTGGTACAGATGGACGTTGATTGTTCATTTAAAACAGGTTTATGCTGAACAACATGTTTAAATATTAACTCAAATACTCAGCACTTTGTAGCCAACTTGTTGTTAGCACCTTCAGTGCTTTGATTTTTCTTATTTCACGTCAATTTGCTGAAATTAAAGTGCAGGTATTCTTGAAACCTCAATTGTACATGTAGGTCACTAATTGTGAAAAAAATGACCTCAAAATATTTGTTCATAGTATGATATATATACATGTAGACATATACACTTTTTATAATAATTAGTATTAAAATTAAAAGATTTTATACCAGTCGGCAGCTCAGGTTAAAATATAGTCTAAGGATAAAGCTCAGGACCCGAACTCCCCCCTTTCTTTTGGCGCGCGAGAATGCTGATAAGAACTCTAGATAGCAGCCATAGAGTAGTTAACATAAGTTACAAAAGTTTGTTCTACAGTTTATGTAAAATGAGTAAGTTATTTTTTGTGGTGGGGGGATGAACTACAAATCATAAATCAGTCGTCAAATATGAGTTCAGGCGAGTTAATACATGTTTAAATAATGAAAACTGATCTCCATCATTTACATTATTATACAAGCCGATGTGCACATTATTGGCCACATATTAATTGAACAAGCAGATCTGCAGATTGTCGGCCACATAATTGAACAAGACGATTTGCGAATTGTCGGCCACATAATTGAACAAGCAGATCTGCAGATTGTCGGCCACATAATTGAACAAGCCGATATGCGAATTGTCGGCCACATAATTGAACAAGCAGAACTGCAGATTGTCGGCCACATCATTGAACAAGCCGATCTTGATTACCCAGGTCTTACTCAAATTTGTCCACATTCACACGGTCGCTCAACTATCATCCTCGGTAACCCAGGCTATATATATGACGGAGAGAACGGCGGAATTAGCCGTGGGTTCCGACGATGCTCAAGTAACTATATGACCGACTTGTATCTTTATTGCAGACGTCTTCATCGAAAGATAACGGTTCGTAGTAAAGTTTAGAAGATTTCTGGGGGTGAAAACTAGGAGAAATTGTCGTTTCTTAATTGACTGAATATCTGATAATGTATATCAGCCACCATAAAGATGTGATAGTGTAACTGTACGTTGATTTTAAAAAACGTTGCAGTTAATTAGAACATTCAATAATCTATGTAAAGTTGTTGTTGTACAATTTATTGGCAGATAACGATTTATTACAAAGGGTCTCTATGTTGATAATTTATGCTGAAATGAGGCATTATACGATATATTGTTGGGAGGGGGGGGGGGGGGTAACTGTATCTATATATCATTTTAAGGGCATTGAACACATTATTTATGTTTTGAGAATATGCTAGATGCAGGAAGTGTTCCTTTAAAACAGATAGTCAGGATTAAAATTTGACCTGACCGTGTGTCTCTTGTTTTACACTGGGGAAAGATTCAAGATTCTCTCGATTTCGTGTCCTGATTCCCATGATATATTCACAGAGAATAGTTTTAACCAAAAATAAAATCCCCAAAAAGAAGTATGTTAATATTCTTTAAGAGATATTAATTTGCCAAAAGTTAGTCAGGATTAAAATTTGACCTGACCATGTGTCTCTTGTTTTACACTGGGGAAAGATTCAAGATTTTCTCGTTTTCGTGTCCTGATTCCCATGATTATATTCACAGAGAATAGATTTCTAAAAAACACTTTCCCCCAAAAAGCAACTGCCACACTTTTGCGGTGTATAAGATGTATTAAAACGAAACTTGATATCAGTCTGAGATATCGGGAGACCGATATAGGTGTATCCATCAAGTTGTATGTCATTCGAGACAACACTGGACTCGGTCACAAGTGCTGAAAGTCTTGACCATTACCCACTCAAACAGTCGGCAGGTGTGTGATTATACAAGTATAATAATTATAAATTTATCATAGAAACTAAATTTGACATTAAAATGTCTAAATATCTATTTTAATTGTGAAAGGACCGTGATGTGTTTAATTCTTTTTCTAAACTCACTTGCCTATGGTATAATCATAAATGCCTCTTGCTTACACAAATAACGCCATGACGTTTAAAGTGGCAGACGACAACCTTACAAAGTTTTTACGACTGCTGTTGGTCCAGGGGTAAGCAGACAAAGAGCAGATCAATATCAGTTAATACAACAGCAGAATGAAATATCTTCTTATTCCCATTAATCATGTGTCAAATAAGCCTCATCAAATGAAAACAAGGCCTTGTTTGCGTCCAGTATTAATTATTTTAGAGAATACAAACGCGTGTAAATCTTGTTCGACCTTTATGGTTTCAATTGAATATTCTTGGCGGGTTGTCCTCACTGAATAAACTGGGTTACTGAAAAAGCGTTCCAATTTCAAATATAGCCAACCACGACCTCGGCATATCGAATAAAATTCTTGACAGCAAGATACGTTGTGTTTAGCAATTTTTTCTACTTTTGAACTGAAGTGTGATGCGTGCTTTCAGTTAAAAGGCTAACCTTAAAATACAATAAACTCCACATATAATAAACACCTTGGGACAATCGTAATTTGTTCTTTATATCCGGGGTATGCTATATCCATAATGCACTTTCATATTAACTACAGAAAGAAAAAACATCGTACCCAGATAAATTATTCCTTATATCCCGAATTTCGCTATATCCTGAGTCGTTATATACGGAGATTATTGTTATATTTATACTGTACCATTTCAGACAATATTTTAGATTCCAAGCAGGTATAAATTACCATGAAGAACTCAATGACTAAATAAGTCTACCACAGTGGCAGTTTGATCCTTTTGCATTATGAACACATGTTTGGTTACATATGATGACACTATAACTGGGTATAAACACGACATGGCTGTTTTTTGTTGATAAAAATAAGTCCACGCGGTCAGGAGCGGATCAAAATTTACTAAGCCCGACAGTCACTTGATTTTACAATCTTCAAAAATCTTCTCCTCTGAAAGAACATAGCCTAGAGCTTAGATATTTAGCATGCAGCATTGCCTTTTTGACATCTACTAAGATTTTCAAATAATAACTGACCCTACCTGGGGAAGTACTTGATTTTTCAGAGTTTAGACAGTTGGAGTGTAGTATTGTATAGTGGGTCTCAACGAATATTGTTACAAATCAGAACCCTCTTTGATTTATCAGCAGGCCGTAAAATACAAATGCACCACATTACGCATTTTAAATTATAATACAGTACGGTCATTCCGTGAACATATTTACAAGATACCAGTATCCTATTCATACAATAAAGCCTTAATTGATTGAACTAACTGCACTGCCATGGCAAATTTCATACTGTCATTGGTGGTTAACTATCCCAACCATCACAAATGTGGTGAAAAAAACAGTGAAGTGCGCACTTCGAGGTGGTGGGGTACTACAAAATAATCGAAAAATGTGAGCATGAGCTTTTTTTCAGTTTCTTTTATGTTTAAAGAAATTTCAAAAAATCGGGGAATGTATGTTGGAACAACCGTTTGCGTGAAATTTCGAAACAAAATACCCAAAATTGTAGTCTCTAAAAAGAGTTTTATGTTGGTGACAATCTCTATTTTCAGTAACCAAAGTTAAGCTGTCTTTATTTTTCAGTCCCAAATCCCGTTTTTCCCATTATATATGAGATGCCATCTACGACTACATGTATGTAACTACATGTAGCCATTTTTTGTCACTGAACGAAGTTACAGCCAATTTTTTTAATGAGGTGGTGGGTAGGAGTTCGACTGGTGTAGGTGATTTGAAGGTGGTGGGATGGTGCTACATGTACATGTATGCATACTGTAGATCTCTGGACATGTAAATGCCTATCAGCAGTTCAAATCAGCTAAGAGTATTCCATACCGACGAGCCAATCATAAAATATAAACGTGAAAAGAAAAAAAAAGAAAAGAAATGCGGGTATTATTTATAGGGCTAACTTTAAGGCATGTAAGCATTTTAATAATTAGCTGGAATCATTAATGTATGTATTGTTTTTAATACTTTGTTGCTTTTGCAAGTGTACCATGGCATGCAATTTGTTGAAATATGCAATTCATAATTTGATATTTGTTGTCACATCAACACAGACGTATGTATACTCTCATTCAAATATTAAACATTTTGCCGGTTAATGAGCAACACCAGAATTGTCATGATCTGCACTTGTTGCAAAGGTAGACCCACATGTGGTTCGCATGTTAAGGATTAATTTGTTATTGGTCATTAGTTGTGAATGTATTATGTTGAGAAATTGTGAGAAGCACCAAATGCACAAACATTGTGTATGGCGCCCGGGGGTAAAATCTGGTAATTGATTGGTTAAAGTTACAATTTGCCGCAGTATAATAGTCTGATCACTTTAGTCTTGATATTAAAGGATTACGAATTATTTTCCTACTCAAAAGTGAGATGTTCTCCAGTAAAAACTGTTGACTTCTAAAAGTAATCTCTAAGGGTTTAGGTGAACACTGATTTGTACAAATTTTAATTCTTATGACACACAGTCAGTGGGAAAAAAGAAGTTAGCAGACCTCTGATTTGCCTGTTGGAACTGAAGACCACGTGTGGACCAACGGCATCATCTCTGTAAAGGCTTATGGGATGGATTTGAAGACTTCAATAAAGTAAGTTCATGTTTCATAACTTTTGACTGAATTTAGGTCATGCAACTTAAAATACTTGGTTGTACAAGTGTTGTATGTAAGTAAAGGTATCCCATATTTTTGAGTCAGGATTTTCAGGGAATTGCCAGTGAACTGTGTGGCTTACAATTTGTAACACTCATTAAATTACTATTATTATACATGTATGCCAGTTACCACTTAATGGATAAAGTGGAAATTTCACTAAAGTGTTTAGGGGTATCAGTCATAGGTAGTTTAAAGTTTGGCTAAAGTTCAGCCTAAATGGGGATCATCTAACAGTCTAAAACATAAAGCAATTATTTATATAATACAGTAGAAAGTGGACAGATAGATATTAGGAGAGTACCTTTTCAAGAGTGAACAAAATAAGGAAACTATGCAGAGATACATGTATATAGCACATTTCCTAATAGGGGTAATTATGCCCATGATTCAACTCATTTGGGATCTTCTTGTAATACACATTTTATCTGAATATGATACATGTAAGACTTGAGGAATAATTGATGATTCTAGAGTGTAAACATTGTAAAATATTGCAGTTTTGTTTCATCAGGAGCAATACCTCTAAATGTCTTAATCAGATAGAGCCACAACACGAACTCACTCGAGATATTATGTCCATACATATTTTGTGTAAATATGTTTCGAATTCGTGAAGAAATGTAGGTACTTAAGTGTAAACATAAATAAATAGTGCAATTGTTGTTTAATCAGGGGCTATAACTCTCTAAGTATCCACCCGATCAAGCCCATAATGAACTCATCAAGATCATATGGTAATACAGATTAAGATTAGTGAGCAAATGAATGTACAAGTGTAAGACAGTAAACATAGTTAAATATTTTGGTTTTAGTTAATTCATGGGCTATAACTCTGGAAGTTCGGATCCAATCAAGCCCATAATGGCTCATCCGAGATCTGATAGGCATGTAATTTCTGTGTTAAAACGATTAGGACCATTCACGAAATGCAGGTCATAGACTGTAAACAAATCAAATGTTGATGGGCGTCAGGCGGACAAAGAACGAAGACGGACATCAGAGGATCACAACACACTCAAGGTGAGCTAAAAACAAAAAAAAGATATTCAGATGCTTTGGATAGTGACGCAACAATAATGTACCACGATGTAAACAGTAATTCATGACTCTCAGGGACGGTAGGAGGTTCCAGACCGATTTTCAAGATCATCAGAAATGCTAATTCGATAAGCATGAAACAGATTTTGCTATGTAGCCAGACATTGCAGGTCATTTTTCTTTCTGAAGTATAAAATTAACTGTTTCTGTTTAGACAAATGAGCACTGTGCAGATTACATGAATAATTTTCTAAATTAGATCATAAAGGAGCTACATTCTAAAGAGAGTCTGGTATGGCGTCTGATTCGAATAACTTGCTAAAGCTATGAACCATTTCGGACGTTTTCTACAGTTGACATTGGTTCCATTTCTTTAAATGTAAGAACAAGAGATGTTGATGACTGGAAGCACGTTTCTGTCGCGAATAACAGAGGGTAGAAAAGAGTTCCTTTAGAGTTATGTTTTTCTTCTGGAATGCAATTTATGTTGCGGAGATTGTGATTGATCAGGAGTTAAGCAATATATGCAAGTTTTATTGTTTTTCATCATAAAGCAAGTTGTTGATTTATGCATCTTTCTTCCATCTTTCAATTTTTCCAATTTAGTTCATTATGGAGCTTTTCTGTGTTACAAAATTCGTTGACACGTGTAAAAACTCTTTGTTACTGTTTGAATTGACTTCAGAGAGAACTTTACCTGCTGGTAACGAATAAGGTAGTAAATGGAATTAATCAAGGCGATTCCCTGGACTGTATACAAAGATGATAATAAAGTTATTGTCTTCTACACCATGCTATCTACATTTTCTTGTGTGAATCTGATTCATTGTAACTGTTGTTCATCTGTTTCACTGTTTAAACTATAATACCGTTTTTCTTTAGTACAATATTACAGACAGTGTTGGAAAGCTGCCTGAAACAGTTCAGCACTAGCTACTGAAAGGATTTTCAACAGTGTACTTCATAAAATATTCCAGGCTATGCTTAGATATGTCGAAGAAATCGTCATTAATTGTAGCCTTTGTTTGATGATATTCTAGACTTTGTTGAAATTAAGAACTCTCCAATTGCGTGCTTCATTGTGGGGTTTCTTTTTAGATATGGGAAGCATTTGTTATTACTTCATGCAAATTATATCGTGGAACTTCAAAGACACCTTGGTATTGACAGTGGTCTTGGAATTCAAAAAATAATGAAGTATTTTAGTTGAACAAGAAAGTTTCGTTTGTCATAAAATAGAATGCTCATACACACAGCACATAGTTACTCATAGCATGTGTCAGCATTGGATGTTTAACTACATCTAGATATTCTTGATGACTGCACACGAAATATCTTTCAATAATGCATATTGCATTATGGAAGTTGTTCAATCAGTGAGTCTGTCCTGCATGAGGTGATGAAATGTGCGGCATATCTCATGTTCCAGAAAGGACTTGGGAATAGGATAGGACCAGAGAGAACAAATACAAACATTGTCTCTGGACCTGTGTATAATCCAGGAGCAGATAGGTCAACATATCTTTAAACATGTTGTTAAATAGACAGTTTAGTTATATGTATTCAAAATTCAAAAACGTATGAAGCAAACCAAAAAAAATTAGAAAATATCAAAAGCATCAATTCCAATGTAGCCCCGAATATTTTTTCAGAGTTATCCATGGAACTGTCTGCATGGAGTAAATTTTTGTCTGGTCAAAAATATTTAATATGTAGCATTGAAAATGGGCTGTGCTAGAACATTATACATCGGAAACATTTTCAATCATAGTGTGGAATATTTGCCAGGACACACTGAAACGTGTGTGAAAACGATAATTACAATGAATCAGATCCTTACAGAAAAGGTGACATTAGTTAGAATACATCAGCGTTCTCACTATCTTTGTGCATTATTCATTCGGGAACTCTGCTCGAATATAAAAGTTAACGAGTATTTCCGTCATGCTCATGCACTGTTTACCTTTTCGCATTTTACTCATTTGTAACAGGTGCCACGAAATTGCGTAACATAGAAAAGCTCTGTAATGAACTTGAATGGGAAAATTTGATGGCGGAAGAAAGATGCATAAATCACAACTTGGTGCGAGATGAAAAACAGTTAAACATGCATTATCTTGCTTACCTCCTGATCAGTCACTTTCTCCAAAATATAAATTACATTCCAGAAGTAAATACATAACTTTATAGGAACTCTTTTCTTACTTCTGTTATTTGCGGCACGAAGGTGCTTCCAGTCGTCAATATCACTCTGTCTGAATTCAAACCAAAATAAATGTCAAGACACCTTACCAGACTCATTTGAGGACGTTATTCCTGCATAACATATTTAGAAGTTATTCATCGAATCACCACTATGCTCATGTGGCAAGATAGAAATAGCTTACCACTTTCTTCATGTGTGTTGTAACTATACTACAGAAAGAAAAAGATTTTACCTATGCTGGAAGACAATTCTGGGGAATTATTTGTGACATAACGTGATAAATATTGTGACGTCACGTTCAATGAGACAGATTCTGAATATCGTTTGTTTTAGCTCACCGTGAACACTTTGTGCTCCACTGATGTCCGCCTTTCGTTTACCAACATTTGGTTTGTTTAAACTTCATCACCTACATTTCATGACAGGTCCTAATCGTATGAACACAGACGGTATATGCCACTAGGATCTTGGATGGATTCCATTATGGGCTTAATTGGATATTGAATTCCAGAGTTGTGGCCCCTAAAGTAACGAAATATCAATATTTATCTATTTTTAAGCTCTAGCATTTAATTTGCTTGTTATTCTTAATCATATTTACAAAGAATGTGTATAATCATATGATCTTGGATGAGTTTGATTATGGCCTTGATCGTATGAACAGTTAGTGAGTTATGACCCCTGATTAAGCAAACTTTGCATTATTTAATTATACTTACACTCTAGCAATTACATTTTTTCACTAATCCTTATCATATTTACTCATAAAATGTATGGCTATGAGATTTGGAACGAGTTCGTAGATTGGCTTGATCTGTTTGAAACATTTGGAGTTATAGCCCCTGATTTAAGAAAAGTTTAATATTTAAGAATGTTCACACTCGAGTACATAAGTTATTTCTTTCTTAATTCTAAATGTAAATTTCAAATTGACAGAGCAACTACTCGGTTAGTTTAAACAAATCCAATTAAGTTCGATTACGAAGAAAACTTCCGTACCTTATTTAATCGCTGTCAGACATTACACGCTCGGAAGGGAAGAGGCAGCGAGTGTTTCATGGTTACTACCAATTTTAAAACTTGGTGGACTGAGGCATGTTTGGCATCAGGGTCATTGCCCAAAGGACACACCTCGTGCTCGGGCTGGGATTCGATACCAGGACCTACTGTACCAGAAGTGAACACACTAATCACTAGATGAGACTGGGTGCATTTGCTACCTTCTTGATATGCATTTACATATAACTTGAGCTGATCCTGTTTGCACTGCATGTACATGTAGTATGAGATTTGACATCACAGAAACAGATTTAAATCAGAAATGACCAAACTTTGGTTGCATCTAAATATTAATGATATACTCCGCCCAGGTAAAACCCTCAGCAAATCAGTGTACAAATTTTACAGACTGTCAATTCACTGATAAAATTTTAATCAGTTAATGCTTTTATTAAGACGGCCTCTGCCTATAGATCGGACGTTCTTTCTTCACCGAGTTCTATCAAACTTTCAAGTCATTTACTTCTTCAATGCCTATTTATTAACATAACACCCTAACCCCTACTTGATTCCATACCAGTTATATCAAAAACATGTATGCAAACATTCTTTTTCTAACGTCTTCAATGTTTACTATAAACAATATGTACTCGAGACAATGAGGAGATCATGATATTCCCGCGCGTTTGCACTGGATAGGCAGCAGATAAAGTTGGTCTTCTGCTCCACACGTCATGTTCAACTTTTTTATCAAATGTTAACCAAACATGCAATATACAGTATGTATATTAATAATTAAAATCCTTTATAAAATAATATAAGAAAAAGTCAATACTATCACAAACAAATGTAATCTTAAAACTGAAATCTACTTTCAACATATCAGAAAACTATCTGCTAGGTTTTTTTTCTCTTTGGAGCCACATGAAGTTTCAATTAAATCAACAACAAATTTACAGTAACATTTCAGTTCAAATACATAAAGATATGTTTCATTTTTTTTCCATTATATAAATTGTATAAAATATATCAGTTATAGCATTACTTAATTTGACATTCAATATGGTATTCATAATTTCAAAAATTGAGTTTAAACAGATTTCCGTAAATAATTTTACAGCTTAGAAAGGCCTTTTTTTGCATATTGCTTTAGTTATAAAAGGTTTTCAAGGTATAAGCAGTTAATTATCGGTACATTCGAAGTGTTCACCATAAAATGGTAATAACATATTCAGTCGAAAGCGAAATGAATAGATTATATTTGGTGTACATTTTAGTCATGTTAATTACCTGGATCAATATCATAATTCCTTTAGATATTTTAAGAATTTTGTCTACTATCTGCTAGTTTAAGGGAATACCTCTTTAAGCAACGCACATTCTTTTACAAAGAAACATACAGCATATATAAACTGACATCGTACTGAAGCAGAAATTAATTAATATGATATGTGCATTCAATTCATCCCTAATAGGTTCGAGTAGGAAGTTTAAATAAATATGGCTTTGAGATATAAATTTCCTGTACAGATGTAATTCGTTCAATGGCTGTCAAGTAAAAAAAATTCACAGATGCGGAAATTGAAACTGACGACAGGAACAAAACAATTTCTGATGCTGTACGTATCTGCTGCGCCGTTGAATATGTTTCCCGAAGAAAATACATAAAATAAATGGATACAGCCAATTTTTGTCTCGTTGGACAGGGTCACGCAATTACAGTAGCGCTAATGCCACAGACTTTTCTGGCATATTTACTTGTACCAGCCCAAAGTCGTACTTACTTTTTGAATTAGTACATATGTACTTTGACTGGTTTCATAGTCGTGCATGAATAAGTGAGTTTTTCACTAGATGAATCTACTAGTAGTTTATTTCAATGCACGCTGTAACAAATGTATGCCAATCTTTGATTATTTGCAATCTCTACATTCAGACAATAAGCTGAATTTCTAGAATTCAGCTTTTGTTTTTTCGTTCGCCAAAACACACATATTACAAAATAAAGAATAATGCTTCAATTAAGAAATTATCCTTTTAGGGATTTATCCATGCATGTGTTTAGCTCTCAAATCCTACCTCATCAACTGTTTGAACAAAAAAGGTACTTAACATTTTGTCTTGTTGCCACACGTTTGATTTATCTATTGCATTAAGCTTGGGCAATTTCCTATCTGGAACGCTTTTAACTCAGTAAGCATCACTTTGATATAATTGCATATTTTTGGTTGATATTACGCGCTGGCATTATTTGCTCGTATATCATCTACCACGTATGTGCCAAACGAGTAATTTGTGAAGTCGCCATTACTCTTGTTGAAGAGTAATTTATAGTTTCTTTCGTAAATGTATCTCCGGATATGTAGTTCAGGCGGTATACTTTCCAGTTACCTTCGGCGTTATTCCATAGATTTGCTATGAGGTAGAATAGTAGTACAGACATACCTCGTAATATTGAGCTTTTTTGGACTTTAATTTTTAATGTGACAACCTCTATGATTGATACATTTTTTGGAATCTAGGGCTTGGATTATCAACAATAAATAATAAATATACGTGTAAGTGTGCTGAAATATGCCATATAAATACCGCAACAGCAACAAGAAAATGACAGTATTTAAAACATACATTAAATGGAGGAACTGAAAACGAGTCTCATACAAAAAAAGAATACCTAGTACGATGTGACCTGTACACTGGCAGCGACATGGCCACGCAACTGTGGTCCAGAGATCAATGGTAGTAGAGATGTGAAATTTTGGCCCAGAATGACAGTCCTGTATATTACAAGGAGCAATTTAGCCTATAACGACAACTATGTACATTACTGAGATTGATTTCGCATAAAAAACGAATTTACATTGCTGGGAGCTATTTCGTCCAGAAGGGCAGTCCTGTACATTGCTTGAAGCGATTTCGCCACGAACGGCAGATCTATACATCGTTCGGAAAATATGGTCAAGAACGGTAGTGCTGTACATTGCGTGAAGTGATTTTCCAAAGAACGGCAGTCCTGTACATTATTAGGAGCAATTAGACCTAGAACGGCACAAACGGCAGTCCTGTATATTGTAAGGAACGATTTGGCCCAGAACGGCAGTCCTGTACATTGCTAGTAGCGATTTGACCAAGAACGGCAGTCTTGTATATTGTAAGGAACGATTCGGCCAAGAACGGCAGTCCTGTACATTGTTTGGAGCTATTAGCGCCAGAACGGCAGTCCTGTATATTGTAAGGAACGATTCAGCCCAGAATGGCAGTCATGTACATTGTAAGGAGCGATTAGACCCAGAACAGCAGTCCCGTATATTGTAAGGAACGATTTGGCCAGAACGGAAGTCCTGTACATTGTTAGGAGCGATTTGACCCAGAACGGCAGTCCTGTATATTGTTAGGAACGCTTTGGCCCAGAACGGCAGTCCTGTACATTGTTAGGAGCAATTTGACCCAGAACGGCAGTCCTGTACATTGTTAGGAACGATTTGGTCCAGAATGGCAGTCTTGTACATTGTTAGGAGCGATTTGACCCAGAACGGCTACCTGTACATTGTTTTGAGCGATTTGACTCAAAAATGCAGTCCTGTAAATTGTTGGCAATGATATGGCTCAGAACGGCAGTCCAGTACACTGTTAGGAGCGATTTGGCCTAAAACGGCAAGCCTGTACATTTTTGGGAACGATTCGGCCCAGAACGGCAGTTAGCTCTGTACATTGTTGGGAACGATTCGGCCCAGAACGGCAGTCCTGTATATTGTTTGGAACGATTTGGCCCAGAACGGCAGTCCTGTATATTGTTTGGAGCGATTTGGTCCAGACCTCGATTTTACTACTGAGCGACAGTCCTGTATATTGTTTCGAACAATTTTACCCAGAACGGCAGTTTGTTCTGTACATTTTTTAGAACGATTTGGCCCAGAACGGAAGTCCTGTACATTGTTTAGAGCGATGTGACCTTTTTACTACTGAGGGACAGCCATGTACATTACTGAGAGCGATTTTGCCAAGAATGGTAGGTAGTCATGTGAAATGATAGCAGAAATATGGCTATACCTTTAGTCCTGTATGATGCTGGTAGCTTTTTTTACTACAAACAAAAGTACTCAACCATCTTGCTTTAATATATCGTACAGGAATTAATGCAAAAATATATACCTTTTTGGATCATCGGTAAAACACAAGAAATAACATTGTCCATATCTATCTCTTTTATTGTTCTCAAAACGATATTTGTGACTCCGGTATAAAAACAATTTTGGTTTGATTACATCCAATAAATCACAATTTTGTGACATTCTAACCAATCCACGCTAGCCAGTCATGAAAATTACATACGTATTCCTCTCACTTTTAATTAAGCGAAAGCATTTTAATTCCTTGGTTTGCCATAAAGATAGCAATTTTTTTCTAAGACACTTATCAGTTTGATTGAAAGCGCTAAAGAACCCCCATTGATTTAGTTTTCAAACCTTCCCGTTGTGAACCCATACAATGAAAATCGAACATATGGCGGGAACGGGCCTGCAATTATTCACGAATGGAATACATAGGCTGTAACAAGAAAATAATCTATAAACAACACCGACAACAGCATCCAAAACTATTCATATTATCCAATCTTCCAACAGCAAAAGTTGTTGAAACGAAACTGCGGCTGAAATATAGACCCATACAACGCCAACGATAGAGAAAGGAATACTTCATACAAAATAACGCGCATTTACCACACACATCCTAAAACATATGAAATTATTAAATTAAATAATAGTTGAACATGATCAACTACATATATATTTTTAAAAAGTCGAATAAATTCGAATGAAACGAATTGTTTATATTTGTTTGAAATGTAACGACATTTTACTGCGAATAATCTTATGTACTTATACACTATCGTATTATGATTGTCATCTTTATTAACCCTGTCATTTTTGCTTATGTATTTACCTACAGTACTAATATTGTATCTTCATATATTCTTACAAGCATATCAAATGGTCCGGTTCAATGTAATTTAAATACAGGCGAAACAGTTGAAACATTAAATATTTACGTGAACTGATTTTCGAGTTTAAAAGTTCATGTAGATCTCTCTTTCCGACGTACCGCTTCAGCCAGCAGTTTCTATTTTAACATACTCTCACAGACATTTTATTGCGCAAACCATCTTAATGTCGACAATTCTAGCCGAAGTGTCTACTTTTAGTCTCGTAATTTCATAACCTTTCCAAACATAGGTCTACCATTCAAACATTGACTGACAACCGTGCAGAGGTTTACATCCCAAGTGTGACATTCACGTCAATAACAGACAAATTGTTTACGTTTGTATCTGACAGCATAGGTCTACGATAAACAACGGTCCATATACATTCCAAGAGTCTAAACGTTTCCAATAATTGAGCAGTAAATTATATTAAGAAGGTTATAACGAAATGTACAATGTTCTTATAATTTATGCATGATTGTAGAATGTTAACCAAGTCCTTTGATTTAGCAGGATGTCCTATCTTTCACGTCTAGCGCGAGTTACTCTTAATCTTAAGAAACTTTCTAAATTCAATGAAAAAAATAACGAATTATGTGTTAACAATAATGTAATAATTTAAAAGCATTGTTAACGTGTTCATATTATTCCGATGTGCATATCAGAGTATTCCTTTACTTGAAACATACATGTATGTACTAATATTCAGTTATGACATACATGACTGAACATCAAAAGTAAAAATGCCTTTTACAAATGTCGGGATATGACATTTTATATTAATAGGGACTACATGAACATCCGATGCTTTGTAGTAATGAACCTAGAAAGTCTAAGTTTACTTTGTCGTTATTACTGCTAGTGCCTTTCAAATATATTTTATCAATGCCTATGACAATAATTTGAAGCAACTAAATACCACAGTGACAAGACCATTGTAGATATAATAGTCTTTCATTGTGATTTCTTAATACCAGCAGTCTCCATGATCAATTCAGGTCACCGGTGCTGGTTTACTGTTTAAGGGGGACACTCCTTGCATCTAGCCGATTGTATTCTCCAGACATTACATTTTGTGTTCAATGAACGTAAAATTAGAAATAGATACAAATTTAAAGAATAACATACATCGACAAATGCTTCTTTTTACATGTAGTATAAATGGTCAACATAGAAACTTTCTGTAACCAACCGGGTAATGACAGTGTATATTTTGTAAAACGTGTACGATAAGTAATACATTTTAATTTCCAATCTGTCTGCTTTGATAATTCATTCAGAGAAATATATTTATTTATTCTATGTCATTGCTGTAGGCGAATACTTTATTTAAATGTGCAGGATATAATTGGTAAAGTTGTGTTTCTTTTTGCCGGTCAGTATATATATATATATATATATATATTTTATTTTTATTATTTTATTATTTTTATTTATTTTCATGTTCAGTAATAATGATTATTCAATTTGACATCAGTTTTAGGGAGTGTCTGTTTAAATATCTGAAGTTTTGTTCAAGCTCATGCCAGCGTAATGAAGACTGTGGCATAAAATTTAATTCTTGCATACCAGATGGGGATATCTGCAGTTTTTACCAGTGCTGGAAAATCTCATCTTACACCCCCCCGTGTAAGACGACTTACGTGCTTACTTGTGACGTAACGTTATAAACAATGTGACGTCACGTTATAAAAAATCTGACGTCACTTTCCCATACATAACATCTAAAGAATGTTTGTTTTTATATCAAAATGCATCATTTCGGTAAGTTTGTTTTTAAATATCTATTTCAAAGTGCAAGACGGTATGGAAGAAAAGTTTCTTCCATGAGATATTGGTTCAGATGGAAATATCCGTCACTTCGGGAAACTGTTTCGCGGGAACTCGGCAGAGCCTCGTTCCCGCCAAAACAGTTACCCTCAGTGACGGATATTTCCATCTGAACCTCGTGCTCATATAAGAAACTAATATGCAATGTCAGTCACGTCAAAATACGTCAAGAATTCCGACCACTCAAAGTATCTTCTTTGTATCTTTATCTCCTTATCTTGATTAAGTCGGGATGTTGTATATGTCAGGTCCATTACATGAAGTAGAATGCTATTGTTACAATACGAAATTAAAGTCGCTATTCATATTACTTGAAAAATGATATATTTAAAAGTCTAAGAGTAGATAAGAGATATAAAAGAAAACTACACTAAAACCATCAAATGGGATAAGCTTTCAAAGAAAAAACTAATCACCAGGTGGATGTAAGTCTAGGATGTTCAAAGTATAGTCGAAGGTTTGAGTGCCGTCTTATTAAGATGGAGGGAATTCTGTTGATAATAAAGGTGTATTGATATACATTTGCAGTCTCCTTTCTCATTTTTGAATGTCCTCTCTTGCTCCAAATCCTCTCCAAAACATAAAAAAAAACTAAATTTAAAATTATGGATCAAGGGATGCAACTTATCTAATAGGACTAGCCGATATTTAGTGATGTGTTTTATCCCCTTGTGAAATGAATTTATTTCCCTTTTTCAGATATTTGAGCGTTCTGGAAGTTTAAAAAATTTCCGTACGATTCTTCTGCAAAAAGTTAAAACTAATTTCATTTTAACTAGAATCTACAACCTAAAGGTGGTTAAATATTTTTTTTTAAATACAGTCCAGTAAACAATTTTTGTTTCCCTATAACATAACGGGCAAAGTGTAGCTCTTTCTCAGTTAAACACCAGTCTAGATTCCCCCGAACATAACGGATCCAGTGCTTCGTCAGTTTAAAACCAGTCTAGATTCATTTGAAAATAACAGGCCCATTATATTAATTTGTCTTTTTAAAACTAGAATCCCTAGAATATAACTGGAAATTGTTTTAAGCAAACTGTGTGAAACGAGATTTAGAGGTAAAATGGACATGTAATGTCATACATTATAATTTTAATATATAGAGGATAATTGTTGGTTTCGGTGTAAGATCACGATATAATTTCACCGAGTGGGCACCAAAAGTGATATTTTCACGAGTGGCGCAGCCACGAGTGAAAATGACTACTTTTGGTGTTCACGAGTGAAATTAACGTGATATTACACCGATACCAACAATTTTTCTGTTTATTTTATGGTTAAAATTCTACTTTTATTGAGTTTGTTTCTATAAAACATCGAAAATCGCGGGAAACGTCATCAGAAAACATAGCGCAAATGACGTCATTTTAGGTCATCGTCGCATTGTTTCCAGCTTTATTTCCCCCGTTTATTCTTTTTTTTAAATCCTTTTTTTTTTTTTAAAAAAAAAAAAAAAAAAAAAATTCCCCATTAACTTATAAATTCACTGGAAAACATAAAATAAACCAGAATAATTATGTACAGAGCTCTTCAGTATGAATGCAATAGCAACTTTTGCACAAAATAAAATTTGCATGGTAAAAATAATTTTGTAGTAAAAATTATAAGTAAACTATGATTTACTGCGAGACGGACGGAAATATGATGAATTCTACTCACAATACCTTTTATGTGCCGGATATAGCTAACAAACATATACTTCTTTTCTTTTCTTTAACATCAACAGAATTAGATCACCGGAAGTAGCTGTGATGAATGGGAAAGTGAGGAAGTAAAAGATACTATGTATGAAAAGCTAGATGGAGGCGCATAGCTGCTCCAAAGTTTCAACTATTTATTGCGATCCATGCTTGTCTGCATTCGGACAGAGTAATCTTGCCGAAGGATTCTGTATTAATTGTTCAAATTTTTTATGTGGCAAGTGTTGTACATATCACAAAAGTCTTGGTGTAACGAAAGATCATGTAGTCATTCAAGAAAGAGATATTCCACAAAGGAAAAACCCGGAGAAATATCAGGAAATATTATGTAATAAATGTGCTGTACATCAATGGAATGTTACTGATTACTATTGCAGTGCTTGTAACCAATTTTGTTGTTCTCATTGTGCTACGAAAACGCACAGTGCATGTAATAAGACAGAGCTTATCTCAGATAAAACGAATAATAAAAATGCCGAAGTTTTACTGGAAGTCCTAGAGGATTTTGCTAAAGAACTGCATCTGAAGAATGCCCAACTGACATCAGATAAACAAATAATGAAAACATTAACAAACACAGCAAAACTAAGGATAGCTGATGAAAGAGAAGCATTAGTTAGCTTATTTGAACAAACTATTAATGATTTTGAAAGAGGAATTGAAAACCTTGAATATGATAGTCATTCAAAACTTATATTCGCTTCTAGGGTACATGAAGCCATGACATCAGATCTGAAGTCAATAACTTTAAAAGTTAAAAATGCTCAGTCAAAAGGGAAATGTGAATATTATAGAACAATTAAGAAAGCTAATGAGGAACTTGCATTTCTAAAGGACGCTTTAAACAGGTTAGAAAGCAACACTGATATAGAGACATACAAATGTAATGTTTCTAAAAAGGCCGACCATGCAGTTAATCGTTTGAAAGAACTAGGATATTTTGTGAAAGGTGCACGTATACGAATGCAACATATTTGAAACATTTTTGTAATTTTTGCAAGATATTCAAAGCATAAACGAATTGTAGGCATTGCTGAGAAACTTGTTTATTCAACAATCGCAAGACCTTCAGAAAATGCCTGATGTAGGATATTAAGTTTATTGCTGCTTTGTTTTTTTGTTTTTGTTTAATGTGATAATGTGAACGCACACTGGCGTCAAAGTGTACATGAGTAGACAACAAGGAAACCAAAAAAACTTGTGTTTTATTTACAATATGCCTTGCAAGTATTTTGTACAACTGGAAACTTTGTTAGAAACAAACAGTAAAACATGCAACGAAATATTATTTAATTATGTAGTATATAATACTGTAACATATTAGCGAAATATTGAAACAAACGTTTAAATCACGCACACGGATGCAGCCTAGCGCACACTTCTTTTTGTATTGTTTTTCTTTCAGAATTTTCGCAAAAGTGAACAAACTGATCAAGGTTTTGTAAAACTCGGTTTTTAACGGAATTGTGTAAAATAGTACAATGCAACCGATATTATATTCATTTTATATTTATTTTCACTTAAATTGCTTTTGTTTTAACTAATATATAACATCAGAGCGCAGTTAACAACAATATAACCTTTATATAGATAAAATAAAGCATGGAGAAGTGCGCATGAAGATTATTTTCAAAGTGAATCTATCAATGTATTGCGATCTTGAATTGTAGCTAGAACAAGCCACATTTTGAATCTGATTACAATAACAAAAGGTATCATCTATCACAATTCATTTACATTCATATGTCTTCATGAAATGAAGGGACTTCAAGTTCAATGTCCCTTCCGATTCCGCTGTCTTGTTCAAACAACTGGGAAATCTTACTCTTACTATCAAAGGTTGGACTATACAATTGTACAGTCGACAGCGGTAAATATGCGTCTAATGACAGAAATCTCGAAATCGCGAGGTTTCCCTCCTCGGACGACGGTCTATAATCAATTGTACGTTTTATCGAATGACCGGTAACTGGTGTCCGCTGTTCGTTTTCATTGTTAACAGTTTTCCCTGTTGGATAGTATGCGTCAGTTTCGTCTTCTGTCAGAGTTTTTTCCTCTTGAAATGAGTCATCTGTAATAAAGTTTTATTTTACCATTAGTTTCAAGAAACAAATGGGCAGTGCATTTGTAAGTTCTTTCGAACCAATCTAACATTTCTATCGTGCAACGTGAATTAATTTTATCTATTCTAGTAATCACACAAAATAGTATTATGTAAAAGATATATTCCCTAAAGCTGGTGTCAAATAAAATTACTTCGAAAGCATAAATAAACGAATATTTGCAAGTGCATTTGTAATTATTACTTATTCAAAAGTTTAAGCTATACATTCCACTCAGTATCGGTAAACACATCGTATTAAAATATTTTACAGTATGTTGTTGGTGTTCCATTTATGGATGGATAGCAATTTATTACAGGTCTCTATGTTGATTTATGCTAAAATGAGGCATTTTTCGAAATATATTGCTCTTTAAAATTGAAGTTATTTGTCATTTTACGTTCAATGAACACATTTTAAATTTTACGTTTGGAAAATACTGTTAAATGTAGGGAGTGTCTCTTTAAGAGAAGAGAACGAAAGCTTTCCAAATGAACTACCATTTTTGCCAATAGCGTTATTAATAAAGAATATCAATGATACCGGAGTGTAAAACTTGTTTTTCCTTTTGTTTCAGCGCAATTTCTTCACGAAGCAGTCGCCGTTTTCTTAATCCGTAGATAACCTCTTCATGAAGTGTAAATTTCTGCTGTAAAAGACCAACTTCAAACAAAATGTCATTTCTTTCGTCCTGTATTTCCTCAATGTTGTCAATCAGATCTTTGTATTTTGTATCATTACACTTATTTTCCACGCAAATATCAACTGTTTGTTTTTTGCCGTCTCCGTGCAAGCCATCTGTATGTAGAGTCGGCGCAGACACCTGCCCTGCATATCCATCTGTATTATCGACATACATCTCATATCCCCCGTTGTCAGAGTCATATGCATTGGTCAATATTGGTGGGAGAACTTTTCGTTTCCCTTTTAGTGGTATTCGAGGTGGTAAAGGTAAAGCTTGTCCATATCGCGAACACAGAGGCCTTCGATCTTTCTCATGGGAATAAATACCGTAACATGTATCATCACTGGACTCATATGTTGTCCTTGACAATTCAAGAGGCGGTGCTCTAGTACGGTATGTCCAAGAAGGTGGATTAGGTGGTAAATCATAATGAACATCATCTTCGGTTTGATCTTAAAAAGGTTAATGAACATCAATTATTTCCTGTAAAAAATACATTAGTTTTAATACAACGCTCATTTTTAAAATAGTACCGATTTCTTTATGTATAGTTTCAAACGAAGGCGAAAGGCAAGCGATGAGTCAGACAATAAAAACTTTAAAGGAAAAACATAGTTTCGAAATTAGCTGCTAGGAATTTTCCAAAATCGTTCACTATTTAAGATCAAAAGTAAATGCAAAGGAATGATTGATACTTGCACAAACCTATATACACATGGATTGGCAACTTCCGAAAATCGATAACGTGATATTGGAGTAAAAGTTACCTATCATGCTTTGCGCGCACTCGGTGTTTTTCGGAAATTTTCCGATTTGTGATATTCGGCAGGTGCCGCCAGACTTGACAAAATTTTCAACAAACAAAATCGATAAAAGATACGCATTACGAAAAACAGATATAGGTTGGAATGAGACTTATGTTACTTAAAGAAAAAAACAAAACTATTGAGCCATAAATATTGAAGAAAACACGATTAAATTTGATTATTTTTCAAGATGGGGGACAGGTGAATTACGCGTAACGTATTGATTTAAAATATACTTAATGTTTTATGTTCAATGGTTATACTAATTAAACATGTATTGACTTTTCAACTTTTCAAAATTACGCACAGGTTATGGCTCTTGTCTCGGTGAATATTTTTCTATTATTGAATATATCCTTATATTAAATAGCTGAAAAGTCCATATTTATGAAGTGTATTATACGTTATCAAGTCGTTGAACAGTAAATGTATCACTGAGAAGAAAACTACTTACTAACATCTGTTACTTTTTTTCTCTTGTTTTCTAATAGTTCCGGAATGTCAAGATCAGCAGCTACATCTTCCATATCAGCATCTAATAAGGCTTCCACAAATAATTTATACCAGTAGCGATGTTTTCGTGTAATTCTATCTAACAGTAAAACTGCTGCTGCAATATTTTCACGGTTTGTGTCTTCTCGCTGAATATTTTCGTTGTCGCTGTCGCTGATGATATCTTTAGCAAGCAGATGTGGTAAAAGCTCAGCTGGTGCAATCATTTTACTGATCTTTGGTGTAAGTTTCCTTATGTATTCCCTCTGGTACTCATGACTGATGAATTTGTACCCTCTGACGTTGTCAACAATGTACGTGTACCCTGAAACACCAAACCGTCTGGGTAAAATGATTTGTAACCTTCACAATTGCTTGATTAGCACATGCATGCAGTGTAATAAGAATTCGAACATGGAGTTAGCAGTAACCTGTATTGCGCAGACCTTATAGTTACCTCAATCAGCATTACATTACAGTTCGAAACATCTATATATTTACCACAGGCACTTAGAGCATCTATGAATTTTTGCCATTTTCCAAGCTCTTTGCTTCTCTCCAGCTCATCAAGGAGACTCACGACTGCAGTTTTAGGAGAATGCATTTTCATTTCTTCGTATATATCGTCATGGTTTTCTGTAAAAATCAAAGCATGTGTAAACATAATATGTTAAAAATAAAATAAAGATTAGTGTCCATATACAATTTAATCATATCAATATCACCCGATGGCTCTATTAATTTTAACTTTTACTTCGTGTCTATCCCATGATATTGCAAGCCATTTATAGAAATAGATATAGATCATTTTCTCAATCCGCTTTGCATCAGGAAGTGAACGATATTTATTTACATATCGTATATGTATACACACCTAGAAATGGCAAATACGGGAGTATGTCGTGAACTAACAGGTTTTGTACGATGAGTGGTCTGAAGATTTTTACCATCTCACTGTATTCAAGACATCTATCCATGGCTTCTTGTTCAGATATGCTACTTATATCGGTTGTTGATTCATTTATTATTATCGGTTCATGAAGCTGTATTTTCAGAGGCGATGGTAGTCGTATTTTGGGCAGTTGAGGCGGAAAGCAAAACACTTCTTTCTGTTGCGCTTTCTTTAATTAAATTATTAGAAAATTAGTTGTTATTAAATACATAGATAGAAGAAGGGCGTTCGGTGACATTGGACGCAAACTGTGTAAAACCCGTTGTTAATTAGTTTAATGGTGTAAAAATCGCTACTCGCTTTATATTAAGAATCGATGCTATGTCTCATAGATATTATTTACCAAAATATGAGATGCGTTCATAATATAGAATGCCAAAAGACAAAAGTAAATCTGAGGTATCTGTATACTCCCTGTGTACATTTTTCGTTTCAATAATAGGTTTAATTTCATATTCATTGATTTGATCATAATTGTCCTCGTCATCCTCTAACATGTTGAGGCTATCTAGATAATCTGCTTCAACAGGTGCTTCCTCTACAACAAAAAAGAACCGATATCAATTCCGTAGTCACTCTCTGGATCAATTTTTCCTATTAGATCAGGTATGAGACCTAAAAAACAGTTGACTGTATGGTACTTTCTAGGATATGCAATTCATATTTCAAGGCTCGCGAGTCAGGTAGTTTCAAGAGCCATTACTCTGTCCTGGCCGTGCGCATTGCTATATTTTCAATATTAATTCGTTTAACTTTTGTATTTTTGTGTAAAACAAAGAGAGACATGTACAACACTTTTTTCTAAGTCACAGATGATTTTTTTAAAATAACATTTTAACCGATTCAAGCGTCGCAACTGTGATCTATCTGCCTCTCAGGGGAAGTGAAACACCAGGTGCACAGTTTCACATGCTAACACCGGTACTGCATAACTCCAGTGACACAATCTTAAAAGGGCCTTTTTTAAGAATTCAGTGGCATAACCCCGCTCTTTCTTAGATCAATGGACTATAACCTCCCAAGACCGCTACTTCACGAAGTTTATTGCAGGTAAATTACATGTGGAGAGCTGTATGGCACAAGCTTATACATATATATATATGAGTATTTTTAAAGGCCATAATACTGTTCCTACCGGAAAAGGTCCACTTTTCAATTAAGGTAAATGCGAAATAAACTAGGTTAACTTTACAGACTGGAATACATATCTTTTAAAGTTTACAATAGATAAACTACTCGTGAAAAAATGGCTTCAGACGATTTGTTTCAGCGTCTGTAGCCGAGCATATTGTGCACAATAGTGGCAAAATAAAAGTATAGGAAACAAAACAGTGCATGACAGGCTCAAATTTCTAAAATTTAGAAATAATAACATAATTACTCGACAACGTGTGAAGTATTTACAAAAACTTATTTTCCCGCACCGTTTCTTTGACCGACATAACCAAGAATTACCGGTTACTGTGTCAGGGGATTTCCACCATTCGTTGTGCATGACTGTTTCCTTTACTTCAAAACCTAAACGTCCAAATACGTCCTCATACATTGTATGACAGTCTTTCTTTCCACGGACACTCGTTCTTTGAAAGAAAAATTATGACAAAATATAACGTCAGAGTATAAATAAAACACAGATCTAAGTTTGTATTATTATAGAGAAAGTTTTTTTTATAATTAAGAGTGCATTAAAGTTGTTAATTTGTTGTGTAACCCTTCAACTTGAACATAATGCGTTAGGTTATATCATATTATTGGAAAAATGTAGAAATGACTTATACCAAGTGCTTTGTAGCTGATAGAATTACAAAGCAGGTTAGGGAAAGAGTTTCACCATATAAATTCAACACAAACAAATACAGACCCATATATTTCAATCATAACTTAATATCCGTATTTCTGAGACAATAAAAATGTACTGATTGTCCTTTATTAAAAACATGATCACTTTGATCACTTAAACTTAACATCGGCGACATTGATGAGATAAATGACACTAAACTATATCAGGAAGTAGATGTAAACCGAAAACTCGAAGATAATCCAAATATCGGAAAATAATGAAATCAAAGCGCTGAATGCACTGAATTTGTGTGTGTCTCACATCAGAATGGGTTTGATGAGCTCTCACCAGCTTAAAGCGGAAAATAAAACAAGTATGGAATGTTGCAGACCGAATTGCAGACTGAACTGCAAATTGTTTTGCAAATCAAATGTCACGGATAACATAATCATTAACAGTATTAAGAAATATTTCTTGTTTTAAAAGCAGAAACAAATTATTCTTTCACATTATTAAGCAGGTACTTTTGTAGTTTGATGACTGATAGTTATCTAGTGATACCGCTTGTTGACTGGCAAATGATTGATTTCCCAATGGAAGTATGTGTTTTGAAGTTTTACTACCGGAAACCGAAAACACTTCAAATAAGATTTACTGGCAAGTTTTCAAAATGTTGAGAATTTACTTCCGCAGGCCCCTCTCACAAAATGAATGTGAAAACAGAGTACGACATACAACGGACAGTGAGTGATCTTAATAGCCTATTCTGGCACATTGTGCCAGGTGAGCTAAAAGCAGAATATACCTGTTTCATCCAACAGCCATTAGGACCCATTTAAAATGCCAGCAATTAAATCACAATACATTTCACATTACTGAGGCCAAGGACTGTATCAAGTGACACAGATTGCTCTTAAACCAGGTGCTAAATGAGGCAGGGTTTTACTGTAATAAAGGAATACTTTTGAAGGAATGAAACAAATTTAAACAGTTCGTGAGAAAATGTATCTTTATTTAAAAATAAACTATGAAAATTGCATTGTGGTCATACTCTGTGAGCATATGTTTACGATCAGGAAAAACAAGCCTTGATGTAAAAAATGAGATTGTGTATTAAAGGATTACAACAGTAAGCACTAAATCTTAAATATATATATTATTGTATATAGTATGTTTTAAGTACCAGTTGAAGTTACTGTTCATTATAAATATAAGTTATGTTGCAAATAGCCTAGTTGTTTTCGTTTATCTGATGTTTCAAGTGCAATGCTCATGACAGATTAGGAAAGACAGGGGCTGATAACAATAGCTTAAAATGAGCACTCCATGTATAACACAATTAGGTAGCCGAGTGTCAGGATTTTTAGCACACAGTTTCTGTGTTCTGTCTTCGATCAAACGATTTCCACAATGACTTCTAATGTGCCCTGTGTGTTACATGCAAAGAGGTTAGCCCAGCTGAAGTAGCCAACTCAATGTTACAAGATTGTACATGGGACAGTCTGCAATACTTTCGCGCTGACATTTATGCTGGATTCATCATCTAGGAAAAGCTCTGCCTCTGACCTAGATTCACAAATTCCTTCAACAAAAGCAGTTCTGGAAATATTGGGAAGCTGACTTTTCTGTAAATACAAATAAACATTTGAGAATTTACATTATCTGGAAAATAATATAAATTAGGTCACAAATATAAATCAATTAAAGTCTTAAGATTGTATATTAATTTCCGCAAATCTAGTACTTCGCAAGTTCAATTATTAAAAACTTTCAAAGTCTCCATAAACAAGGAAAACTACAAATTATCTGTACTGTGTAGCCAGTTGACAGTGGCTCTCTACCAACTGAAGATTGTTCAAATGATGACCCCTGGGGTCAATTGCTTTTACATAGGATTGATCATTAATTATGCTGTATCAATTTTCAGTTGGTAGAGATCAACTAGGTGATGCCACACGCTACATATATACGCTCTAAGCCTTGTGATTTCAGAGAAGAAGATTTTTTAAAGTTTTTCCCATACAAGCCTATGGAAAAACAACCCCCGGACTAGGTCAATCACACCATAGATCTCATTGGTCGCCGTGATTGACCTACTCTTTGGCAACCAATCAAATTCAATCTTTGGCTATACTGGCTGGAATTTGCAGTCAGGTAAATCTCTCCTATTTCGGAATCAGAAAAACTTTTGATAGGTATAGGCATGATGGGAGACATGCCGAGGTCTCATCCACATTCAAGCTAATATATTTGCTCTTATGGACGGACCTTTATAAAATTTTCTTCAAATCAAATCAAAAGTGAACCCCCGGGCAGAGTCAATTTTGACCTGGGGGTCATAATTGAACAATGATTTTAGAGGTGCACTAGGTAATGCCACATACCAAATATCTAAGCCTTAGGCCTACCTGTTCTTGAGAAGATTTTATAAGTTTTTCCTTTCTGTTTCCATGGCAACCAAAGTTCTGCATAGAATGGAATTATTTGAACAACTATGAAAGGGCTTCATGCAAGGAACATCCCTGCCAAATTATATCATCATTCACCAAGTGGTTTTAGAGGAGATGTAGTTTGAAGGAAAATGTTAACGGGCGTACGGTGTACGCCGTACGGAATGCGATCCTAATAACAAGTGGCCCCAGTGCAGGGTCAAAACTGACACAAGGGTCATAATTTTAACGATCTTGGTAGAGGTCCACTAGGCACTGCCACATGCTATATATCTAGGCTCTATGCTTTGTTGCTATTTACTGCCAAAACGAAATTTTACAGCCTTGGCTGACATTGTTGCTATTAACAAAATTAAGACCATTAAAAACTGCCTCTTTTCTTAGCAAACAAAAAAGTTGCAATACACACACAGTTTTAGCTTAAGCAACAGTCAAGATCATAATATATTCAGAATATTCAATTAAGAGCTATAAAACTCACCGTCAATTTCTTAAACTTATCATGGTCATACACAATGTCCTTCACAGCTATCTGCGTCACTGACAGCAGCAGTCGGGCACTGATTTTGTTCCCCATTTTGTTCACCTGGCTCACGTTCAGCCATAACCATACACTTTATGGGTTTGCTATAAAGGTCACATTCCCTACAGTAATTGCCCGCCAGGCTGATTGGTGATGATGTCATCTGAAGTGAAAGTAAGTAAACCTGTTTTAAAACACAACATCTAGAAAATAGAACACGTATAGGAATCGGAACTATTTCCCAATTTAAACAGTAAAATCCCTGGCAGTGCTGCAGCAATAACTGTGATGTATTGCAATAGGACTTGTCCATCTTTAAGTGTAGACCTAACCATTTAGTGTTTAAAGGGTTTTTTCAGTGAAAAAATACTGTCTGAATAGCGAACAGTGCATATCATGATCAGACTGTGAAGAATGTATAGGCTGATCATGATCTACATTTGTCACAAAGACAGAATCTTTTGCCGATAGCGAGGTACGAGTTTTAATAGGCTGTTTTGGAATTGTATGTGAACAACTTGTTGTAGTGTATTAACGGTAGTTATTTGATTTTATTCTATTTGTTTAGCGTGTTTAAGTTAAATGAATATATTGCAACATTAATAGTCTGTATACCGCAAAACCAGTTTGACCATAACGTTGCACCAATAAAATTTGGATCCTTCTAAAAGGCAAACTATGCGGTATGTATTTTTATGCCCCCGAAGGGTGGCATATTAAAATCGCACCGTCCGTCTGTCCGTCTGTGCGTCCCCACTTACAAATTCGTGTCCGGACTGTAACTCTGTCATGCATTGAAGGATTTTAAAATATCTTTGCACACATGTCTAGCACATCAAGACGACGTGTCGCGTGCAAGACCCACATCCCTACCTCAAAGGTGAAGGTCACACTTGGAGTATGAAGGTTATGGAATCCTCTATATATGCACACATTCGTGTCCGGACTGTAACTTTGTCATGCATTGAAGGATTTTAAAATAACTAGGCACACATGTCTAGCACATCAAGACGATGTGTCGCGTGCAAGACCCACGTCCGTAGCTCAAAGGTCAAGGTCACACTTAGAGTTTGAAGGTAATGGATTCCTGTATATATGCATATATGCACACATTCGTGTCCGGACTGTAACTTTGTCATGCATTGAAGGATTTTAAAATAACTTGGCACAAATGTGTAGCACATCAAGACGATGTGTCGCGTGCAAGACCCACGTCCCTAGCTCAAAGGTCAAGGTCACACTTAGAGTTTGAAGGTAATGGAATCCTGTATATATGCATACATTTGTGTCCGGACTATAACTTTATTATGCTTTGAAGGATTTTAAAATAACTTGGCACAAATGTGTAGCACATCAAGTAGCAAGACCCAAGTCCCTACTTCAAAGGTCAAGGTCACACTTAGTGTTTAAAGTAATGGAATACTGTATGCATGATTACTCTGTCATGCATGGAAGGATTTTAAAATTACATAGCACATTTATTGAGCACATGGAGAGGACACAGACTGTGAGGCACCTCTTTCGGGGGCATTCGTCACTTGTGAGGGACAGCTCTTGTTTCTTGAGTAAAATCCAGGCTCCTTGTCAACAAAATACATTTTCGATATACACACAAGGATGGAAAGAGGAAATCTTATCAGAATGCATAGTCTGATAGTGACCAAAAAGGTTTTTTCCTTTGATCGTTTACAGTCTCGGTATAGTCTAACTATTTCGACTCTGAAGGCAAACCAATTTCACAGGTGGAAAGAGCAAATCTTTCTGTATCAGAATGCATGAATGTTCAGGCGGATCATGACCCAAAATGTTGTTTTTTTCCCTGTAATCGTTTACAATCCCGTTAGCTTGCTTACAATTCAGGTAGTTTAACTATTTCGACCCCGAAGGCAAAAGGCTGATATTTAATAGTTGTTCACCTTCCCATATTCATATGTAACCTCTTCATAGTCTTCGGTAACTTTTGGTTACTCTTGGTAACCTTTGGTAACCATCATCTATATAATATATTGTTTTCAACTGTCACATTTTGGTACTGTACTCGAGAGGCTTTTGCTTTCATTCATATTCCTAAACTAACATTTTGGTTACTTTAGTGACTATTAAACAAGTTACAGCCCGGACACGAAAAAATGAAAACAAACACGATTCAATGAACGAACATACTTGCTTTTATCCTGTATTTAACCCTACTAATATCGTCTTTTCTGAAAAACAGATTGTATATGTACATATTTACAGGATAGGGATTTTAAGGTTTTAGGTTATTAGGCTTTGCACTTTTTTTTCTCACACTCTGGATATACCGGGTGGATTGAGTAAATCTGGAAACCTGACAGTTCTTTCTTTTTAAAATCACCCTGATAGGGCTATAAATTATATAATGTTTCAGCATGGAACATTAGCCATAAAAGTAGAAGGAGAAACATATTGCCGCCAAAACATTTGGCTTCGGATCAAAACAAAACCATCTCAAAATTTGTTAAAGGCTCACTTAAGGTTCATGTAAAGTGTTTGAAATAGTCCAAAACATGAATTTAGTGTTTGAAATAGTCCCCAACATTAAATTAGAATCCCCAACATGAATTTGGGCCTATAAATTAGTATGCTTTACTAGCAGAACAGCCATATATTTCATGCACCGAAGTGTTCGGGAAAATTAGTAGAGGCTCTCTGTAGTGACTGTTTGGTAAAGAGATGTTGTTTACCGACGGACAAACAATATGTAGAAAACACCAAAACATTTTATTTCAAATATCATTTCTCAAAATTGATTAAGGGGAGTGGTGGTGTAGAGGTTAAGGTGTCTGCCGCTCATTCCTCATATGACACCATAACTGGTTCTTTCAGGAAGCCGACTCGAGAGTGACTCGATAAGCTTCAAGCTTTTTTCACAAGCTAAAATAAATTAGTATAAACTAAAATTGATTACTATCATGTGCACAATAAACTACAATATCGGTACGAAGATAAATGAAAAACAATAATGATAGCCATTCGGTTGTTGTTTTTTGACAGTTCTACATTCACTTTCATTTTTAGTTTTTCCTCATATTTTAAAACATGCATTGCTTACTACCTAGATAGTTATAGTGTATACAGTACTAGTCTAACTATTTCGACTTCGAAGGCAAACCGATTTTACAGGCTGATATTTTTAGTTGTCCACCTTAACGGTTTGACAGTAAAACTATCAGATCTATAAAATGGCTCTAATCGTCCAGCCGAATTAGGCTGATACAGTAGTACATGATAAATCAGAAATTAAACTACTGCACTATCAAAATCAACTGATACACTGGCCAGTCTTTAGTGTATATATCGACTACGTTGCACATTTCTCATTTTCTGTAAATTTTGACACACCGAATTGGGTCACCAAAACCGGAAGTGTTCACGACAAAAATATACAGTACTGTATTTCCATACAATATTTGATAAAATTTAACAACAGTTAATAAAATATTACCAGGTACAATGCTGCACACTAAAGATATATATACTTACGATTTTTTGAGATTATGTTATGAAAACGTAGGTTCAAGATGGCGAGTTTCGGTATATGTATCACAGGATCAAAACAAACTATATTCCAAACGGAATTTCTTGGGTAATTCCATGAAGCATTCATCAACGTGGAGTTCCGATTAACTATATTCGTCCGCATGGGAAAGGTGATTACGTAATCAAAACAGTATGCATCCGCATAAGATATAGTTTTATAGTGTTTCCATGTCAAACACAATTGTTGTGTTCTATATTTATTTATTTTTGATTCAAGATTAATTTTTGAACACTTTTGAATAAATTGAAGCATACCTGTGTTGTAGAGCTGTGTTCAAACCGTTCGAAAATTGTAAGGTACTTTGGTTTTAAAAATAGAGGATGCGTGTTTTGAAATACGGCCTATATTATAGGAACAACTGTTTTGTAATTTTGATACAAAGTATTTGCGACTGTATATACGGTTTTTAATGGTGGCAAATATTTTTAACGGCGACGGTGTTAGCCGGAGCTGTTAAAACTGTGTGCGACTATTAAAACCGTATATACGGTCGCAAATATCAAAATCATTAAATAGTTATCCCTTTTCTAACGCACAATGTGTCTAACTGCGATAATTAAAACGCCGTTCGAATTTTGCGACTATATAAACGTTATTTAATAGTCGCAAATCTAAACGACGTTACCAATCAGAAACGACGTTACATCGGTACTGCGTTAGAATTGTGAATGACTAACGTCACACACAAATAAAAAGAAAAAAACGATTAAGAATATGTATCTACAAATATTTTGTGAACCCCTTTTGCTTCTTGTATGTGAATATATATCTACATGTTATATATCTAACATACTTACATCAAACAGTTGTCCATGTCTGCTTAAGAGACTCTGAAAAGACCATAAAAATACATGTATCATATATAACTAACGGTATATACATGTATATCAATTTTTATTCTATTTCGTTACATGGTTTGAATGCTGAAAAAGGTATACTGAATAACCCCCCTTTTCTGACACATTTAACACTGGTATATACTCTTTTACTCAAGTTTTATCTAAACTGTAAAAATCTGTAAAGCAATTATATTTCTTATTGCTGTCCCTGTCAAAAGCTTATAAATCCGCCTATTTTACAAGGTTTATTTTCATTTTACCGGCTTATAAGAAACAAGAACTTTATGTTTATGTTTTCCAGTGAATTATATAGAGAATAATTGTTGGTCTGGTGTAAGATCACGTTATAATTTCACCGAGTGGGCACCAAAAGTGATATTTTCACGATTGGCGCAGCCACGAGTGAAAATAACTTCTTTTGATGTTTATGAGTGGAATTATCGTGATATGACATCGATACCAACAATTTCTCTGTTTATTTTATGTCTCAAACGCTACTTTTGCTGAGTTTATTCCATTAAATGTCAAAAATCAAGGGAAACGCCACCAGAAAGCATCGCAAGCGTGACATCATTTTAACGACGTCATCTTCATATGGTTTCCGGCATTCAATACGCTCGGTATACGTTTTGACGTTAATCCGGGTAACAGATTTTGATAATTTTCACTGCGTGGACAGTGAGTTTATCGGAATATAATCCACCGTTATATTTCGATAAACCACCGAAAAACATAAAATAAAGAGTTTTCTCAGTGAAATAAAAGTGATAATCCACAGTTTTGAAACAGTGGATCACCATTTTTATGTCCACTGTTTTTGCAATCTTTAACCCGGCTTTACGTCAAAAAGTATACTGAGCGTAATTAATGCTGGAAACCATGCGACGATGACGTTGTTTGCGCTATGTTTTTTTTATGACTTTTCCTGCGAGTTTCGTTATTTTTCAATAAAAGCATTAGAGTTTTAACCATAAAATAAACAGAAAAATTGTTGGTATCGGTGTAATATCACGTTAATTTCACTCGTGAACACCGAAAGTTGTTTTTATTTTCACTCGTGGCTGCGACACTCGTGAAAATATCACTTTTGGTGCCCACTCGGTGAAATTATAACGTGATCTTACACCGAAACCAATAATTATACTCTATATCTTTAAAAAAAGATTGTCGGCACAGTTTTGAGAATATGAAAGCGATTGGTAGCTATATTTTTTTAGCAAAAAAGCCTGTCAAGTTTAATTTTATGCAGTCAGAAGGCGCCAAAAGTCACGGAGTGAGAAAAAAATGTGCACCCTGACCAGGACGCGAGTTGTAAGGGCGAATGCTCTCCCGGCTGGGCTAATCGACTTAATAAATATTTTCTCCCCGATTTTGATCAAGTCCGTACCATGACATGAAATATTGACCGTTATTCACTGTCGAGAAAGTATGATTAAAGGTCCTTTACTAACACCAAATCGAATATTCTTGTAAATCTGGAATTGTAACAGGGAAATACAGTTTGAAACTGGCTTCTTAAAATTTACAATAGTCATGAAGTATTTCCCTGTTTGAAATACTGCTGCAGAATAATGAGTGAATGTTTGTGCATTTCCTTAGATTGCCCTGGGTGGTGTCTTTTTGTCCTACTTTCGCTTTACTGAATGTTGTAAACAGTCAGAGCACATAATTGGAAGTAATGTTATTATAATTATAATTATAATTATAATTAAAAATAGGCATGTTTATTTATGTACAACCTATTTACAGCCTCTCTCTAGGAGACTTCTGGAAAATTACAAAGATATTTGAAAACTGGAAAACCTACATTCGTTTTTGAAAACGTAAAACATAATTTATTAATTCTTTTGTAAAACTCAAATTTTCAACACAAGATGGTCACATTCGATGCAGTATGTCATATTTTTCCTTCTGAGAAGACGCCCGTTATGGTTCCAGATTTAAAAGAAAATTCTAGTTGGTGTTAGTAATGGACCTTTAACCTACACTTTTAATTAACATTAATTTGGCGATAAAATATGTTGATAGATACGACGTATTTACGTACTTAAATTATAAACCCATTAAGGAAGACAGACAACGCAAACGTATTTGACATTTTTCATTTTAAATTTACAGAGTAATACATTATTCTTGTCATTTCATGGGCGCCTGAAAAATTACCAACTTCCGGTCAAAGGCGAGCTTAATACGGCTTTTCCGAAAAATAACTTATAATGTAATGTATAATGCAAATCACCAATTGAATGAAAAATAAATGTATTGAACTAAATGCGTCAATATAAATCTCTTTTATTGGAGAAAATGTGTTACAATGTATGTGTATTTTACCTCCTGCCGAAAGTATGGTATTGTTTTTGAAGAGTACTTCCTCCTTCTGAAAGTATAATTTTTAGTACAGTTACTGTATAAAATGTAAATAGCTTATCACTCTGCTTTTAGTTTCTATTCGGGCCAACTTGTTATTATACTGATAACTGAAATACCTATTGTATTTAAAATCAAATTGCTATCACTGGAAGTGATTAATAACCCCTATTTATGCACTAGTCACTATGGCACAAAATACTCTATGGTACTGTAAAATACATAAGTACTGTAAAATACTGTACTTACCGTAGTACCTGTATATTTCTGATTAATAGTGTTGTACTCCGTAATATGTGGAGCTTTGTAGTATTCTAAATTATGAAATGCAGTAAATAGTACTATACTAGATTTTTCTTATTTCAGTAATAGCTGCCACTTGTGTGTACTATATCTGAGCAATTTCTTGTGTTTTTAAAGAGAAAATTATATGGATGCAACAGTGCATTTGTGGTGGCATTTAATCCATTGATTCATGAGAAGAAGACGTTAAAACAAATTCTATTTTAGTAACAGCGGCCTCTGAGTGCACTGTACCGTACGAGTAGGAAGTTAGCTCCACAACCCCGTTTATCCCAACAGCCACGTGAATTAGCCCCGCAGCACCTAGTTACCCCGTAGCCCCGTGAAGTTAGCCCCGTAGCACCTAGTTACCCCGCGCCCCGTGAAGTTAGCCCCGTAGCACCTATATATCCCGCATCCCAGTCAAGTTAGCCCCGTAGCACCTACATACCCTGCATCCCCGTCAAGTTAGCCGCGTAGCATCTAATTACCCCACAGCCCCGTCAAGTTAGCCCCTTGGCACCTAGTTATCCCGCATCCCCGCCAAGTTAGCCCCGTAGCACCTAGATACCCCGCATCACCGTCAAATAGCTGCGTAGCATCTAGTTATCCCGCAGCCCCGGGAAGTTACCTCGGTGGCATTAAGTTATCCCGCAGCCCCATCATGTTAACCCCATGCCACCTTGTGTCAACACGCCTCGTGGCATATGGTTTCCCCGAAGCAGCACCGATTGAATTAACCTTTGCATACTTCACCACATGACAACGTTCAGACGCAGCGGTGTTGGTGGGTTAAGATGTCTGCCGCTTATTCCGGGGGTTGCGAGTTCGAACCCACTGGGGTCACGACCGTGCTTTCTCATATGTCACTAGCACTATTTTCTCAGCCCCGTGCCCTCTAGTTTAATGCAACCCTGGTGACATAGGTATTATAAGTATCATCCCCGCTTCATATGCTCTGTCCCCTGATCTCAATACAGTTCTACTTATAGTGCCCCCAATCTTTGGAAAAAAAACCTTTGTCTTCCCTCATTCACATGGACTCAGCCCTCAGCTCTGTGCCCTCAGCACTGAAAACACCGTTTGTAGAAGTAACATCCACGCCTCAAGGAGTTAGCCCCGTGTCCCCTGCTGTTAATACAATTCTTTTTACACTCATTTCTAGTTTTCAGACCACCTCTATGTGTGCCCGCATTCACATGAACTCATCCCAGTGTCCTCTAGTATCATTGCAGCCCTGGTAACATCGTTTCAATTATTATCATTCCCGCTTTACGGACTCAGCCCCGTGTCCCCTACTATCAATACAGCACTTCTTACATTACTCTCTAGCTTTCATACCACCCTTTTGTGTCCATGAGTTAACATAAACTCAGACCCCTGTCCTCTAGTATCACTGCAGCACTTATAACCCGTATCTTTAAGTATCAGCCCCGTGAAGTTAGTCCTGAAGCACCTAGTTACCCCGTATCCCCGTGATGTTAACCCCGTAGCACCAAGTTACCCCGCAGCCCCGTCAAGTTAGCCCCGTACCACCTAGCTATCATGCAGCCACGTGAAGTTAGCCCCGTAGCACATAGATACCACGCAGCCTCGTGAAGTTAGCCCCGTGGCACCTAGTTACCCCGCAGCCACGTCAAGTTAGCTGCGTTGCTCCTTGTTATCCCACCTCTATACGTCCCCGCCTTCACATAAATTCAGCCCCGTGTCATGTAGTATAATTTTAGCCCTTGTTAAACCATTTCAATTAGTATCATCCTCGCCTCACGAACTCAGCTCCGTGTCCCTTGCTATCAATACGGTACTTCTTACACTACTCTATAGCTTTAATACCATCCTTTTGTGTCCATGCGTTCACATAAACTCAGACCCGTGTCCTTTAGAATCATTGCAGCACTTATTACCCAGTTTCTTTAATTATCATCCCCGCCTCGCCGAATTAGCCCTATGTCCCGACTATCAATACAGTTCTTCCTTCATTGCTACCAAGTGTTCATATCATCCCTTTGTGTTCCGCATTCACATGAAATCAGGCTCGTCTCTCCCTGTACCAATGCACCATTTATATAAGTATAATCCCCGCCTTACATGCCCTGCCCCGTGTCCCCTGCCCTCAAACCGGTATTTCTTACAGTACTCCTTAGCATCCCCGTCTCACGGACCTTGCCCCATGCCCTAGATATAGTACTTCTTACAGTGTTTCCTATCTTTCATGCCACCCATTTGTGTCCTCTCTTTCATATTTTCACAGCCCCGTGTCCTCTGTTATCATTGCAGCCCTGGTAACCCCGTATATATTCACAGCACCGTAGCACATAATTACAATGCGCCCCGTGAAATAAGCCCCGTAGCACTTAGTTAACCCACGGCCCAATGAAGATAGCCCGAGACACCTTGTTACTGGCAGCCCCGTGAAGTTAGTCCCGTATCACCTATAGTTACCCCGCAGCCCCATAAAGTTAACCCCATGACACCTTTTAACTCCCGTGCCCCTTTGAAATAGCCAAGTGGCACCATTTTCCCCTGCACCCCGTGGTATCAGCATTTCCCAAAGTAGCTGGTTATTTAACCTTTGCATATCACCACAGGACAACGTACATACGTACGCACCCACTTGCATGAAAACAGCCCTTGCATTCATTATATTCTGAAGTGCATCCCCCACGATCGCATCTACACGAGGAAAGGCCCGTGTCCTCTAATAATTATGCAGCTCTGGAACACCGTTTCTATACGTATCAGCCCCGCCTCGTGGTCTTAGCCCCGTGTCTCCGGCTATAAAATAAGTACTTGTTAGCTGTTAGACTTACCCTTTGTGTCCATCCATTCAGATGTAATCAGCCCTGTGTCTTCTTGTTTCTGGTAACACCGCTTCTTTTAGTATCATCATAACCCCATGGGGGTCAGCCCAGTGTCCCCTTCAAGCCCAAATAATGTTGCTCCTATATGAATACCTGCAGCTTCGTTAAGCGAACCCAATGTCCCCATGTATCATCACAGCATGCATGTAACATCGCCTTCTTAAATATCCAGGGGCTGATTTAATGCAAGTGGACGCGAGCATTTGTATATGCAAAGCTCAATTAAAGCAGTATTTGCTAGGTGCTACGGGGCTAACTTGACGATGATGCGGGATATGTAGGTGCTACGGGGCTAACTTGACGATGATGCGGGATATGTAGGTGCTACGGGGCTAACTTGACGGGATGCGGGGTATCTAGGTGCTACGGCGCTAACTTCACGGGGCTGCGGGGTATCTAGGTGCTAGGGGGCTAACTTCACGGGGCTACGGTGCTAACTTCGCGGGGCTGCGGGGTAACTAGGTGCTACGAGGCTTACTTCACGGGGCGCGGGGTAACTAGGTGCTACGGGGCTAACTTCACGGGGCTACGGGGTAACTAGGTGCTGCGGGGCTAACTTCACGGGGCTGTGGGGATAAACGGGGCTGCAATGCTAATTTCCTACTCGTCTGTACCGGAACCATATAATAATCTGTTTTTGAAGGAGACAATACAAGGATGTTACAAACCAAGTTTTGTGTCATTCTATCCATTGGTCCATGAGAATAAGTCGTTTTCAGGGTTTTTCTTATGTTACATTGTAAGTAACAGTGGCCCCTGTGTGCACTGGACCGAAACCATTTCCTAATGTTTTTAAAAGGGTCAATGCAATGATGGCCCATATATGGGTATAACAACTGGATGACAACTGAATTCTTGTCATAAGTTTAAGTCTGAATTGTAAACATGAAGATGTAATGTTACTATATCAAAATTGTTACTCATCGTAGCGCATTATTGATCTGATCTGAAATGTTGTGTGACGCTGTCGAAAAACAAACTACATTTAGGGCACATTTTATCTTTAGCACAAACATATTCTGAGATAAGGTGACAGACGAAAGCATTGATTTAGGCAGGCACTCTTTTCAACTGTAATTAATCCACATGCTTATACTTTTATTCAGTCGACATAGAAATAGTTGGTACCATAAATAACTGTGAATTAGAATAAATTATTTCACTATCTATTTAATATTGTCACGTACCAATCAGTGATAAATATGATATGTACATTACGCTATGAAAAAAATATGTTAAAAGACATTATTATTCCTATCAATTGAATATTGACAAGCGCCAATAGCAAAGCAAATATGATAATTTATGAAGTCTGTGAAGTTGGCTCGGAGATCGTATATCGATATTAGATCTGCATTCCTTCGTACTGAAGATCTAGATCGGAGTTCGACATAAGATCTGCATTCAAAAAATGCATATCTAGAGCGCATTTTGACATCAGATCTGCAATCGAAAAAAATGCCAATCTAAATCGTAGATCGACATCAGATCTGCATTCCAAAATGCAGATCTAGATCGCACATTGACATCAGATCTGCATTCGAAAATGCAGATCACGATCGTACATTGACATCACAACTACATCAAAACTGGAGACCGCCTTGTAAACGTGAAATCGTCCACCCTTAAGGAACCTCTTGGCAGATTTATGCAGTTCGGTAACTTCAAGGCAAAGGTCATACACAGAGGACAGGTGAATCAGTCGCTGAAATGCACGAAATGTCTTGAAGTAGGCCACACAATATATAACTGTAAAAATGATTGGAAATGCACAGAGTGTTTGAAGGTGGGGCACAAGAAGGGGCAGTGTGACATCTCTAGTCACGATTCGGAGTCAGATTCAGATTCTGGGTCCGACCCAGAAACCCAGCAAGTCAACACTAAGCACTACTCCCAGTCTGAACCAAAAGAGACACAGGTGTCTTCAAACCAAGATTCCCTAGCCAAACCTGACAAAATTTCGCCTCTTGAGGCGCCCGCGTCAGGAAAGGTGAAGCGCAAAAAGAAAAAAGCAAAATCAAAAGCTCAGACAGACGAACACCGCGTACAGGCACAACAACATATTAACACATATTTCAAAACAAATGCGAACGAGACACCGAACAAAAACAAACAAGGATCAGTAACGAGGTCACCCCCTACACCATTGGAGGATCTTCGTGACAACACGAAAAAGGCGTGCAAATAACTGGTTAGTTTTTATTGCAGTATGACATTTAACGGTCAATCACATACCAGGCAAACGAATACGGACACACGACAAGGAACATTGATTTCACACAGACGAATGGATATTTACAAAACGCTGATTTCTTCTAAGGAGTCATTCCAGCGTATATTTAATAAATTCAAACACTTGTGTTTGTGACTAGAATGATATATTGATGTTATGACATTACACTGTTTGATGAATCTGAACTTATTATAATGATCTTCTTCATAAATATTAAGCTCAACATTAGAACCAAAACTACAAATATTGAACAACCATATACAAACATGTTGATAATGAATTGTCACTATATAAGTTATCTAATGGTAATGCAAAATGAAATGAAACTATTTTATAGCATACAAACCCGTTTAAATGTAATGAAGGCATTAATACATAGGATTTCAAATAGTGAATACAAAATGCGGAAATCTTGTTTTACATCGGGATTTTCAAAATCACTATCAAATCGAAAAGGAATAAGTCTAGTGTACATAAGTTTTTTTCTTTTGAGGAAGCTCGAAAGTTATATCACGAGTTTAGCCTTACATTGACATTATTTAAATTAAGCGTAATGAATCTTATAACGGTAAAATTACCTGTGATACTAATCATGCTGTCCGGTTATTTGAATGATTGGCTGATCTCAGGCAAATATAAGCATGCATTAACGATATCATGTAATTCTTGTTGCAGAAATGTTTTAGTTGAATATAATCTATCTTTCATGTATAAATATGTGTATAGCCTTAGCGGGTTTTTCGTGTCGTTTTATAGTAAAATGGCGCGAACAAACCACAAGCCGGGCGACCACGTGTATATAATCCAAGGGAAGAAATTGTCAAAATGCATTGTTACACTACCTGTCGGATTGTCTACCTTGTCAAATCTATTTTGTACTTATTTTGTTCGAGCTCTCTGTATAAGCATTATGTCTCTACATACTCTTAGTCACTTTATTGAAAGTTATTTAAGAGCACATGCATGGAGATTGTCTATTGCATCAGTTAAATACAATAGTTCTTGTTCCCTTATGTTTTTTTCGGTAAGGGTCAGTTCTTTGTATTCCACACAGGAGTTGTCGAACACTTTACTTTTTATACATCTAGTAACAAATACATTTTTCAAATATTGCTCATAATCTCTACGATTAACAGTACAAAATGAGTAAATTTATTCATTTCTTATCCTTGAATGTTCAAGGCATTCGTGATAAAAATAAGCGAGGTAGGTTGCTTGAATACATTACATCGCAAAAAGTGCAAATTTTATTACTGCAAGAGACACACTTGACACAAATGACATAACCGATTTGATTTCACAAGAATTTAAAGACTGGAATTTATTTCATTCATTCGGTACTTCTACAAGCAGAGGATGTTCTATTTTTATCAGCAAATCACTTAGCTGTGAATTAATAAACTATTTCGTCGATGTAAACGGACGCTATATACTTATTAATATTTCCATAGACAATGATACCTATACGATTCTAAACATTTATGCAAACAATGACAAAGTAATGCGAAACAATTTCTTTAATAATTTAACTACATTACTGAGTGAAAACGCTCAAGGATATATCATAGCAGGTGGTGACATGAATGATACATTACAACTCTCTGACAGATATAACAAATATGATAATCGTAAATCCAAACCGGGTAAAGGTTTGGCGAATTTCATTAAATCAAACAATCTTAAGGATGTATGGAAGCTTTTTAATAATAATAAAACACAATATACTTGGAGAAGACGAAACGGCTCTGAAAAAAGTAGAATTGATTATTGGCTGATTGAAGAAAACGTAATGCCACCGATTTTAGGTGCGGATATAAGACCTGCGTGCATTAAATTTACAGATCACCAGGCTATTTCATTAAAAGTGAGAAAACCAACAAAACGCGGTAAAGGATAATTGGAAGCTTAATACAATGTATTTAAATGATAGTAATTTTAAAAATTCAATAGAACAAACAATAAAAAAAGTGTGAAATCACTTACAAAAATAAAGTATCTAAAACTGATCTCTGGGAGTTCTGTAAAATTGAAATTAAAAATTCATCGATAAACTACTCAAAAATTAAAGCGAAGGAAAGAAGAAATGAAATTGATGAATTAGAGACTAAGCTGAAATTATTACTCGAAAAGGAAGAAACTGTTGTTATAAAAGAAGAAATAGAACATATGGAAACTAAAATACGAGAATTATATGATATTAAAGCTAAAGGCGCACAGATTAGATCAAGAATAAAATATATCGAAGAAGGTGAAAAGAATACAAAATATTTTTTAAACCTGGAAAAATCAAGACAGACAAAGAAATCTATACACTCGTTGAAAATTAATGATGAAATAGTCACAAAAGAAACGTCAATTTTAAACCAGACTGTTAATTATTATAAAACATTATATTCATCTAATAAAATTGATCAATATAAAATAATATCATATCTAGAAAACACGCCATATCAGCAAAAACTCTCTGAAACAGATGCAGATATTTGCGAAGGTCTATTTACAACAGAGGAAATTAAAAAATCAGTTTTTGGAATGAAATCTAATAAAAGTCCCGGAATTGATGGCCTCCCAGCTGAATTCTATAAAGTGTTCTGGTATTGCATTGGAAATATTCTTACAGATGCTTTTAATGAGAGCTTTGATAAAAAAGAGTTATCTCATTCCCAGAAAATTAGTTGTCTAGCTTTGGCTTACAAAAAAGGCGACCCTTTATTATTAGAGAATTATAGACCAATATCATTACTTTGTGTAGATTTAAAAATAGCAACTCGTGCTTTAGCAAATAGATTACAGAAAATCATCCACAAAATTGTAAGTTTAGACCAACAGGGCTATATTAAAAATAGATTTATTGGATATAATATAAGACTTATACAAGATGTTATTGATTATTCTGAAAAGCTTCAAACGGAAGGAGCCATCTTATTTTTAGACTTTCGAAAAGCATACGATACGTTAGAATGGAATTTTTTAATAAATGCTTTGAAACATTTTGGATTCAAATCCAACTTTATTCAATGGGTTGAAACAATATATAATGATATCAAGTCTTGTATTTTTAATAATGGATACAGGTCACAAACATTTAATCTAAATCGAGGTATTAAACAAGGATGCCCACTTTCAGCCCTTTTATTTATAATAGCAGCTGAGATTCTAGCACTAAGAATACGAAATTCAAAAGAAATAACTGGTATCGAAATCAAAAATAGTAAAAAAAATATAAAAATATCACAACTTGCTGATGATACAACATTGTTTATGAAATCAAGTCAAGATATTAATAACGCAATAAAACTCGTTGAGCAATTTGGTAAACATTCGGGGCTTGAACTTAATAAAACCAAAACAGAAGCCATGTGGATAGGACGTAATAAGTCAAAAAAGGAAACCACAGGAAATATTACATGGCCGAACAAACCAATAAAGGCATTAGGAGTATATTTTGGCACAAATAAAGATGAATGCTCAGCTCTAAATTGGAAAAGAAAATTAACAGAATGTAAAAAATCAATAGAAACATGGAGCAAACGTAAGATGACCATTTATGGCAAAGTTGAAATTATTAAAACTCTACTAATACCAAAATTTACGTATCTATTTCATTCTCTAGTTGTACCAAAAGAAATAATAAAAGATATAAATACATTGATATTCAAGTTCCTATGGAATAATAAAAGAGAAAAAATAAAACGAACCACACTTATTGGAGGTAAAGTTTGTGGGGGAATAAATATGATAGATATTGAATCCTATGTTACTGCCATAAAACTAAAATGGGTTAAAGTGCTGACAGATAATAACAATGCAAGTTGGAAAATCATTCCAAATTACTATTTAAACGACTTTGGAAAGGACTTTCTAATCTTTCAATGTAATTTGAATAGAGTGAAAAGTATTCAATTAAATAAAATTTCAGATTTTTATAAAAACTTAATAGAACTCTGGTTGAGGGTTAATAATCTAGAAAAAAATCCTGAAGTAAAAACATTCGTCTGGATTAGAAGACAATTGTTATGGGGTAACAAATTCATACAAATAAATAATAAATGTATATTTTTTTGATAGTTGGATTCAATCAAATATAATATTCGTAAATGACATAATAAACACAAAAGGAGAAATTGATCAAAATATTATACTGAATAAGCTGAAAGACAAAAGAAACTGTTTAGCTGAACTGAAGCAGATTTTCCAGGCTATACCAAAATCATGGAAGCAAAAGCTCAAATATGAAGACTCGACTAAAACTAAAGTCAAAACAGATAGGATCTTAAAAATCGAAGGAAAATCTTTAGATACGCTAGACACAAAAGCTATTTATCAAGTATTAGTCAAAACAAAAGTTACAAAACCGATTACTCATAAATATTGGTCAACTAAAATAAACGAAGAAATAGAATGGAACTGCGTCTATCAATTTATAAAAAGAATTCCCGATAATCGACATAAAGAATTTAAATTCAGAATCATAAACAAAATATTTACAAGTGGAGACATACGATACTCCTGGAAAATTACTAAAACTCCATTATGTGTAAAGTGCAGAGTCCTAGAGGATTATGAACATCTTTTCATAAATTGTACAACAGTAGATATATTCTGGAGGAAAATACAAAATCTGCTTTATAAGTGTGGAATTCAAAGAAATATGCGCAACATAAAAAGCTTAATTTTCGGATACAAACTTTCTGAACCTAATTATTTTTATATCAACATTTTCTTAACCATAGTAGGGTTTAGCATTTACAAATCATATTTTGCAAGTGAAAATTGGACGAATGAATATGATATATATAAAGTTTTTAAATCAGAATTCGAAATCATGCATCATTATTATAAGTTCAAAAATGTAAATATAACTTTCTTCAATAAGATCCAAAACAATATTTAAACTGTATTTGAAAATGTTTTCTAGCTGTATATATGTATATAACTATATATGAATAAAAGAAGCTCTGCTTCACCAAAAAAAAAAAAAAAGACATCACAACTGCATTCGAAAATGCAGATCTAGATCGCGCATTGACATCACATCTGCATTCGAAAATGCAGATCAAGGTTGCACATTGATATCAGATAGGCATTCGAAACTGCAGATCACGATCGCACATTGACATCACAACTGCATTCGAAAATGCAGATCTAGATCGCTCATTGACATCACATCTGCATTCGAAAATGCAGATCAAGGTTGCACATTGATATCAGATAGGCATTCGAAACTGCAGATCACGATCGCACATTGACATCACAACTGCATTCGAAAATGCAGATCTAGATCGCTCATTGACATCACATCTGCATTCGAAAATGCAGATCAAGGTTGCACATTGATATCAGATCTGCATTCGAAAATACAGATCTAGATAGCACATTGATATCAGATCTGCAATCGAAAATGTAGATCTAGATCGTAGATCGACATCTGATCTGCATTCAAAAATGCATACATGTATCTAGATCGCACATTGTCATCAGATCTGTAATCAAAAATGCAGATCTAGATCGTAGATCGACATAAGATCTGCATTCGAAAATAATAAATGATAATTTATGAAGTATGTGAAGTTGGCTCGGAAATCGTATATCAATATAAGAGATGCATTCCTTCGTACTGCATATCATGTATTCAAAAAAATACATATCTAGATCTCACATCGGCATTAGATCTGCAATCCAAAATGCACATCTAGATCGTAGATCGACATCAGATCTGTAATCGAAAATTCCAATCTAGATCGTAGATCGACATCAGATCTACATTCAAAAATGCAGATCTAGATCGCACATTGACATCAGACTTGCATTCCAAAATGTATATCTAGATCGCACATCGACATCAGATTTGCAATCAAAAATGCAGATCTAGATCGTAGATCGACATCAGATCTGCATTCGAAAATGCAGATCTAGATCGCACATTGACATCAGATCTACATTCGAAAATGCATATCTAGATCCAAATCGAAATCAGATCTACAATTAAAAATGCACATCTAGATCGTAGATCGACATCAGATCTGCATTCCAAAATGCCTTAAAATGACGTCATGCTTGCGATGCTTTCTGGTGTCGTTTCCCTTGAATTTTGACATTTTATTGAAATAAACTCAGCATTTGTAGAGTTTGAGACATAAAATAAACAGACACATCCTTTAGTACACAATCTCATTTTTTACATCAAGGCTTGTTTTTTCTGATCGTATACATATGATCACAGAGTATGACCTCAATGCAATTTTCATAGTTTATTTTTTAATAAAGATATATTTTCTCACGAACTGTTTAAATTTGTTTCTTTCCTTCGATAGTATTCCTTTATTACAGTAAAACCCTGCCTCATTTAGCACCTGGTTAAAGAGCAATCTGTGTCACAATATGCCAGAATGGGCTCTTAAGATCACTCACTGTCCGTCGTATGTCGCACTCTGTTTTCACATTCATTATGTGAGAGGGGCCTGCGAAAGAAAATTCTCAACATTTTGAAAACTTGCCAGTAAATCTTATTGGACTTGTATTCAGTTTCCGGTAGTAAAATTTCAAAACACATGCTTTCATTGGAAAACCAATCATTTGCCAGTCAACAAGCGGCATCACTAGATAAATATCAGTCATCAAACTACCAAAGTACCTGCTAAATAATGTAAAAAGAATAATTTGCTTCTGCTTTTTAAACAAGAAATTTTTTCTTAATTATGTTAATTATTATCTTATCCATATCTAAATCGCACATCGACATCAGATCTGCAATCGAAAATGCATATCTAGATGCGTTCACCGATGCATCTGGTTCTTTGAGGATTTGCACATCATAAACTTTAAGTGCACAATGATAATATAAGCCATGCTCGGTAATATGTATGCGACCAGTAGCGAGGGTATAAACGTAATTTAGACAAATAAATGATTCTATAGCTGGACATACAATTGTTTGTCATTTGGAAAATAACAACAACAACAAAAAGAAACAATAGCCATTAATAAACTTTAAAAATATTTGATCATTTCATGTGGAGGCATCATTCTAAGTAGTATCAAAATGATATAAATGTGTATGCTTAACTGTATATTATCGGTTTTGTATAAGTTAAAAAGTGTCACATTGTTTGAAACATAACACCCCATAGCACGATCCGGTTCGCAGAACCGCATACAAAAATTAAGTCTCCTACGAAATACAAAATCAGAAACCATGGTCACACAGCTCCTTTTACTGATGACACATATTTAATGCTTATCTATATCTAATCTTTAAGAGTTTTTTTTAATTAACGCCTCTTTGAAGCGCATTTGATAATTAAAGCACAGCGGACATAATAATGCTACATGTACCGTATATAAGTGATAACTGATTTATGGTGCTAATTAAAATAACATTTCATGACAATACAAATGATTGCAACGTGTCTGCAAATAACTAGCCTTAATCTGTTAACAGAATGCCCCAAGCGTTTTTGATACTAGTAATCCTTTAAAACTAAATTCACACAAAGTCAACTTTACGTTTTTTATAAAAATATTTTTGAAATCATCAAAAGGATCATAGGACAGTTAAATATTATCAAATATAGAAATAAAACAAATGATTTCAGACTTAGTTCAATAGAGATCTGTATGAGCGTTTCCTGTGTTTGTCGGACTTCGCAGGAATAGTGCCCATATGTCTCTCCTGGATAAGGTCAATTGGCCTAAAGCATTGTGGGTCGATTATCACGTCCAGGCATCACTAAGTCATTTAAGAAATATAGGATATTTCAACAAGCAGGAGAGACTTTCAGCATGCTCTGTAGGCAAAACCACATTGTATGAATTGTCGAAATACAAGTGAGGTACATTAAGGAGAAAAAACTGAATCTATTAATAAGTCATAAGTAATAGTCGGGTATTAAAATATCTTAGATCTGCTGTTTACATATCTAATGGCGATCAAACTTACCACCTAAATATGCATTTTCGAATGCAGATCTGATGTCGATGTACGATCTAGATCTGTATTTTCGAATGCAGATCTGATGTCAATCATCTATAAAGATCTGCATTCGAATACAGATCTAATGTCGATCTACGATCTATATCTGCATTTTGGAATATTAACGACCTACATATGCATTTTCCGATTGCAGATATGATGTCGATCTAAGATCTAGATATGCATTTTTGTTTGCAGTTCTGATGTCGATCTACGATCTAGATATGCATTTCGATTGCAGATCCGATGTCGATGTGCGATCTCGATATGCATTTTCGAATGCAGATCTGATGTCGATCTACGATCTAGATATGCATTTTGGAATGCAGATCTGATGTCCATGTGCCATCTAGATCTGCATTTGCGATTACAGATCTAGTGTCAATCTACGATCTAGATATGCATTTTCGAATGCAGGTCTGATGTCGATGTGCGATTTAGATACATTGTATATATTTTGGAATTCAGATATGATGTCGATCTAAGATCTAGATATGCATTTTTGTTTGCAGATCTGATGTCGATCTACGATCTAGATATGCATTTTCGAATGCAGATCTGATGTCGATCTACGACCTAGATATTCATTTTGGAATGCAGATCTGATGTCCATGTGCCATCTAGATCTGCATTTTCGATTACAGATCTAGTGTTGATCTACGATCTAGATATGCATTTTCGAATGCAGGTCTGATGTCGATGTGCGATTTAGATCTGCATTTTCGAATGCAGGTCTGATGTCGATCTACGATCTAGATATGCATTTTGGAATGCAGATCTGATGTCGATGTGCGATCTAGATCTGCATTTATGATGTCGATGTGCGACCTAGACCTGCATTTTCAATTGCAGATATGATGTCGATGTGCGATCTAGATCTGCATTTCGAGTGCATATCTGATGTAAATGTGCGATTTAGATCTGCATTTTCTATAGTGGATCTAAATTCGATCACTCTCTAACTATGCATTTTCAATTGCAGATCTGATGTTATTCTATGATCTAGCTATGCATTTTCGATTGCAGATCTTATGTCGATGTGCGATCTAGCTATGCATTTTCAATTGCAGATTTGATGTCGATCTACGATCTAGCTATGCATTTTCGATTGCAGAGCTGATATTGATCTACGATCTAGCTATGCATTATTGCAGATAGGATTCGATGTGCGATCTAGATCTGCATTTTCGATTGCAGATCTGATGTCAATCTAAGACCTAGATATGAATTTTCGATTGCAGATCTGCTGTCGAACAACGGTCTAGATCTGCATTTTGGAATGCAGTTCTGATGTCGATCTACGATCTAGATCTGCATTTTCGATTGCAGATTTGATGTCAAAGTGTGATCTAGATCTGTATTTTCGATTGCAGATCGAATGTCGATGTGCGATCTAGATCTGCATTTTCGAAAGCAGATCTGATGTTGATGTGCGAATAAGATCTTTTTTTTTTTGAATGCAGATCTAATGGCGAACTCCGATGCAGATATGCAGTACGAAGGAATGCAGATCTGATATCGATGTACGATCTCCGAGCCAACTTCACATACTTTGATTTATGTACAATACACTCTAAGAAAAACTAGTTATATTTTAATCTCGTTATACATGAAAAAAATGAATATAAATTTATGATTATAGAAAAACAAATTTTAAAAAGTAAATCTTACCAATTTCGCCGACCGTTTAGATAAACAGTCCCCCATTTAAGTTACAATCCATGCATAATGGCAAATTTCAATTCTTGTCCTAAATTTTTGTTGTAATTAACGGAGTTTTCCGCAGCTATGTAAAATCACTATAACCATAAAATAATCGGTTTTGAATTTCTGAAAATACCTGAACTTGTAAAAATGATTGTAAACAGAGGTTTTTATTTTAAATTAGATACTTTAAAATTTTATCCTACGATCTTATTCATTCAATAGAAAAATCACCTCTCGAAATCACGTAACAAACATTTATGCAGTAACATACGGTAGCAGTACATGGCTCCTGTGACCTTGTTACAATTACCCGCTGTAAATAAATCTTGATTCAAACCCATCTATAAACCTTTATCATTGATCTGTTTAATTGTAATTTAATTACATATCATTGGTAAAACACCGTTCTATCTACACTTAAAGACAATTGAACAGGATTGTGGGGTATTCACCACAGGGGTCCAGTCAGCTATGCGAATTCACAGTAGATGTCAATTAACATGACTGGTCACTGGTAGACTAGCTTCTGTTTATCATATTCAGCTACATGTACTGTATAACTTCCTTACATTATGTACAGATAATGTAGGAAAGGGATGTTAGTTAAACATAAATTTTAAGATCTTCATAAGATGTTATTATTCTATTTTATCAGTTACCTTTTAGGTACGTAATTCCCAGTCAAATTAGATTATAAAAAAATCAACACTTACAGTTATTATATCAAAATTATTTTCTTATATGACAGAAACATAAACTTTTTCTTTTACTTTTAGATTACTGAAAAATAACTGTGATTTCAAAGTTAGATTGAGTAATGTTTTAAATACTCAATCAATTACTCTTACAACAAAACCAATTATCACTAAGATTAGATGTTACACTTGATACATAAGAGAAATCTAGTTTTAGCTTATTTTACAGATAGAAGAAGCGTTCAGTTGCACTTATAATTTACAAAGAAATAAATAGTCAGAAGGATTCTTTATACATCAAAAATGCATTCAGGCCACACCACAGGAAGGTGCTTAATTACTTGAGCATATTAACTTTCTCAGTATAACTTTAAAATCACAGTTTACTGCATTTATCTAAAATATTTTTCATATCCTGCAATAAAAGTAAAATGTCATTATTATATAAAACAGTTTATATAAACAACAGGAAATAAGTTATATATAATCATCTGTACAAATCTTCTACTATTGTACTACATGTCAAGTCTACTGACACGCTGCTGGACCTAATCAGAGAGGATTAAAACTGATAAGGGGCAATAAAACGATATAGATATTTGACCACCTGCGGTTTGGGGGGGGGGGGGTCACTTATAAAGGACATTTTAATTGTCTTTAACCGATTTAGAAACGCAACGATTTCCCATGTTGAACACTTCCATTTGAATGACGCTATTGTTTTTATTTCTATTTAAGTCATTTTTTTGCGATGAATTACTGAAACTTTTACAAAAATTCAATTTTATTTTTTTTGTTGTGTATGAAATTTGAAACTCTATATATTCCATTTTTCCCTTGAATTAGGTGATCTTTTTTCACCTTTTCATGTTTTGTCATTTGTCAACCTTATGTTAGGCTAGAAGCTTTGTAATTTTGCTTAATGCCGAATAAATGTTGTTGTTGTTGTTGTTGTTTTAAAATAAATATTTTGCCACTTTTGCGTTTCTAAACCGGTTGAGTGTATTCATTCTTTCAGATCCACGACTATGGTGAAGTCTTACCAGCACCGTCGTTAATCCGCCATCACTGTCAGCAAATACAGCCAGAGATGGTATCCATAGGTATTCAGACGGATGAAACGAGAATCCCCAGTTAACGATAAGGTTTTGTGACAAACAAATAACTAAAAGTGTGAACTTGCTGACTTGTGTGAAGAAGGGGATGCGTATGTTTACTGCTTGTTTTACTATCTTAAATACATGTACGAAAAAATAAATAAATATAAGAATATTCCATTCAAGATACACATCATTTAACGTGCATTATTAACATTTATAGGTTACATTGTACATAAGGATAAAATATGAACAATACTGATTTTTCTTGCTCATGATGATCCTTAAGAACAGAAAAAGGGGAAGCCAAAAAAAATGTATGCGTAGTATGAGCCTTGGCAAAACATGATCTTAACCAATCGGCTATTCCAGACAACGTCCTCGAACTAGTTTATTTAAAACTACTTATTTCATATCGATTTTATATTACGCCTCATCCGTTACATGGTCTTTTTATGCTTAACTATACTTATTTTTTACAATTTTTTATTCAAAAAATTATATATCCTTTGAACACCTGTAACGTAATACACCGTATCCGCGGGTTAAGACAGGTTTGGCCTTCCATAGAAGTGACAGTGACCGTATGGAACACGTTTTGTCTGTATGAATTTAAAGGCTATGCCAACAGCTCCTGAATGTTGAAAACTCAGATGTCCGAGGCAAATGCTGACACTTTAAGACGACCTTGAAAATGACCTTGGACACAATTTTACCAGCTTTGAAAATTTTCATTTTACCAACGTTCGCGTACAGGCCCCTGTGGGATAGTGTTTTGAGCGCGTGCAAATATTTTTTCACAGACATAAAGCAGACATGTCGTACTCAAACCTAGGTATATTGACATCTTATGAGAACGCTTGAAATTGACCTCTCGTTAGCAAAAAAAAAAAAAAAAGAAGTCCATGCGCAGGTGAGCAGACAGGGTGACCACTGCGCGTGACCTCTGTAGGTGGGCCAATGGAAATTTTACTTTCATGTTGCAGCTCAATCTATTTGCTGCGCAGTAAACCGAAAGTAGCCATAACGTGATGTACAGTGTTTACAAAAACGCATGCATGTCTGTCGAGTGTGTAAAAAAATATGCCGGTGTGCAAAGGATATCTGACAGTTTCGTTCACATCGTCTGTAATATCGATATTCAGTGTACCCTCTCCTTTATCTTAGCGCATGCGCAATAAAATCGGAAAAACCCCAACAGCTGACAGCTTAGGTTATAAAAAGTAACACAATAGGGAGGTTAGCTCAATCGGTACAGCACTATACTTGTAATCTCGGGGTAGCGGGTTTGAGTCCCTGGGCTGACTAACTGAAATAACTAACAGTCTTTCGGATGAGACTAAAACCGAGGTCCCATGTATGGGTGCTATACACCTGGCATGTATAAGAACCAGGGGTGTCTCTTGAATTGAGACGCTTTCTGTATCTTGCACTATCCTCCGAAACCTAAAATAACTAACCTCTTCTGGGGGCGTTGGTCATATGGGAAACCGGTACCAACAATAAAGCCCTAAAATACAAATACAGTACAGGTGATTTAAACGGGGTGTTTTAAAAATATGAGAAGTTTGAGTTATCTATTTAGTTACTTACACCAAACCAAGCCCAGTGACACGATTCTGTAATCTAGCATCTTGAGCACGGTATAAAGCCTGTGCGGTACGAAACATAAAAACGCCCGAAAGATCTGGTGGTGCCCGAGAACTTGTAGGAATCCAGTTTTCCTAATAGTAATTTAATATCTATTGCGACATGTGTATCAGAAAAACAAACTTATCCTTGTTTTTCTCAACAGTGAATGTAAGACTAGTTAAAAATAGCCTAATGACTATATCACAACACAGTTTACACATCGACCCAGTTTCAGCCTCAATTACTCCATCTAGAATAATGCATATTAATTAAAACCTATTGCCTATATTTACCGTAAATGTTCACTTCAAGGCCCAAATACAAACCGTTTTGTAACATCGACTGATTTCGTTTCCGAACTTTTACCATTTTTCGCCAACCCGAATAAATCTCACACATTTCGAGTACGTCTAGTTTCCAACGCGCAACCGTCAATGTGGACATAGACAAAGACGGTACAACACTGCTAAATTGAAGCTGTACTTGAGAGCAGTATATGAATGTATAATATACATGTATAAATTATGAATTAAAGGGACAGAATACCAGAAGGATAAGTGAATATAATAAGGACCAAACCAATCGCTGCATACTAAACGCCGAAATGTTCCGATTAACACGATTTTACACTATTAACATGCTATTGTCAATTTGCAGTTGTGGAACATGTATATAAGCGCTGTGAAAATAACTCTGTATCAAGTACCGATTTGGCAAATTTTATTGATGCTACTAAAATTAAATACATGAAGCTGAATTATATAAATAATTATCACACTATTTAAAATTTATCCTATACACGCACCGAAGGATTTGAGCGTGATAAACCTTACAAAGTATATCACTCTAGACGTTCGGAACTATTTGTTGCTATACTTTAGCTAAATGTACTACACTTTTATTTGTTGCTATACTTTAGCTAAATGTACTACACTTTTGGTATCGCCTATAATATCAGCAATGACAAAATAGAATGTCACACGAATAGTGTTTTAATGAGGGAATAAAACAGAACATTAAAAATTCCACGTAATGATACGAGGTCAGATTAGCGCAGTAAATAGTACCCCTTCGATTTGTTTAAATTATTACGTGTTAGAATGGAAATATATCTAACTCTTGAGTGACACACTTATAAGTATTATTTCAAAAGAACTATCACTTATTTTCAGACAATCAGCAATCAAACACAGTGAAGGCCCGCGAGTTCCATTGACAAAATCGCCTGATTGCGGTTCTGAACTACTTAGAATGATTATACCTTGGATGACACCGGATACCAGCATGAAAAGTAAACTACGGACACATTATTTTATATATCAATAATACTCCATAGACATGTATTTGTGTTGTGAAACCTAGATTTTGGCCGATCGATGCGGTATGGAAACTTGTTTTTCCAATCATCAGTATGGCTGCATGTATATGTTTACAAAATCTATCAAAGAAAAAAATGAATCCTGTATTAATGGATCGTATTAAAACTAGAAAGTTAGTGGAAACATTTATCAAATTAATTTCTACGAGCGTCTGTTGTATAATATACGGACCCTGCTAAAACGTGATAAGAAATATAACTGAGGAAAGCCAAATGAAAATGACATAGCTCTACCGCAACTTCCTAGCTAAAACGTGATAAAAATATCACGGACGGGAAGCGCCGCGTATAATAATGACACAACTTTAGTCTAGTGTGGGAATCAATCGAAACGAAACTATTGACTACATATCATGGATTACATGACTTAAACATTACTTTGTCATATACATGTACATGTACATTGAAAGCAGTTTATATGGAACGCCACAGCTGCCTTATTTGACGTAATAACTTGACATGCATTCGAAGCAGCATTGTACGTGACGGATTCGACATTACATGTGACGGTTTTATCATTATATGTGACAGAACCGTCATTCCGTGTGATGGTTTCAACATTACGTGTGGTAGTTTCACCTTGATATGTGACCCTTTTATTGATATATGTTATGACACCATTAATATATGTGACGGTTTCTTCATTATGTGTGACAGAATCGTCATTTTAGTGGTAGTTTCACCTTGTTATATGGTTTGGTTTACAACATTACAAGGTCTTCAAATGAACTGGGTTATACACAATGCAACAGGAATTGAATTCATTTATATGTTTAAGTCAGGAAATGAATGCGTACTTTAATTTCCGTGAAGAAAACATATGATGATCTAAGTAGACAGGAAAGCAACACACACATAACTTGATTATCTTTTAGATTTTGAACTTTAAAAAATCTGTAATCTAGATCAATATCTGTAATTTAAAAAAACAAAGGGTGGTTACTGATATTGAGTAACTTTTAACCTTAGGTATGTATTTATGCGAGTGTGTAAAATACACACCCAAGGCTAAATCGACGTTCAAGGGCACTACGTACTTAAATAAAACATAAATCGGTTCTAATTATAGACGAAGCAAAATTACTATGAAATCCCCCAAAATGTACAAGAAAACGTGCAATGTAAAGTTGCGAAACAAACAGAGCCTTGCTAACGATGACTCATATTCAAATCGACATTTAAACTACGTTCATACTGTTTAGATACTTGACGAAAATGAATGCATGAATTTTACATACGGGTACATTTAAATACCTGTTATGCTAGAACGTTGTTTCACGCTTCTACATTTATAAAACGATGCTCTAAGCATGGCAGAAAAAATACCTTCTTGATATTTCTTAAGTACATACGTAACAAATATTCAAAATAAGCGCACCTGCACTATTCTGAAAATTATTATAAAGCTAAAATTTACATATCAATGCCTTATTTGACGGTACAACTTGACGTTCAGTCATAACAGCATGACATGTAATGCTTTAACCCTGATATGTGACACTTTTATTTATACTTGTGACGGTATCAAAATAAATGTTCATTGTATTTTCATTGTCTACTAAGAATGATCTGAATATCTTTTCGTAATTATCGCGGATTGTCAATGACTAATCGTCAAGAGACGAATACAACAGATGTAAAATGGACTTTTAATCATAAATTTGGTTTGAAAACGCTTTGCTTTTGTTCCGGACACGGTATGTACATAATCATAGTTCACAGTAGTGCATGACTATTTCCACGCCATGTTGTACATGTTTTAAAGATATGGCAACACGAGAATTGGCAAAGGTACATATAGTCAAACGTGCTTCATACGTATACATGCACCATGCACAATATGTTCTAACTCTTTCAAATGATTAACGACTTGGTCTGCCTTTTTGGATACCTCACACTGATAAGTATCTATGTCGTTGTCGTTGTCTAGCTTTTTCAAACCTTCCACAAGTAACGGCAATTCCTTTTTAACTTTCTTAATTGCTTTAAAGTACTCGCACTTTCCTTCTTTTTTGGCATTTTTCGTTTCTAGATCCAAAGACTCCAGATCTAACGTCAACGTGTCATGCAGCCTTGAAACAGATTTAAGTTTTGAATGGTTCTCTGAATCAAGCCTTTCTATTGTCTTTTCAAAATCAGCCTGACTTTGGTCAAATAATCCAATCAGCACTTCTCTTTGTTCATTTATTCTTGATCTGGCTTTATCTTTTAGATCTTTCAAGTTCTGTTCATTCGATGTCAGTTTGGACTTGTTCTTTTGTAGTTCTTTCGCAATATCTTGCAGATTTTCCAGCACATCCTTTGTACTGTTAGCATCAATTATATCTGTTATAAGTTCTACCTTATTACAGGTAGTATGCGTATTCTTCACGCAAAGACAGCAGCAAAACTGGTCACAAGCACTGCAATAGTAATCCATAAAATTCCCTTGATGTACAACACATTTGTCATCTAAGCTTTCTTTATCTTTCTCCGGTTTCCCTCTTTGTGGAATAGCTCTGTCCTGGACTACTACATGATTTTTTGTTACAGCAAGAGTTTTGTGATATTTACAACAATTACCACATAAATTGTGTGAACAGTTAACGCAAAATCCTTCCGCAATGTTGCTATGTCCAAATGTAGACAAGCATAGATCGCACAAAACGTTTGAAATATTAGTGTAACTATGTGCGTCTGATCTGTCCATTTTAAACTACCGATACCTCAACTTATACACTACAAAAAGGATGTGCATGTCAACTGCAAAAAAAGATTAGATTACATATTCTCCATATAGACTTTTCAAATGGTTCTTTACAGCGGGTTTTATCTTTTACTTCCTGAATGAACGATTTGCAACATTTAAACTACCGATACCTCAACTTATACACTACAAAAAGGAAATGCATGTCAAACTGCAAAATAGATTAGATTACATATTCTCCATATAGACTTTTCAAATGGTTCTTTACAGCGGGTTTTATCTTTTACTTCCTGAATGAACGATTTGCAACACTTCCGTGTGATACTACTTGCTTAATCATGCTAATGGGGAAAAATGTATCAGTTTATCTATATTATATTGAGCTACATTGTACGTACATGTAGTTAATATCCGTTTCAGGTTTATGTGCATATAAAACCAATAGCACGTGAAATTTATAAATTCCGAGCATACTTATATATTTACAATGTATTTCGTCGGCCGCGTTTCAAATTTACAAATAGTAGGTACTAAATATAAGTCTTTAGCTTTTCAAATATATCTCGTGGGCGATGGCAACAATACATAATTTAATTTTTCTGTGCGTATTACGTCATGACTGGACATTTATATTTCAGTTTTTGTGTCCTGTGTTTCAATTCCATTGAAACTAAAATGCATGTGTCCTATTGTCTATTGATCATATAAAAAAATTTGATCGAATATGAATCCTCTCGCTTGAGAATGAATGGGTTGCAAATACAGCAGATCAAGTATCAACTAATGCTATTGTTTGACCCTCTTATATTTCCCTCATTGCAAGCGGTCAACCTTCACAAGCTCGCGAATTTCTTTATACGCGCTTTGGCAAAGCCCCATACAAAGTTTCCGATTTCCTCTCTTGACTGGAGTTTGCAATTGTGATACACTGGAATCCGTTTCATCACGGTCATTTAGTTTCAAAGGTCAACAGACTATATCTCATTAACCTTTGAAGGATTTTCATTAAATTTGGGTCAGATATTCACCTCATTATCACGACACGGGTCAATGAATCTCTTAGGGTTAAGACATGCCTCAAGGATGTTCATGAAACTTGAATGAAACGTTCGCCTTATCGTTATGACAAAGGTCATCACCACGACAATTGTTTTATGGGTCAGTTAAGGATTTTATTTATTTATAGACATGATTGTTAAATTATGTTTCTGCAGGAAAGTTTTACGTAATATTATTAAAAACGAAAATGAATTAAAGTGTTTAAAGTTTACAGACAAAAGAATTTTTGTGGAGGAAACAAAAACACGTTGGTCCCTGTATACACAACTTACATATGTACCTATTTAGGGCAGTCTGCGGCTAACCCCAAACATCACTTTAAATCTCAGAGGTTAAAGACGAGATAACAATAAAAACAGATGAATTTAAATTCCTTCAAAAATTAGAACTCACATGTGTTGTGAATGTACAAGCAAAGTTAAAACCGAGCAAAAACAAAATACGAAATGTATCCATCCGTTTCTTGATACTGCCTCACACTTCTTGTGAATATTAGGGACAGGGTACTCGTTGGTTGCTAGCGGTAAAAAATGTATAAAAACTAGAACACAGTTCCATAGAGCGAAATGAGACATGAAAGAGGACAATGTTGTTATGAATACTAATAATGAGAGTAAGTATAAGAAGAATACAAACAATCGCAACTAATCAGCAACTGGGCTGTGTCATTGCCTGTTTGAATTAGTCACATCTAGGCAGGAGAAGCGAGAATTTCAAACCTGTTCAACAAGACTGTGGTATCAGGAAAAGAAGGAGCATCTGATATGTTTTGATAGGAGTCGCAGTAGCGCAGTGGTAGCGTATTCGCCTTGGGACCGGAGGGTCACGGTTTCATCCTCATCGGTGCCACGGTGGTCGGCCTTTAGGTAAGACACATGTATTTTCACATGGCCTCTCTGTATTTATGTAAGATTGAAACACACTGAGTGGATGCCGTATCTAGTTAACATCTGGTTAACATTTAGTTGATATGTAGTTAACATTTACTAAACATATATTTAACCTGGTAGAGAGCTCTAAATGAAAAGGGGAGGCAGATAGCTACAACACGATGATATATCTATGTTTCTAGTCCAGATATCTATTCTTATTTGATTTAAAAGCTTGTTAAATGAACTTTTACTGTCTTTGCTGGTAAACGAGGACGGTATATGCGTAAGTACACAATTATATTTGATGTCAAATGATAGACAAAGAACTATTATACAATTTTAATTAACTGGAATTTTCTATTTCTATTAACAATACTGCATACATTTATAACAATATATTGTACAATTATATACATGCACTGTCAAACTGAGTAATTAAAATTATCATACATAGGTACAGTCTCTTTTCTGTTGTATAGTACTCTCGGATGTCCACCACCCGTCCGCTTGTTTTCTTATGAGCTCAGATATTTAATACAACATCCCAGGTAGTTCAGATTTCACAGAAAAAATTGATAATTTCGACAATTTGATAAAATATTTAAATATTGAACTTTGACATAGTTTTATATGATATCTTACTTTAAGTAATCTCGAATTATCTGAAAATGTTATAACATGTAAGGACAAATGTGATTTTCAAATACTAGTCAAGTGAAATACAATAGAACTCATCCATTTATTTCATTTTTTCACCTATTACAAAAATTGAATCCTGGAAGAATTGAAATTTCATTACACAATTCAGGTTTCTTGTCAAGACTGTGTTACTCTTCAACAGTATTGAGCAAAATTTCGACGCAGTAGTCACCCTTTGCACTAAATTTGCTATGACTGATCGCCCTCACCAATATACATTTTGTATATGCGAAAAAATAGCTAATATCACTTTTTCACATATATTGACCTCAACATTAGTCTATAATTGTATAATATAGACCTATTACCTACACAAATTTCATGTCTTTTTGTACGTACTGACTGTTCGCTTTTTCTAACATTTTCATATTCAAAAGAACAAAGATTCTATTGCTAAGTAAGTCCCATTTACATCACTCTTATATCTAACTACATGCAATTTTATATTTACATTTAACAAAATAAAAACAGTTTTCCGTTTACGTATCATATTGCTGATAATAATAAGTAACATACGACTTTACCCTGGCGTTGGCAAGTTGTTCTTCATGTACGACCGGGGCAGATTATACATTTGTCTTCAATCTGCAATATTTTCTGAATTCAATTTTGACCATCCCTTTGAACATTATTATTAATGGCACTGTCCAAATTGAATTTCTGGACAAGTCCTTTACAGAAACTCAGCGAGGTGAAGGTTAAACTAGCTTGACAAAATCACAAGGGCAGTAACTCTGGTGTTTATAATTCACCAACTAATATCAGCAGTTATAAACCGTTTTCAAAGAACATGATAAGCAGATAATTGATTCAGACTATTACTTACATGTACAATACAAAACGTTATCGAGTTTGATAGCCTCATGGCAACGTTACACTACACGTACGACGGAAAAAATAGTCCGTATGACTCGGACAGAAAAGAAGTTCAATTCAAAGTGCTGTCACTTGTATTTGGCTTATCTGTTGAGCAAATCCTATACATTAATTTTCCGTTGTAAGGGATGTTAACGTGCTGCTTGAATGTCCACTGAAACCTGTAAGAAAAGTATAATAAAACCACGTAAAAGCTAAAAAGAAATACGTTAGTTTGGTTTGCTATCACTTTACATCTTGTTAAATGAATAGTCAAAGATCACTTGTTTAAAATGTGAAGAATAATCATGTTGTCACACTTGTTGTGGAATTAGTCAAAGTTTGGTGACTTTGGTCTCTTTTAGTCAGCGTTCGAGTTTTTGAAGAACGTCACACGAGACCTGCAAGTAGCAGACGATAAAATGAAACCTGAAATGATGCAGACGACAAAGGAAACTTGAAGAACGCATGCAGGCGAATCAATCAACTGATGGTATTTGCAGAAATGATCACTGACAGGCAGACAGAATTGTGGAAGACGCCACTTGTGGTACCGTTGTCTGAAAATAGAATGGTGTGCAGAACATTTTGCAAGTTATTTCATTAGTCGTATAGTGCCATGTTAGCAAACAAAGCTGTTACAATAAAAGGTAAATCGATTGGAAATTCAAAATAAGCTACTTTTAGAAATGGATCAAAATCTGAATGAATTCTGTATACTATTTCAATTTTGAAAATGTGACTGTCGGAAATGATGCTTTCAAAATTAACCATCAAAGACCACTTGCTGCTTAAGCTTCGGCATTAAGTATTCCCAAAAGGAACATTCTTTAGTTCTATATCCCTCCCGTATGTGTGTGGTACCGTCCTGAGAAAATACGATATATGTTGTTCCGAGGCCGTCGTGAATTCTGGCCACACTTTTGCATAGGAGACAATATTTCTGTGCGGAGAAAAATACCACAATTAATCAACATTGCTATGTTAACTAGAACGGGCGGTGTCAGAGGGGAAACCCCTACGAACTGCCAGATCATGATGTAGATCATCACCATGGCACTAAGAATCCGGTCAAGGTCAGTGAAGTTTAAATGAGAATTAAACGGTAGTCCAAACAGAAGTTCTATTTCATACCCATGTAGCACACCCATCCATGATGGCCAAGGGTTGACTGAATGTCGATATTTAAAAGAATAGACATATGTCCGTCCGTTTGGCATCTTGGTATGGTAGTTTGCAAAACCACGTACAGAACATTTGAAATATAAATCTCCAGCTGAAAAATAAACTAACGAATATTATATAATGAATGACTTGAGGTCACCTATGCTTCAAATTATATAATGGCATGCGTATTGAAACGCTCACTGTAACGCCGCATTTAGTGTGCGCCGAATACATACAGCACAAATTTGTGTATTTTGCATACGTATGTAACAAACACCAAGATAAAGCTTTATGCGGCGAAAAGTCATGAATGCAGGATCCCACCTTATCCAAAAAAGTGCATGGTACATTTTATAAAAGGGCTTACGAATTTACTCTATAATCATACAATAAACTCACTTATCACGAACTCAGATATAACGTATTATCGGTGATAAAAAAACTCATTTTTTCGGCCCCATTTTTTTCCATAATATTTTACATAAAAATAACATAGATCATTTCGATTTTAATATGCCGACTTCATGAAAACTATCGTATCTACTACGTATACGGACCTTTTTTCAGTTCGACGGTAGTGTGTAAAGTGTTATAGTAGCAGCGACAGGAACAGTACCAAAAGTATCCGCAGTAGTAACAGCCGCACCAGTAACAACAGAAGTAGTAGTGGTAGGAGGGGGTGGGGGCAAAGGTCGCATGTTCGAGTCATGGCAACGGAATCTAATGCATATACAACAATCAGTATATGTCTCCCGTGCGAGAACTTGGTTTGAACTGCAGGAAGCAATTATCGTAAGGAATTTATATGATTTACAAGCACCTCTCAGGTTTACGATAGACGTTAAATTCGAAGTGTATATATCTAGATATACAACAAAGGAGAAAGTGTATAAGTCATAAGTCAACTTTCTCAAATCATCTATGATATAACGATAGTTTTCTCTTCTGGACGGTAAAACAGACGACTCATATGTGTACAAAAAAAACAAAAATAATATCAAACAGGGAATGCCACGTACCAAAAACGCAGCCTCCCCAAAACGAGCCCCACAGCACCCAGAAGTGCACACCACCAACACACACACACAAAACATACAAAACACACATACAAAACGCCTTCACAGTCCAGGTCACCCTGACAACCCGTCTCTCCGCGCATGACTTTTAGGAACTGACTTCTATTGACTGGGCGTGGACTCTCAATGATCTCTCCAGGAAAGAGTTTGGGATAAAATAAATCATGAAATATTCACCTTCATCTTTCGTCACGCCTAGTAATATATCAGTGTCTTTTATTTTTCCTGAGGTAAGTAATTTAGCCGGATAGTCTGATAAGAATTCTCCATCTACGGTTGGACTAAACGTACCGATGTTTTTATTAGGTAATCCCCACTGATATTCTTCAAGAGTCATAGCGTTCTCGGTGCGAAGGTGCTTAACTACCTTCTTAAGGTCGAATTCTGAGCAGTTCATTAGTTTTGCAAACTTCTGTGTGTGTTGTAGCACGTTCTCGGGCGAGCCTATTGCCCAAGGGGAGAGGGAAGTGGAGCTGAGCATAATTGCATTATTAAAATAAGGCCACGATGAATTAGCTAATTAATGATGACTTACACTAGTAGCCCCTGCACTTTCGCCGAAAAGAGTAAGTTTACTATTATTACCCCCAAAACGTTCAATATTTCCGTGAATCCACGCTGTAGCAGCTTGTTGATCCATTAATCCCATATTTCCTGGTGCTTCGTCCGTGCCAGTGTACAAAAACCCGATGACACCTAACCTATATTGCATAGAGGCCACAATAACTCCCTGTTTGGTAGCCAAATACCGGCCATCATACACGTCTAAACTACTTGTTCCAATAGTAAAAGAACCATCGTAAATCCAAATCATTGTTGTCTTTGAAATATTGTTTGTTCTTGAAACCCATAAATTTAGGTAAAGAAATTTGTGTCATGATTCCACATGTCAACCCCTTCAAATTGTTTAAAACTTGTATCCTTGGATTGAATGCAACTGTTCGGCTGTGTTTTGGTTTCCTTTACTCCAGTCCATTTATCTGCCGGTTATGGGGCCAGAAATGTACAAGTCGCTACCCTTTTGAATGAGATTTTTTCTAATGCCTTTCTGTGGCTTATTGATAATCCTTCTGTAACGTTTATTAATCCAGTCTGTTATGGTTATGAAGACTGTTTAATTCAACAGTACGTGATGCAGTTTTTAAATTAGTCTGTTAACAGCAGATGAAAATGTCCAATGCTGTGTGTACCGCATTTTCATCTGAAAGCTAAATATTGATTTCAACTGCACAAAATTGCCCAAAACGTCTTTAACATGCACACAAGATTTTGTTACCGCATCTGCAAACAACGGTTTATTTTTCAAAGATATCTCTGATAAGTTAGTTCATGTTTAAACATATTTTATTGCATAAAAAAACAGGTGCAAAGATTACACTACGGATATATGCAAAGAACAAAATAAAATACTATATATTTAATTGGGTCCTTCTCACAAGTTCTTACGACATTAGTAAACAGATTTTCCCCTGAACAATGATCATTTTACAAATGCAAATATCTATTATTTACAATAAAGCTATAATGATTTGCCTTAGATATCGACGTTTTTTAATGTTAGATAGACGAAAAATTACAAAAAAGTCATTTCAGAACACTTTTAAAAATTTGACGTATGTTCATTATTACCACTCAACTTGATCACTCGACTTGAGGTTTGGGTTAACTGTCCGATGACAGGCCGCTGATTCCCCACTTTAATTTGACAGCTGATATCTCGATATGTCGTCTCACTAATATAAGGTTTTCAGCGATGGACAAGCGGGAATCAAGTCGGATTTAGTGGATCCAGTTTGGAAATATGATCTTAATCGTTCGGTTAAAAGTCTTTCGGGATTGAGATGAATTGAAAAAAAACTTCTGTGTCCCTGTACATACGACTACATGCACTACCTGAAGGAAACTGCTATCAAAGACACGTGTTCTATCACATCTCGGCTCAACAGAGTCAGCGGTAGGATACGCGATGAACAGCCTGTGGAAATGATATCAAAGAAATGAAGGGACATATGTTCGATTGCTTGAACAGATGCCAGTATGGGGATTTTTGCTGTTGTTGTTGTTATATGTGCTTATGGTCCACCATCCTTTTTCAAGGTATATATACGGAACAACCTTTAGAGAGAAAGATACAGATACGTGGGAATCCGGGTACCAGACCCTAGCTCTTTCACGTATAGACCTCTTGGTTCTTGTTTACATGCTCGGTGTAAAGCACCGATAAACGCGAGACTACCTCTGGGTTTCTAACCAGTTCTAAAAGCGTTTCTGGAATGACCAGTGCCCCGGCCGGGTTTCGAACCGGGAACCATCGGATTGGCAGTCTATAGCGTTAACCACTCAACCACCGCACCACCCTTTGGGGATTTCTGAGACAACCATTGGCCCATATCATTCAATTAAGCAATGACCAGCTAGTACAATTTTCGTGAATAATGATTTATCACTTAAACGGAATCAACTATTAATCCAGTTGCTTTCAGTTTCACTGTAATGTAGCCGAAACGGTGTAGTCATTCCAAGATGGCGGAAACGGAAGCATGCCGTCCTTTACTTCAGCTGATTTCTAGTATTTAACTCATTTTGTTAAAGTGAAATCGGGTCCACGCCGACTCAGAATAGAATCAACCTTCGCACAGATACTTATTTATGTTCGATATGCATTCAAAACACAAGTTTTTGTACAAGAACAGTAAACATGATGCCCGTTTGAAAATCGTATCGAGAAGAAGACCTTAAATTACCGTTTAGAGGCAGATCAGTGCTAAGTATGATCCTATTGTCGATAGTTTACAATAAAGAAAACCCTTCTTTTACTGTCTGCAAGGCGAATATGACATATCCCCATATTTTCTTTGATAAATTTTGGATGATTTAAAGGGTGCTGTGAACGGTGCAGTCCACGTGAGCGGTTTCGTCAAAATGACATATTTGTGTACGGATTAGTCTTGAAAAGTGAACGGGTTAGTCAGAAAAAGTGAACGATGTGGTCCAAAGCATTTCAACTTCAAATAAGCTCGGTAAGGCTAAGGAATTGAACAGTAATCCAATGTTTATGTATGACAGTTTTTGATACCAAATACAATAGTGACATTTGTAAATTAAAAAGCTTTTCTTTCATTGAAATATCAGTTTTATGTTGTTTTCTTTATGATTTTTATACGCCCGTTCATAGACGTGCCGTGTTATGAGATCACCTGCTACAAAATGTCAGTGGGCATGATACCTCGATCAAGTGCGATAACTAGCAAAATCGGCCGGACACGTCTGTGTAATGGTCATTGAATTATCAAAAATATATCAGATTAGCCTTGTCCGCTCTAAGTCGAACACTGTTCAACCAATCTTCATCAAAATTGTTCAATGTTTGTGAGTCTGATATCTCAAGTTTGATAAGTAGGAAAATCATCACTTTCACTCCATATGCTACGCCTCCACCTAAACGAGTTCTCACATACATTACAACTTAAGGTTTTCAAAAGATTGTCTCCATTCATGTGGTCTGTAAGTTCGTCTTTCGTGAGAAAGAAAGTGGACAGTTGTCACATTTGAACACTCTGTTGTTATTTTGTCGTGCATTGTCACACGTCTCTTTAAATAGAGTTTCGAAGTGAAGAATTTTTCACACACATGTCTCTTTCTCTTGACGTCCTTATTGTGGCAAGCCATGTGTGCTGTCAACTGCGCCTTCTCAGTGAGTCTTATAATATGTATTGCTAAGTGGCTGGTACAGTTTTCCGCAAATAGCAGAAGCTCGTTCCTCTCTACTTTCTGTGAAAGAGTCTTCCATTGTCGATATTCTGAAAGAAAACGAGATATATATGAAAAAGTTAACATCCCTTTCGGCCATAAAATTCTAAAATGGACTAATGCTCATATTATTAATATGATTATTTGTTTAAAGGGTTGCTCAATGCAAATTAACGGACTGTCCAGTGAACAGTGCAGATCATGATCAGACCTCACGGATGTGCAGGCTGATCACATTCTATTCTGCTTTGATCTACTGAAACGTGTATCCAAAGAGAAACCCAATATAGTCAGTAAATGGCGTGCATATATTCTCCTTTTTACATAATTTTGACATATTAAATTTGACATCAGTAAACAAACAACTACCATTTTAAAGTTTACATACAGTACTAAATTAACAACCATGATACACATATATTTTAACATCATATGAATTGAATGAAAGTCTTTAGCCGCCGAGTATTGTTTTTAAACAGACACTTGGAAAACAGTTAAATTTAAGAAAAGTTACTTGGTGGATTTAACTAAGTCGACAAAAGAAATCCCTAGATAATATATTGCTTGTGAAAATACTAATAATAAAGGCAGGCAATCAACGATCAAAATTATGTTTCGATGTTTTTGATAAGTAATTGACAAACATTAACATGGGACTACTGTTTTCTTAATTTTACCAAGCTTATTTGAAGTTGAAATGTTTTAGACCACACTGTTCACTTTTTCAGACTAACCCGTACACTTTCCAAGACTAATTCGTACACAAATATATCGGGACTGCACCGTTCACAGCACGTTTAAAATAATCCAAAATTTCTCCAAGAAAAAGCCTTCATCAACATATAAATGGTAATTTATGGTCGTCTCCTCGATTCGATTTTCAAACGGACATCATGTTAACTGTTCTTGTACAAAAACTTGTGTTTTGAATGCATGTCATGCATACTTTCAGTATCAGTGCGAAGGTTTATTATATTCTTATTCGGCGCGGACCTAATTTCAATTTAATAAAGTGGGTTAAATACTATAAATCAGCTGAAGTAAACGACATATACCTGCGGCATGTTTCTGTGTCCGCCATCTTGAAATGACTACACCGTTTCGGCTACATGACAGTGGAATGATTCAGATTCTTTCACTGCTCTTTATGTGCGGGGAGATGCGGTATTTTCCTCGCATAAGAACTCTAAGAAGTAGGAAGGTTGAAAAGATATAATCAAGAAATTATACCGGTATCTCACCAGTAGTACATATTTTTAGGTTTTGTTGCATATTTTTATGTTTAATCGAGAAATTATTTTTTTTACGTCAAGATTTACAATACATTTTGCAAGTATTAAAATAAACGTTTTATTGTATTGCCATTGTCTTTTAAGAAAGGTCTAAATATATGTTCGTGATTATCGCGGATTGTCAATGTCTTATCGTCCCGAGACGAATACAACAAATTTAAAATTAACTTTTAATCATTGGTTTCAAAACGCTTTGCTTTACTTCCAGACACGGTTTTTACTTAATCATAGTTCTCAGTAGTGCATGACTATTTCAACGCCATATTGTACATGTTTTAAAGATATGGCAACACGAGAAGTGGCAAAAGTACAAAGACTCAAGCGTGCTGCATACGTATGCATGCACCATGCACAATATATTCTAACTCTTTCAAATGATAAACGATTTGGTCTGTCTTCTTCGATACCTCACATTGATAAGTATCTATGTCATTGTCATTGTCTAGCTTCTTCAAACCTTCATCAAGTAACGGTAATTCCTTTTTAGCTTTCTTAATTGCTTTAAAGTACTCGCACTTCCCTTCTTTTTTGGCATTTTTCGTTTCTAAATCCAAAGACTCCAGATCTAACGTCAACGTGTCATGCAGCCTTGAAACGGATTTAAGTTTTGAATGGTTCTCTGAATCAAGCCGTTCTATCGTCTTTTCAAAATCAGCCAGTCTTTGGTCAACTAATCCAATCAGCACTTGTCTTTGTTGATTTATTCTTAATCTGGCTTTATCTTTTAGATCTTTCTTGTTTTGTTCATTCGATGTCAGTTTGGACTTGTTCTTTTGTAGTTCTTTCGCAATATCTTGTAGATTTTCCAGCCCATCCTTTGTACTGTTAGCATCATTTATATCTGTTATAAGTTCTACCTTATTACAGGTAGTATGCGTATTCTTCACGCAAAGAAAACAACAAAACTGGTCACAAGCACTGCAATAGTAATCCATAAAATTCCTTTGATGTACAACACATTTGTCATCTAAGCTTTCTTTATCTTTCTCCGGTTTCCCTCTTTGTGGAATAGTTCTGTCCTGGACTACTACATGATTTTTTGTTACAGCAAGAGTTTTGTGATATTTACAACAATTACTACATAAATTGTGTGAACAGTTAACGCAAAATCCTTCAGCAATATTGCTATGTCCAAATGTAGACAAGCATAGATCGCACAAAACGTTTGAAACATTAATGTAACTATGTGCGTCTGATCTGTCCATTTTAAAGTACCGATACCTCAACTTATATTTATACAAAAAGGAAGTGCATGTCAAACTGCAAAAAAAAAAATAGATTACATATTTTCCTTATAGACTTTTCAAATGGTTCTTTACTTCCTGAATGCACGATTTGCGACACGTGTGATACTACCTGCTTAATCATGTTAATGGAAAAAAAATGATCATATTATATTGAGCTACATTGTACGTACATGTAGTTAATATCCGTTTCAGGTTTAAGTGCATATAAAACCAATAGCACTTGAAATTTATAAATTCCGTTAAAGATGAGCATATTTATATATTTACAATATATTTCGTCGGCCGCGTTTCAAATTTACAAAATAGTAAGCACTAAATATAAGCATTTAGCTTTTCAAGTATATCTCGTGGGCGATGGCAACAATACATAATTTAATTTTTCTGTGCGCATTACGTCATGACTAGACATTTATATTTCAGTTTTTGCGCGAGTCCTGTGTTTCAATACTATTGAAACTAAAATACATGTGACTGTTCTATTTAGGCTTTAAAAATTAATACCGACTTCATGAATTTGAATAATGTTTTGTATATGCTCTGATGTCAAAAATGTTCTTAAGCACAAACTATTTCATCTTGATATATCTTAACGTTTTATACACAGGGCTTTGATTATATCGCATTCCAATAACCAGATGAGGAATTTTAAAGTTTAACCTTTTTCATGACTGATTTGCTTACCTTTTCGTCTATCGATCATATAAATGAAATTTAATCAAATATGAATGTTGAAAAGTCAATAGCAATCCTTTCGCTGGAGAATGAATGAGTTGCAAATACAGCAAATCAAGTACAAACTAATGCTATTGTTTGACCCTCTTTAATTTCCCTCATTGCAAGCGGTCAAAAACCTTTCACTAAACTGTTAAGAATCACTTGCATTTTTCTTTATACGCGCTGAGGCAAAGCCCCATACAAAGTTTCCGGTTTCCTCTCATGACTTGGGTTTGCAACTGTGGTACACTGGTTTCATCTTTGTCCGTCCTCAAAAGTTACAATGAGAAACGATAGAAACCACTCATTTTAGCTCACTTTAACGTAAAGAAGTGTCCGCAAATTTCTCTTTTTTCACTTGAATCAAATATTCATCTCATGGTGACCACATACAAAATTATTATTTTAACCACGCTTGCTTAAGGAAAATGTCATGTTTAGGGGTCAAAAGTCATGTTTCTATATCTCCCAAACGTTTCGAAGAATTTTGTTTAAACGTCGGGCAAGTGTTAATTTCATTCAGAGAATTTGAAGACTATGTATCTCAACCACGCTTTGCTCAAAGTCACGGTCACACTTTAGTTTCAAAGGTCACCAGACTATATTTCATTAACCCTTTGAAGGATTTTCATTAAATTTGGGTCAGATATTCATCTCATTATGATGACACGGGTCAATGAATCTCTTAGGGTTAATAATTGCCTCAAGAATTTTCATGAAACTTAAATGAAACGTTCGCCTTATCGTTATGACAAAAGTCATCACCACGACAATTGTTTTATGGGTCAGTTAAGGTTTTTATTCATTTATAGACATGATTGTTAAATTATGTTTCTGCGGGAAAGTTTTACGTAATAGTATTAAAAACGAAAATGAATTAACGTGTTTAAAGTTTACAAACAAAAGAATTTTTGTGGAGGAAACAAAAACACATTGGTCCCTGTATACAAAACTTACCTATTTAGGGCAGTCTACGGCCATCCTCAAACATCACTTTAAATCTCAGAGGTTAAAGTCGAGATAACAATAAAAACAGATGAATTTAAGTTCCTTTAAGAATTAGAACTCACATATGTCGTGAATGTACAAGCAAGGATCAAAACGAGCAAAAACAAAATACGAAATGTATCCATCCGTTTCTTAATACTGCCTTACACTTCTAGTGAATATTAGGGGCAGGGTACTCGTCGGTTGCTAGCGGGAAAAAAGGTATAAAAACTAGAACACAGTTCCATAGAGCGAAATGAGACTTGAAAGAGGACAATGTTGTTATGAATATTAATAATGAGAGTAAGTATAAGAAGAATACAAACAATCGCAATTAATCAGTAACTGGGCTGTGTCATTGCCTGTTTGAACTAGTCACATCTAGGCAGGAGAAGCGAGAAACATGTTCACGACTGTGGTACCGGAAAGGGAACACTGAATAAATAATTTTCCCCCCCCCCCCCCGATATATTTTGTATGAGTCGCAGTAGCGCAGTGGTAGCGCATCCGCCTTAAGATCGGGGGTCACGGTTCGATCCCCATTGGTGCACGTAGAATGCCCTTAGGTAAGACACATGTATTTCCTCATGGCCCTCTCTATTAATGTGATTGACACACACTGAGTGGATGCCGTATCTAGTTAACATCTAGGTAACTTTAGTTAATATGTAGTAAGCTTTAGTTAACATCTAGTTAATATTTAGTAAACATAAAGTTAACTTGGTAGAGAGCTCTAAATGAAAGGGAGGCAGATAGCTACATAAGTTCTATTCTTATTTGATTTAAAAGCTTGTTAAGTAAACGTTTACTTTCTTTGCTGGTAAACGAGGAGGGATGAATGGGTTTCAAATACAGCAGATCAAGTACCGACTAATGCTGCTGTTTTACACTCTTTTATTTCCCCCAAGCGATCAAGAACCTTTCACAAGTCTGTTAAGAACCACTTGCATTTCTTTATAAGCGCTTAGGCATAGCCCCATACAAAATTTCCGGTTTCCTCTCATGACTTGGGTTTGCAACTGTGGTACATTGGTATCCGTTTTATAATGTCTATCCTAAACAATTACAATTTGAAACAATAGAGACCACTCATTGTAGCTCACGTTAACGTAAAGAAGTGTCCGCAAATTTCTTTTTTTCACTTGACTCAAATATTCATCTCATGGAGACCACATACAAACTCCTTGTTTCAACCAAGCCTGCTCAAGTCAAAAGTCATATTTAAGGGTCAAAAGTCATGTTTCTATATCTCCCAAACGTTTCGAAGAATTTTGTTTAAACGTCGGGCAAGTATTGATTTCATTGAGAGAATGTGAAGAATATGTTTCTCAACCACTGCTCTAAGCCACGGTCATACTTTAGTTTCAAAGGTCACCAGACTATATCTCACTAACCCTTTGAAGGATTTTCATCAGACTTGGGTCAAAAATTCATCTCATTATGACGACACGGGTCAATGAATCTCTTAGGGATTATGACATGCCTCAAGGATTTTCATGAAACTTGAATGAAACGTTCGTCTTATCTTAATTACAAAGGTCATCACGACGACGAAACGTTCGTCTTATATTAATAACAGAGGACATCACATTCGCCTTATCTTAATAACGAAGGTCATCACCACGAAAATTGTTATATGTGTCAGTTGAGGATTTTATTCATTTATAGACATGATTGTTAAATTATGTTTCTACGGGAAAGTTATGCGCAATAGTATTAAAAACGAAAATGAATTAAAATGCTTAAAGTTTACAGACAAAAGGAATGTTCGTGGTGAAAACAAAAGCACGTTTTCATCAGGCAAACCTTTCCTGTATACAAAACTTACCTATTAAGGGCGGGCCCGTCTTCGGCCATCCTCAAACATCTCTTAAACTCTTGAGCTCTAAATGAACAGGGGAGATAGATAGCTACAAAACGATGATATATCTATGTTTCAAGTCGAGATGTCTATTTTTATTTGATTTAAAAGCTTGTTAAATTAACGTTTACTTTCTTTGCTGGTAAACGAGGAGGGTATATGCGTTAGTACACAATTTAATGTTGATGTCAAATGATAGACAAAGAACTATAATACAATTTTAATTAACTGGAATTTTCTATTTCTATTAACAATACTACATACATTTATAACAATATATTGTACAATTATATACATGCACAGTCAAAAAGAGTAATTTAAACTTATCATACATAGGTACAGTCTCTTTTCTGTTGTATAGTACTCTCGGATGTCCACCACCCGTCCACTTGTTTTCGTATGAGCTCAGATATTTAATACAACACTAGGAGTTCTTTCACAGAAAAATTTGATTATTCGACAATTTGATAAAATATTGAAATATTAAACTTTGACATAGTTTTATATGATATCTTACTTTAAGTAATCTCGAATTATCTGAAAATGTTATAACATGTAAGGACAAATGTGATTTTTACAAATACTAGTCAAGAGAAATGCAATAGAACTCATCCATTTATTTCATTTTTTCACCTATTACAAAAGTGGATCCTGGAAGAAATGAAATTTCATTTAAAGAATTCAGTTTTCTTGTCAAGACTGTGTCACTCTTCAACAGTCTTGATCAAAATTTCGACGCAGTAGTCACCCTTTGCACTAAATATGCTATGACTGATCACCCTCACCAATATACATTTTGTATTTGGGAAAACAAACACTAATATCACTTTTTTCACAAAGCTATATTTTGACCTCAACATCAGTCTATAACTGTATAATATAGACCTATTACCTATACAAACTTTATTTCTTTTTGTGCGTACTGACTGAAATTCAGTAGCGGTTTCGCTTTTTCCTAACACTTTCATATTCAAAGTAATAAAGATTATATTGCTAAGTAAGTTCCATTTACATCATACTTATATCTAACTACATGCAATTTCATATTAACATTTAACAAAATTAAAACATTTTCCGTTTACGTATCATATTGCTGATAATTATAATAAGTAACATACGACTTTATCCTGGCGTTGGCAAGTTGTTCTTCCTGTCCGACCAGTGCAGATAAGGATCAGTCTGTACATTTGTCTTTAATCTGCAACATTTTCTTAATTCAATTTTGACCATCCTTTGAACATTATTATTAATGGCACCGTTCAAATTGAATTTATGGACAAGTCTATTACAGAAACTCAGCGAGGTGAAGGTTAAACTAGCTTGACAAAGTCACAAGAGCAATAACTCTGGTGTTTATAATTCACCAACTAATATCAGCAGTTATACACCGTTTTCAAAGAACATGATAAGCAGATAATTTATTCAGACTATAACTTACATGTACAATACAAAACGTTATCTAGTTTGATAGTCTCATAGCAACGTATTACTACATGTACGACGGAAAAGTAGTCCGTATGACTCGTACAGAAAAGAAGTTCAATTCAAAGTGCTGTCACTTGTATTTGGCTTATCTGTTCAGCAAATCCTATACATTAATTTTCCGTTGTAAGGGATGTTAACGTGCTGCTTGAATGTCCACTGAAACCTGTAAGAAAAGTATAATAAAACCACGTAAAAGCTAAAATGAAATACGTTAGTTTGGTTTGCTATCACTTTAAATCTTGTTAAATGAATAGTCAAAGATCACTTGTTTAAAATATGAAGAATAATCATGTTGTCATACTTGTTGTGGAACAAGTCAAAGTTTGGTGACTTTGGTCTCTTTTAGTCAGCGTTCGAGTCTTTGAAGAACGTCACACAAGACCTGCAAGTAGCAGACGATAAAATGAAACCTGAAATGATGCAGACGACAAATGAAGCTTGAAGAACGCATGCAGTCGAATCAATCAACTGATGGTATTTGCAGAAATGATCACTGACAGGCAGACGAGAATTGTGGAAATGGTATGATAGATGACGCCACTTGTGGTACCGTTGTCTGAAAATAGAATGATGTGCAGAACAGTTTGCAAGTTATTTCATTAGTAGTATGATGCCATGTTAGTAAACAAAGCTGTTACAATAAAAGGTAAATCGATTGGAAATTCAGAATACTAATGCTACTTTTAAAAATGGATCAAAATCTGTATGAATTCTGTGTATTATTTCAATTCTGAAAATGTGACTGTCGGAAATGATGCTTTAACAAATTAACCATCAAAAACCATAAAGTTATACACCATACCTAATACTTGCTGCTTGAGCTTCGGCATTAAGTATTCCCAAAAGGAACATTCTTTAGTTCTATATCCCTCCCGTATGTGCGTGGTACCGTCCTGAGAAAATACGATATGTTGTTCCGAGGCCGTCGAGAATTCTGGCCACACCTTTGCATAGGAAGCAAGATTTCTATGCAGAGAAAAATAACACAATTTATCACCACTGTAATGTTTCAATTAAATTGCTTCAACGTTTATGCATGTTCTTTTCCGGTGAAAAGGCATCTCAAATCCAATCCCACAGATTCCACAAACAAATAAACTCCACCCGTACAAGAACTAGAAAGGGTGGTGTCAGAGGGAAAACCCCAGCGGACTGCCACATCACACAGTAAAGGAATTATTCAGAGAACTTTGGGATCTAACGACGGTCAGGGTCCGAAACCCGTTTGCTTTCGATACTGTTTCTAGTCTCAAGGAGAACACAGTTACCGGTATCAATAGATTGACATCCGTATGCATTCCTTTCTAAACTTTGAAGAACGTAACACCTGTACACACTTTTAACTTAATCACTTGCTCACATAATTTGGGTGACGTCAAAACGTCATGAAAACGATTCTTCAAAGATTTTTCAAAATTTCAATATCGCGCTAAGATACTTTTCACCTGCAAGGGTTCATATAATCGACTTACCCAGTTTCTGCAAACGTCGTAAAGTAGTCCATCACCATGGCACTTACATTCCGGTCAAGGTCAGTGAAGTTTAACTGAGTATTAAACGGTAGTCCAAACAGAAGTTCTATTTCATACCCATGTAGCACACCCATCCATGATGGCCAAGGGTTGACTGAATGTCGATATTCAAAAGAATAGACATATGTCCGTCCGTTTGACATCTTGGTATGGTAGTTTGCAAGACCACGTACAGAACATTTGAAATATAAATCTCCAACTGAAAAATAAACTAACGCATATTATATAAAGAACGACTTGAGGTCACCTATACTTTAAATTATATAATGGCATGCGTATTGAAACGCTCACTGTAACGCCGCATTTAGTGTGCGCCGAATACATACAGCACAAATTTGTGCATTTTGCATACGTATGTAACAAACACAAAGATAAAAGCTTTATGCGGCGAAAAGGCATGAATGCAGCATCCCACCTTATCCCAAATAGTGCATGGTACATTAGATAAAAAGGCTTACGAATTTACTCTATAATCATACAATAAACTCACTTATCACGAACTCAGATATAACGTATCATCGGTGATAAAAAAGACTCATTTTTTCGGCCCCATTTTTTTTCCATAATATTTTTCATTAAAATAATATAACCGACGGAAAATGCTTCAATTTCGATAAAGCAATCAAAGCCATAGATTATTTCGATTTTAATAAGCCGACTTCATGAAAACTATCGTATCTACTACGGACCTTTTTTCAGTTCGACGGTAGTGTGTAAAGTGTTATAGTAGCAGCGACAGGAACAGTACCAAAAGTATCCGCAGTAGTAACAGCCGCACCAGTAACAACTGAAGTAGAAGTGGTAGGAGGGAGTGTGGGGGGGGGGGGGTGGCAAAGGTCGCATGTTCGAGTCATGACAACGGAATCTAATGCATATACAACAATCATTATATGTCTCCTGTGCGAGAGTTTGGTTTGAACTGCAGGAATATAGTAAGGAATTTATATGATTTACAAGCACCTCTCAGGTTTACGATAGGCGTTAAATTCGAAGTGTATAGATCTAGATATACAACAAAGGAGAAAGTTTATAAGTCATAAGTCAACTTACTCAAATCATCTATGATATCACGATAGTTTACTCTTCTGGACGGTAAAACAGACGACTCATATGTGTACAAAACGCCTTCACAGTCAAGGTCACCCTGACAACCCGCCTCTCCGCGCATGACTTTTAGGAACTGACTTCTATTGACTGGCCGTGGACTCTCAATGATCTCTCCAGGAAAGAGTTTGGGATAAAAATAAATCATGAAATATTCACCTTCATCTTTCGTCACACCTAGTAATATATCAGTGTCTTTTATTTTTCCTGAGGTAAGTAATTTAGCCGGATAGTCTGATAAGAATTCTCCATCTACGGTAGGACTAAACGTACCGATGTTTTTATTAGGTAATCCCCACTGATATTCTTCAAGAGTCATAGCGTTCTCGGTGCGAAGGCACTTAACTACCTTCTTAAGGTCGGAGTCTGAGCAGTTCATTAGTTTTGCAAACTTCTGTGTGTGTTGTAGCACGTTCTCGGGCGAGTCTATTGCCCAAGGGGAGAGGGAAGTAGAGCTGAGCATAATTGCATTATTAAAATAAGGCCACGATGAATTAGCTAATAAATGATGACTTACACTAGCAGCCCCTGCACTTTCGCCGAAAAGAGTAAGTTTACTATTATTACCCCCAAAACGTTCAATATTTCCGTGAATCCACGCTATAGCAGCTTGTTGGTCCATTAATCCCATATTTCCTGGTGCATCGTCCGTGCCAGTGTACAAAAACCCGATGACACCTAACCTATATTGCATAGAGGCCACAATAACTCCCTGTTTGGCAGCCAAATACCGGCCATCATACACGTCTAAAGTTATTGTTCCAAAATTAAAAGAACCACCGTAAATCCAAATCATTGTTGTCTTTGAAGTAGTGTTTGTTCTTGGAACCCATAAATTTAGGTAAAGACAATCTTCATTAGTATTTGTGTTATGATTCCACATGTCAACCCCTTCAAATTGTTTAAAACTTGTGTCCTTGGATTGAATGCAACTGTTCGGCTGTGTTTTGGTTTCCTTTACTCCAGTCCATTTATCTGCAGGTTGTGGGGCCCGAAACCGGAAGTCCCCTACAGGCGGTTTTGCGAACGGTATTCCTAGGTAGATATCGACCGTGACGTCATCGACTACGACACTGTTTCCTTCAATTTCGCCATGTGTAGTTGTTACTCGTGCAACACATGATTGTGACCATGTAAGTATTATAGAAATAATCACAGAAGTCCGAATCCATCCCTTCATTTTACCTTAAATACAGAAAATATTTGTTCTGATTAACTTAAGTAAAACTTCAGATACACAAACACGACACTTACCTACGCCTCGACAGTGTTAAAAAGTGAAAGGGAACCTTTTAATCGCTTTTAAAAGTTGACCCTGGGTATTAATCCCAACCTACTTTAAAAACTTGATGATTACGTGATAGTTCAACCATTCTATCAGCGTATACACTTAATAAGACGTAGAATGAGATAAAAGATCACGGCAGTCGTAAACGAAATTGGATTAATTTTCATTTTATTTAAATATTGAGTGCAATCAGCTTTGACATAAGAATTCGAACGGTTGCATTTGAAGATGATAATCATGATCTATCACCCCAAGGTAACTTCATTCGGTCCCATGTAGGTCAATTGTTGGTATCAGTCCGCACGGTCAATTCATATGTACTAATTAACATGAATATACGGGTCTTTAAGATGTGCAATTAATCGCTGGAGTCAATTTTGACGTTTGACACTGGTAGATACTATCAAGATTCGACAATGTGTCGTTCTTTGCATTTCCATAAGCATATAAGATACATTTCAACACATAAACAAGAAAACAGGTTCTACATTTGAAAGCTGATTTACCTATTATTTAAAAACTCTTTGACTGTAAATATATTCAAGTATATTAATTTGCATCATTATTCAGTATAAAGCAACGTCAAGTTTATTATCTAAGTGGGATTTGCACATGATGACGTCACACTTCTTCCGCATACAGTTTCAAAACTTGCTCTTGGGAAAATTATCTTACATTTCTACTTTCTTGAAATAATGTACCGCAAGCATTGAACACTTCTCCTATTTATGTATAAATGTATGAGAGTTCGATGGTAACTCCATGCAATTTTAATGCGCAATGTTATTACAATACCCCAGTGCCGGACAGCCCGGCTATCGTCAGCATGCCGTAGCCAAAGCGACTACTCTAACGTACATCTTTAAAGTATATAAGTATTGAATAAATTCAATATATTTTAATGTATTTACAGTTGAAATATTGTCAAATTATGTTTGTTAATAAAAGATATCTAATTGGTTTCCGGAAAATCGAATATATAGTCCTGTTCACACACACGCACGCGCGCACTCTACTGCACGCACGCACTCTACCGCACGCGTACAGGCACGCACACACACACAGCACAGGTCGCTTCTCTTTTGAATGAGAATCCTAAGTGTTTTCAAATGTCTTTCTGTGGATTATTGATAATCCTTCTGTAACGTTTACTAATCCAGTCTGGATTGGCCATGAAGACTGTTTAATTCAACAGTACGTGATGCAGTTTTTAATGTAGTCTATTAACAACAGATGAAAATGTCCAATGCTGTGTGTACAGCATTTTCATCTGGAAGCTAAATATTGATTTCAACTGCACAAAATTGCCCAAAACGCCTTTAACATGCACACAAGATTTTGTTACTGCATCTGCAAACAACGGTTTATTTTTCTAAGATATCTCTGATAAGTTAGTTCATGTTTAAACATATTTTATTGCATAAAAAACAGGTGCAAAGATTACACTACGGATATATGCAAAGAACAAATAAAATACTAGTTTTATTATATTTAATTGGGTCCTTCGCACAAGTTCTTACAACATAAGTAAACAGATTTTCCCCTGAACAATGATAATTTTACAAATGCAAATATCTAATATTTACAATAAAGGTATAATGATTTGCATTAGATATCGACATTTTTTTAATGTTAGATAGACGAATAGTTACAAAACAATCATTTCAGAACACTTATAAAAATTTGACGTATGTTCATTATTACCACTCGACTTGATCACTCGACTTGAGGTTTGGGTTTACTGTCCCATGACAGGCAGCTGATTCCCCGCTTTAAATTGACAGCTGATATCTCGATATGTCGTCTCACTAATATAAGGTTTTCAGCGATGGACAAGCGGGAATCAAGTCGGATTTAGTGGATCAAGTTTGGAAATATGATCTTAATCGTTCGGTTTAAAGTCTTTCGGGATTGAGATGAATTGAAAAAAAACTTCTGTGTCCCTGTAAATACGACTGAATGCAATACCTGAAGGAAACTACTGTCAAAGACACGTGTTCTATCACATCTCGTCTCAACAGAGTCAGCGGTAGGATAAGCGATGAACAGCCTGTGGATATCAAAGAACTGAAGGGACTTTTGTTTGATTGCTTGAACAGATGTCAGTATAGGGATTTTAACGACAAGCATTGGCCCATTTTATTCAGCCCCCCCCCCCCCCCCCGCTATATTTAATAAGTGGTGAGTAAAAGATGCTTGAAGACTTGCTCGAACATATGCGTCTCTCTTCATTATAAAATTGAGGTACTTCTGAGATGAAAACTGTAGACACAGTCTATTTTTTGGACAAGCAAGAGTTGTCGTTTGTAATTGAGTTGTCGTTCGTTTCATAGAGGGCGGAACCTACGCTGATAAAAATAGAAAAAAATTAAAGCGCTTTTTCACGTTTTAGGCGCAATCTACGCTGAGAAAAATAGACATATGGGTGCTTTTTCCACTCACACAGCCTTTGACATTATATTGACGAAGTGCAGTCGGCTGAATATTCTTCGATGGTCTTTTTAAATATATATAATATTATCTTAGCTCATTTTTTCACTTAGAAATCTGTCTCCGTGGTTTAATGGGTTAAGACGTTGTTTGGTATACTTTTGTGTTAGTGTACTTTTACTAATCCACGAGTTCGAATCCCATCAACACCCACATTTTTTTCCTATTTTCTGCTGTTTTAATCATCATTTTAGCTTTTAAACTTTTAAACCATTTTAGAATATTTTACGGCAGATAATCATAAAAATCTTCATTCATGTCAAATTAATAAGGATAATTATAATGAAAAATTGAGACATATAGAGCATTCTTGGACATACTGTATAAATATTATTTGATAACAGTAAAGTTTCGATACTACAGGTCAGTCAGTAGATGTGGTGTCGTGTCAGGTTTTGCTTGTTCAACCAGAATTGGTTTCCTCGAGTTCTTTTGGGGCCATGCCTCAATATCAACCATCACCAATTACCAAACATGTCCATGGGATTATTGTTTGTTGGCCCGCTGTGATACTTTGTATCACAGTTTTTCTTGTTCAATTTAGGACCAGCTTCTACAATCTTCGTTAATAATGATTTATCAGCGCTGTCTTAAACGGAGGCAACTATTTTATCTAATTGCTTTCAGTTTATCGGTGATATTCAAGATGGGCCAAACTTTCGATCTACACTGTTGTGATATAGGTCTGCTGGAACTACTTTTTCCGTATTACATGGACATAAAAACAGTACATTTTTATAGTTAGCATACATGTAAAGATTTTGTTTTGTTTTGAGTGGATATGAAATATGTCTCAGCTCAAAGTGATACAATTTTCACTCGCGCTTCGCTCTCAAAAATATTATAATCGTTTCATTTGTGAACTTAAAGGTATATTCCATATCCACTCAAAACAAACGCATTTTCTCCATGCAGTATAATTAATCAAGGCGTGCAACTGCATAAACTGACGTGGCATTTCGTTAGAAAGATCAATTGTAACATCTCCACGAATAATTGTTTTTCGGATGAAAAGTTCAAGCTAAATTTTTAGATAAATTAACTAATTATGGAGTTTGGCCATAGAAAAAATTATATTAGCTGTCTCGAGACACATCAAGAAGATGTACATATCATTAATTCTTTTCCGAAGTGATAAAATTGTTAGATCATGACAAAGGACGAAACGTTGGTTTCTGCACACGCAAAATGACTCGTAGATGCTAAGGCCTTGTGTCTTAAAAAAAACAACAAGTTGTTGGTGACTCGAGACTCAACGTTTGTTGCTTTTGCCCTTTACATGCGAGGATAAGACAATCACTAATTGTTCAACATTTCATGTCACACGAAGATACATGTATTTATTTTAGGAAGTCTCACACATAAAGGGTGCCTTTCGTTGCATGGTACCATCAGTAACGATCAGCGCTTTGATATATTATATTATATTATGGTTCTATGAAATGTTTCGTGATTAGAATGAAACAAGCGCATTATTCCTTCGGGGTAGCGCTTGAGCTTAGCTGAAATTTAATTTACCAAACTCTTCAAAAGGCTATATCAATCGTATTATTCATATATACCTTTACATGTCTAGGAAGATCCTCGATCTTAAACGCATAACACTAAATGATGGTTCTGGGTCATATTCCAGTAGTATCTTAAGTCAAATCTTAACAATTTCCTTAAACTTAACAATTTTCTTAGATAATTTAAAAAGGTGAATGTACATACATACAAGAATAATGTATAAAATGCAACAACAATTTTCAGTATAGGGTTTTTCAAAAATTGATAGCTTTACATACTCTCTAATCACAATAAGGAGTATATAAACCCTTCAAAATTTGGCGAATGAAAATTCAGCTAAATTAAGGCGCTGGCTTAATTTCATTTTTCATTTCAATACTATCCTTACCGTGCCTCTTATTTCCGGATGCACATTGAACGAAACGCTATAAATATAAGTTCAGCACAAGTATATACTCATGATGTTATATATATCACACGTTCTTGTGATGATATATTTAGCACAAGTTCTCATGATGTTATATTTAGCACAAGTACTCATGAAGTAATGTTAAGCACACGTACTTATGATGTTTTATTTTAGCACAAGCGCTCGTGATGTAACATTTAGCACAAAAACTCATGATGTAATATTTAGCATACTTATGATATTATATGCTATATTTAATACAAGTACTCTTGATCTTTTAAAGTTCATGATTTCGTAAATGAGTGCTAATACTCTTCATAACTTTAGTTCAATATACGTCTAGCAAGTCGCAAACATAGTTTGCCTTCTTTTTTGTATGTTAGGTAGTTTCGACTGCACGTTAAATGTTATACCAGCTGGTAACAATATGTAGTGTCACGCAAAATGTAACACATTGAAACCCGATATTTCTTTTCCTTGTATTATCCTTTTTGTAGTATCATACCCAAGTTACAAGCTGGTTAAGTTTGAGTTTAATATGTTTTAACTGACTTATTGCATGACACCAAAAACTGAATTTATAGATTAATTTAAACAAAACTCTACCAGTGAATTGTTTGTTTCCCTACAAGCTGACTCAGCTTCTCAATTTTAAAGATTCAACCAGTCAAAACCAAGCGAACTAGATTTCAGTTACTTGATACCTCATTTAGAGCACTGAAAAGTACGGCTGATACCACATGGAATAGAGAACCCCAAGTTTCAAAGCAACCTTACTCTGGACATGCGATAAATACAGAATACAGAAGATATTGTTCTATACAGATATTCTATGTTTTTCATGACTGGTCCCGGGTGAGTCGTTGGCTACGTTAGATAAGAGGAATAGAGCTGAACAGAAACAAAGATAAGTAATGGAATTTGGCTGACTGCCTGTACTCAGCTTGTATACAACATTTAAATCTGTATTAGTGGTCATCTCAGTTTAGTGGCCACCTTCCATAAACGGTCATGTGTACTTATTGGCCATTGTAAGGCAGAATTTACCGCAGCTCTACCTTTCATTTGGCAAGCAAAACTAAAATCCTTTGGCAATTAGGAGGGTTGGTTACACCTCCTACCATAAAAATCTCCTTTTAACAATAAATTAATGTTTAAAGGCATTATGGGAGAAATGTTAGAGTCGGTCGGGACAGCAGGCTCAGACCTTATAAACCAATAAAAGTAAAGTAAGTATATTAAATGCACTAATGTTAACTGACAACTTTGATACATTCCCTGGCTGCTTTAAACGGGGTTGACTGTATCTTTGTCTGAAAATATTATTGTTTAATTATATGTGATCCTTCATAAAGATTTCGATATTGTGTATTAAAATGAAAAAAATGCGTACCTGTATGTTTTGTTATTTCTGTCATTTTGTACCCTTGGTGCGTTTGTACAAATAGATATAGCACAACAAAGAGCTTCCGGATACATTTGTGCAATTTAATTTTTACTGGACTCAATTTACTTAAGTGTCAGGTCTACTGTTTGAGACACAGCCAGATAAATGTAATCAAAACACTGTTGTAATGCGCAATTACTTTAGTAATTCTTATCAAATATTAATAAAAGGCGTTAACAAAAAGGGTGACTTGTTAGGATATTACAAAAAAATAATATATGCTATCGTTTTACTTTTGAAGTAGTACGTTCTTGGTATTTTACTTTAATTTTGATAAAAAATGTATAACTTAAAACAAATTACCTGAGCATATTTTAATTTTTATTCCATTTCAGTATAAAGCCGTTTCCAGTCACAAACCACATATGCAAAACTCCCATGTTTTAAATAACTATATCCCTGACGTATACACAAAATGGAATTCAGCGTCTGTACCATTTGCAAAATGTACATTTTGAATAAAACATAGACATCGATAAGAAAAGTTCAATATGTTCATGAGTGCTATCTAACATTGGAACAGACATGGCGATGCTGAGAAAAGCAATAAAATGAAAAGATCGTCAATTAAAATTTCCTGTCTATTGTTGCTCTCTCGCGATATTGACTTGTGGTGTGAGAATGGTGCCTCTAGCGGTGTAATATTCAACGTCTGTGCGGTCCAGACAATCAAATTTACCGAAACTTCAATAAATGAATTTAGCACTGGGAGCTATATATACGGCATTACGGTGATATTTTTAGCCTCGGAACACTTGAGATAACTAATAATGTCTTAAGTAGTAGTGTCAGCACATCATGAAAACTTTCTAAAAGAAATACTCTTGATAAATAGAAACGAGAGGCTCTTGATGGGCCTCATATAGCTCGCCTGAATAAATTGATCCAACTAGCGTAAAACGAGACAAACCTCTTGCTGTTATGTTTATATGAAATTGGAATAATTTGAACAATCGACAAAGAAAACAATTCTGCAAAAATATTTCAAAATTCAGCCAATAGTTTCTGAGAGGAATGATTTCGAAATCTTCGTCTAATACATATAGCTATAGTGGTCATATTTTAACATATCCAAATAATTGACAAATACTGATAGCTATCATACAAAGAAAGTTTTCTGTGCTCAGGCCAGCGGTTTGGAGAAATGTTAGTGGGTTTTTTTATTTTTGCGATGTTACAAGCAGTGGAATCTCCTGGATAGGACCATCGCAGAAGCATTCCGAAGCAATTACGTGAAAGATGGTTTCATGGTAAAGGGGATTATCTCTGTCTCTGGTGGCCATTACGTGTAGTAAAACATAATCTTGATATAGCACTTTTTTAAGTTGGCCGTCCGATGAGCATGCCAATGAAGTTTGGTGGAAACGCTCGGATTTTGTTGATCATTATTTTCAGCAAGGGACATTAACTTAAAACGATTCTGAAGATGTTGCTAAACGTTTTAGATCTTGTAACCATTCCGTGCAGTGGAGTGGAACTATCAGACGGTTTCTAAAGAGAATGAACTAAGAGAGTATTGAACTTAATTGAAATTTAATTATTCTAATTTTGTCTAAACTAATTTAGTTCAGCTCGATCGTGAAGAAAGCTTGAAGCTTATCGAGTCACTATGGAGTCCGCTTCCTGGAAAACCCAGTACTGGTATCATATGAGGAGATTCGATCGTGTCCCCCAGTGCCAGTGGGACTCGAACCCACATCCTCCGGGACTCCAGACATCTGAACCTAGTAGTTTCAGAATAGATGCATCCCAAGCAAAATGTTTATGACAGCGACGTACGGAGGACACAAGGCGATCTAAAAAGGAGTTTGGACAATTTCTAATTTGTTAAACCAATAGGGATACGATTAGAAATTCACAGTATTCGCTGCAGTTTGTCCAAACGTATTTTGATAATGACACGTAACATTACAAATAAACTCCAGAAAAAGTAGCATTTAATCCAATAGTGAACTTCGCGTTTCCTTTTTCATTACTTTGCATGTTACTCGTTGTCATCGTATACATGGCGTTAACGCCAGACAAATTGTTTCAGAAAAGTCGATGGTCCTAACAGAACACCATAGTTATATGACCATTGCATCTTTTCTTTAAACTGCGAACTTACAAAAAGGAACAATGATTGAAACTGATCGCGAAAATGTTAAGTGTAAATAGAATTACATGTTCACTCTTAACTTTGTCTCAACTTGCAAGAGTCAAAGCTTTCGAATTATTATATCAAAACTTTACAATGTTACTGGTTTGACAAACTTGAAAGAAATGAAGGAGCATCATATAACGAAAAAAATATTTAGACTAGTTTTCAGATGAAGGAAGAAAACCTCTGTGCATGAATATCAAAGAAACGAATATTCATTACATGATAAAAAGAAAATTAAACTGATCCTAAAAGAAAGATTCCTTCAGATCCCTGTTAAAAGCATGCAACTCGTTCCTCCAGAAAAAAAATGTATTTGTCAGAAATGAAAGATGCATGTTTAGTATCAATAGAGATCCGAAAAGACATTTTAGGTTCAGTAATTTCCTTACAGATAAACGATCGCTTTTGAAGCCCATTTGGTCTTTATTTCCTCAGATTTTTAGTTGTCGTATAATAGCTTGTATTTCTTTCTATTTATTCAAACCTTAGCTCGTTAAATGCTACAATATATACGCCCATCTTTCAGTTTGGACTTTACCATTTTTTGTGCAAAGGGGTGCACACTGAAAACTTAGTGACTAAATAGAGAGGATAGCAGATCATGATCAGATGTCACGGTTATGCAGGCTGATCATGATCTTCACTGGTCGCAAATGCAGAATCATTTGCCACCCAGCATGGAAAGATTAAATGACATCTGTTTTTAATTCCTTTGTTTTATTAGACGATAACAACTCTGGAAAGGATGTAATTTCGATTCTTACATGACAAGATATTACAAAAGGTAACTAAATGCAAAGCGTTATTTTTCTACGTGGATATTTATGTACATGTATTCATTTTGACGTCACATTGTGCGTTGTTTATGACATTTTATCTTATGTTTTCCGGTGGTTTATCGAAATATAACGGTGGATTATATCCTCGTGAACACCAGTGGCTGTGCCACTCGTGAAAATATCACTTTTGGTGCCCACTCGGTGAAATTATATAGAGGATAATTGTTGGTTTCGGTGTAAGATCACGTTATAATTTCACCGAGTGGGCACCAAAAGTGATATTTTCACGAGTGGCGCAGCCACGAGTGAAAATGACAACTTTTGGTGTTCACGAGTGAAATTAACGTGATATTACACCGATACCAACAATTTTTCTGTTTATTTTATGGTTAAAACTCTACTTTTATTGAGTTTGTTTCTATAAAATAACGAAAATCGCGGGAAACGTCATCAAAAAACATAGCGCAAATGACGTCATTTTAACGACGTCATCGTCGCATGGTTTCCAGCATTAATTACGCTCGGTATACTTTTTGACGTAAATCCGGGTAGAAGATTGCAAAAACAGTGAAAAATAAAAATGGTAATCCACTGTTTCAAAACTGTGGATTATCACTTTTATTTCACTGAGAAAACTCTATAATTCACTCGAAAACATTAAATAAAACGTGATATTACACCGAAACCAACAATTGTCTTCTATATAAAACATAAATTTCTACTCTTTGTATATGAAGACAAAATCGTACAATACAAAATACATACATAAGAAAAGTCAGATATGAACATGTACATGTAAATACATTATGCCTACCTTTTATTTGAACTGTAAATGTATCCTTTAACTTTTCGATTCAGATATTTTCAATATAACATACATCGTGTATGTGTGAATGCATCAATAAGTTTGCATACATTTCATACGCAACTACAAAGATTGTCATCATTATAAATATTTTCAAGTAAGCGTTTTGTTAATATTGCATTTAAGTTAAAGTGAAATCCTTTGATAGTCAAGTATCATACAAGAGAGTATGTTTGATGGCACGGAAGCGTATAATGGTCGCCTGTTGCTCGATATTAATGTAGATTTGCTGCGAAAATATTGCTTCCAGTTTGAAACCTAACGGGGAAATGCATGATCATTGTAACATTCGTTTATAAAGAATCAGTGAGTAAATGTATAGTTTTTGCATTAAAGATTTGTATTGATTGTGTAAGATAATTTATTACTAAAGATGGGTTAATATTTAGCTCAAACATCAGTGAAACTAAAATAGATGACTTATGAAAAAAATATATGTGTGAATTTTCATTAAGATCTACACATAATCAGATTTTTAATATTTACTCACATCTTTAATCGTCATTTACTCGAAACTGTAAAAAATATAGTTGAGCCCTTCTGATTCTCAAGGGGCGATCTGGTCAAAAGTACATTGATTTTGACCGACGTTTGGACTGTGTGTACCGTTTCGCGAAGAGATTTTAAAATTGTCATCGGTTGGCTTTGATCATGACTTTTGACGTACATTTTGTCTTTTGGGGCAATAGTATTCAGGTGAGCGATATAGAATTTAATATAATATCGATTCTAAACGCATAACACTGAATGATGGTTCTGGGTCATATTCCAGTAGCATCTTAAGTCAAATCTTAAGATTTTCCTTAAACTTAATAATTTTCTTAAGAAGATAATTTAAAAAGGAGAATGTACATTGCAGCATGTTGAAGATTATCAAATCCTCCATGACCATTTTCTATAATGATGATGAAATAACACACAATCATTCACTTTTAAGCGATTTATAATAATTAAAAATTATGGACTTAAGTTAAAATACTGAAGAAATCACTTAAGATGCTACTGGAATACGACCCGATTAGTACAAAAAATGCAAATCTCTTACCTGTTTTTAACGCAGGTTACAGCCAGGAGTGACCCCCTATACCCAAAACTTTTACTTCATTTCATACATTGTTCCCTGTTCAACCTCGTCAAAACGTCATTTATTCAATTTTACGAGCAATTTTATATGGGTTGAGGGTATACCTTCTGTCACAGCACATAAAAGAGAATACACTTAATCTGGTCAGATATTAAAAGCATGTTACACAGTTCCCTCATACAATAATAGTGTATGAAATGCAACAACAATTTTCAATATAGGGTTTTTCAAAAATTGATAGCTTTACATTCTCTCTTATCACAATAAGGAGAACCCTTCAAGATTTGGCGAATGAAAATTCAGCTAAACTAAGGCGCCGGCTTAATTTCATTTTTCATTTCAATACTATCCTTACCGTGCCTCTTACTTCCGGATGCACATTGAACGAAACGCTATTAATATAAGTTCAGCACAAGTATATACTCATGATGTTATATATAGCACACGTTCTTGTGATGATATATTTAGCACAAGTTCTCATGATGTTATATTTAGCACAAGTACCTATGAAGTAATGTTAAGCACACGTACTTATGATGTTATATTTTAGCACAAGCGCTCGTGATGTAACATTTACTGTATGTAGCACAAAAACTCATGATATAATATTTAGCATACTTATGATATTATATGCTATATTTAATACAAGTACTCATGATCTTTTAAAGTTCATGATTTGCTAATATTCTTCATATCTTTAGTTCAATATACGTCTAGCAAGTCGCAAACATAGTTTGCCTTCTTTTTTGTATGTTAGGTAGTTTCGACTACTCGTTAAATGTTATACCAGCTGGTAACAATATGTGGTGTCACGCAAAATGTAACATATTGAAACCCGATATTTCTTTTCCTTGTATTACCCTTTTTGTAGTATCATACCCAAGTTACAAGCTGGTTAATTTTGAGTTTAGTATGTTTTAACTGACTTATTGCATGACACCAAAAACTGAATTTATAGATTAATTTAAACAAAACTCTACCAGTGAATTGTTTGTTTCCCTACAAGCTGACTCAGCTTCTCAATTTTTAAAGATTCAACCAGTCAAAACCAAGCCAACTAGATTTCAGTTACTTGATACTTCAATTAGAGCATCGAAAAGTACTGCTGATACCACATGGAATTTAGAGAACCCCAAGTTTCAAAGCACCTTACTCTGGACATGCGATAAATACAGAATACAGAAGATATTGTTCTATACAGATATTCTATGTTTTTCATGACTGGTCCCGGGTGGGTCGTTGGCTACGTTCGATAAGAGAAATAGAGCTGAACAGAAACAAAGATAAGTAATGGAATTTGGCTGACTGCCTGTACTCAACTTGTATGCAACATGTAAATCTATATTAGTGGTCATCTCAGTTTAGTGGCCACCTTCCATAAACGGTCATGTGTACTTATTGGCCATTGTAAGGCAGCATTTACAGCAGCTCTACCCTTCATTTGGCAAGCAAAACTAAAATCCTTTGGCAATTAGGAGGGTTACACCTCCTACCATAAAAATCTCCTTTTAGACAATAAATTAATGGGTAAAAGCATTATGGGAGAAATGTTAGAGTCGGTCGGGACAGCAGGCTCAGACCTTATAAACCAATAAAAGTAAAGTAAGTATATTAAATGCACTAATGTTAACTGACAACTTTGATACATTCCCTAGCTGCTTTAAACGGGGTTGACTGTATCTTTGTCTGAAAATATTATTGTTTAATTATATGTGATCCTTCATGAAGATTTCGATATTGTGTATTAAAATGAAAAAAATGCGTACCTGTATGTTTTGTTATTTCTGTCATTTTGTACCCTTGGTGCGTTTGTACAAATAGATATAGCACAACAAAGAGCTTCCGGATACATTTGTGCAATTTAATTTTTACTGGACTCAATTTACTTAAGTGTCAGGTCTACTGTTTGAGACACAGCCAGATAAATGTAATCAAAACACTGTTGTAATGCGCAATTACTTTACTAATTCTTATCAAATATTAGTAAAAGGCGTTAACAAAAAGGGTGACTTGTTAGGATATTACAAAACAAGAGCTGTCCCTCACAAGTGACGAATGCCCCCGAAAGAGGTGCCTCACAGTCTGTGTCCTCTCCATGTGCTCAATAAATGTGCTATGTAATTTTAAAATCCTTCCATGCATGACAGAGTAATCATGCATACAGTATTCCATTACTTTAAACACTAAGTGTGACCTTGACCTTTGAGGTAGGGACTTGGGTCTTGCACACGACACATCCGCTTGATGTGCTAGACATTTGTGCCAAGTTATTTTAAAATCCTTCAAAGCATAATAAAGTTATAGTCCGGACACAAATGTATGCATATATACGGATTCCATTCCTATAAATCTAAGGTGACCTTGACCTTTGTGGTAGGGATGTGGGTCTTGCACGCGACACGTCTCTTGATGTGCTAGACAGTGTGCCATATTATTTTAAAACCTTCAGGCAGACGTAGCCGGACACGAATGTGTGCATATATGCATATATAGAGGAATCCATTACCTTCAAACTCTAAGTATGACCTTGACCTTTGAGCTAGGGACCTGGGTCTTGCACGCGACACGTCGTCTTGATGTGCTAGACATTTGTGCCAAGTTATTTTAAAATCCTTCAATGCATGACAAAGTTACAGTCCGGACACGAATGTGTGCATATATGCATATATAGAGGAATCCATAACCTTCAAACTCCTAAGTATGACCTTCACCTTTGAGCTAGGGACGTGGGTCTTGCACGCGACACGTCGTCTTGATGTGCTAGACATGTGTGCCTAGTTATTTTAAAATCCTTCAATGCATGACAAAGTTACAGTCCGGACACGAATGTGTGCTATATCGAGGATTCCATAACCTTCAACTCCAAGTGTGACCTTCACCTTTGAGGTAGGGATGTGGGTCTTGCACCGACACTCTCTTGATGTGCTAGACATGTGTGCCAAGTTATTTTAAAATCCTCCAATGCAGGACAAAGTTACAGTCCGGACACGATTGAAGTGGGGACGCACGGACGGACGGACAGACGGACGGACAGACGGACAGACGGTGCGATTTTAATATGCCACCCTTCGGGGGCATAAAAATAATATATGCTATCGTTTTACTTTTGAAGTAGTACGTTCTTGGTATTTTACTTTAATTTTGATAAAAAATGTATAACTTAAAACAAATTACCTGAGCATATTTTTATTTTTATTCCATTTCAGTATAAAGTCGTTTCCAGTCACAAACCACATATGCAAAACTCCCATGTTTTAAATAACTATATCCCTGACGTATACACAAAATGGAATTCAGCGTCTGTACCATTTGCAAAATGTACATTTTGAATAAAACACAGACATCGATAAGAAAAGTTCAATATGTTCATGAGTGCTATCTAACATTGGAACAGACATGGCGATGCTGAGAAAAGCAATAAAATGAAAGGATCGTCAATTAAAATTTCCTGTCTATTGTTGCTCTCTCGCGATATTGACTTGTGGTGTGAGAATGGTGCCTCTAGCGGTGTAATATTCAACGTCTGTGCGGTCCAGACAATCAAATTTACCGAAACTTCAATAAATGAATTTAGCACTGGGAGCTATATATACGGCATTACGGTGATATTTTTAGCCTCGGAACACTTGAGATAACTAATAATGTCTTAAGTAGTAGTGTCAGCACATCATGAAAACTTTCTAAAAGAAATACTCTTGATAAATAGAAACGAGAGGCTCTTGATGGGCCTCATATAGCTCGCCTGAATAAATTGATCCAACTAGCGTAAAACGAGACAAACCTCTTGCTGTTATGTTTATACGAAATTGGAATAATTTGAACAATCGACAAAGAAAACAATTCTGCAAAAATATTTCAAAATTCAGCCAATAGTTTCTGAGAGGAATGATTTCGAAATCTTCGTCTAATACATATAGCTATAGTGGTCATATTTTAACATAACCAAATAAATGACAAATCCTGATAGCTATCATACAAAGAAAGTTTTCTGTGCTCAGGCCAGCGGTTTGGAGAAATGTTAGTGGTTTTTTTTATTTTTGCGATGTTACAAGCAGTGGAATCTCCTGGATAGGACCATCGCAGAAGCATTCCGAAGCAATTACGTGAAAGATGGTTTCATGGTAAAGGGGATTATCTCTGTCTCTGATGGCTATTACGTGTAGTAAAACATAATCTTGATATAGCACTTTTTTAAGTTGGCCGTCCGATGAGCATGCCAATGAAGTTTGGTGGAAACGCTCGGATTTTGTTGATCATTATTTTCAGCAAGGGACATTAACTTGAAACGATTCTGAAGATGTTGCTAAACGTTTTAGATCTTGTAACCATTCCGTGCAGTGGAACGGAACTATCAGACGGTTTCTAAAGAGAACGAACTAAGACAGTATTGAACTTAATTGAAATTTAATTATTCTAATGTAGTCTAAACTAATTTAGTTCAGCTCGATCGTGAAGAAAGCTTGAAGCTTATCGAGTCACTATCGATTCCGCTTCCTGGAAAAACCAGTACTGGTATCATATGAGGAGATTCGATCGTGTCCCCAGTGCCAGTGGGACTCGAACCCGCATCCTCCGGGACGAAAAACAGACACCTTAACCAAGTAGTTTCAGAACAGATGCATCCCAAGCAAAATGTTTATGACAGCGACGTACGGAGGACACAATGCGATCTAAAAAGGAGTTTGGACAATTTCTAATTTGTTCTCTGGTGAAACAATGGGGATACGATTAGAAATTCGCGCTAAACGCTGTAGTTTATCCAAACGTATTTTGATAATGACACGTAACATTATAAATAAACTCCAGAAAAAGTAGCATTTACATCAAATAGTGAACTTTGCGTTTCCTTTTTCATTACTTTGCATGTTACTTGTTGTCATCGTATACATGGCGCTAGCGCCAGACAAGTCGATGGTCCTAACAGAACACCATAGTTATATGACCATTGCATCTTTTCTTTCAACTGCGAACTTACAAAAAGGAACAATGATTGAAACTGATCGCGAAAATGTTAAGTGTAAATAGAATTACATGTTCACTCTTAACTTTGTCTCAACTTGAATGTGATTCGAAGCAAGAATCAAAGCTTTCGAATTATTATATCAAAACTTTACAATGTTACTGGCTTGACAAACTTGAAAGAAATGAAACAGCATCATATTACGAAAAAAATATTTAAATTAGTTTTCAGATGAAGGATGAAAGCCTCTGTGCATGAATATCAAAGCAACGAATATTCATAAAACGATAAAAAGAAAATTAAACTGATCCTAAAAGAAAGATTCCTTCAGATCCCTCTTAAAAGCATGCAACTCGTTCCTCCAGAAAAAAAAATGTATTTGTCAGAAATGAAAGATGCATATTTAGTATCAATAGAGATCCGAAAAGACATTTTAGGTTCAGTAATTTCCTTACAGATAAACGATTGCTTTTGAAGCCCATTTGGTCTTTATTTCCTCAGATTTTAGCTGTCGTATAATAGCTTGTATTTCTTTCTATTTATTCAAACCTTAGCCAGTTAAATTATACAATATATACGCCCATCTTTCAGTTCGGACTTAACCATTATTTGTGCAAAGGGGTGCACACTGAAAAATTAGTGACTAAATAGTCTAAGAGAGGATAGCAGATCATGATCAGATGTCACGGTTATGCAGGCTGATCATGATCTTCACTGGTCTTAAATGCAGAATCTTTTGCCGCCAGAATGGAAAGATTAAACGACATCTGTTTTGAATTGATTTGTTTAATTAGACGATAATAACTTTGAAAAGGATATCATTTCGATTATAACATGACAAGCTATTACAAAAGGTGACAAAATGCAAAGCGTTATTTTCTACGTGGATATTAATATAACGTCATGCAGCACAATATGACGTCATTTTGACGTGAGTGAGTCATGTTAGAATTAACTTCTACTTCTGCTTGTGGCAAATAATCCTGCCTTTGCAACTAGTGTAGATTTGATGTTGATATACAATACAAAATACATACATAAGAAAAGTCAAATATGTACATGTACATGCAAAAGCATTATGCTCACCATATATTTGAACTGTAAATGTATCCTTTAACTTTCCGATTACGCTATTTTCAATTTAACATTCTTTCGTGAATGTGTGAATACAGTTCATACGCAACTACAAAGGTTGTTATCGTTAAAAAGGTATATGTTTTGTTGACATTGCATTGAAGGTAGTTTGAAATCCTTTGATAGTCAAGTCTCATGTAAGAGAGTACGTATGTTGACATATTTATGCTGTCAGAGGACTTCTTAAGGTTCGCGCATTAATTTGTGTAAACCACACAGTTATCGCGATAAGTAGTTGCTTATCTAGTCATAGTTCTAGATAAACTTACCGTAAGATAAACACCTTAACAGAAATAGTGACCATGATAGTGTCTAGAATTTACATCAGTTTAGTTTTTTTCAGTCTTTAAAATGCATACCATTATTAGGTTAACTAGGTGAATAATATTTGGGGTTTTCTGATTCTGTTGTTAAAGAGGTTTTTTAATAGTTACAATTAAACGTTTTGAATTTTAAGAGTGGGGCTCCCAAGGAAAGAATAACCCATGTTAAAGTCTACGATGTTTTAAAGCTGCTCGCTCTCAGATTTTGGTAAAAAAAAATAAAGTTCTTCAAACTGTATGAAAATAACATATTTTAGAACATATAGTCATATGAAAAGTTTCCAGTATTTTATAATTCCTAAGTAATCATATAGTGTAGCGGTGCGTAAAATCAGCATTTTCAATCGATTTTTGCAAATTCCTACCCAGATTTTTACTTCTATTGTTGATTGTAGCCTTTAGCTTTATATATATGTTTGTATGTCATTTATGAAAAGTTTTTTTTTTCAACGGCAACTGAGAGCGAGCATCCTCACTTAAACGTTAAATTATAATTCTCTACCATATAACTTTTACCACTCGATGCTTTTGAAATTCAAACAACTGAATCTGCATAAATGCAAGACATGATAGATTTTGTGCACCGATAGCTAAATATAAGCTGGCATATATTGGAAGGATTAGTAATTAAATAAAGACGGAAAAAGGCAGGTGGTGCGTTAGAAGTTTCGTTTAGTATATTATGCAGTGGTAATTTTTCTAAGATACACAGACACATGTGTAAATTAGTTGAGTCTTTTTTGTATATGCAAGATTCGAACATAAGCATATGTTTTTTCATGTGGTTTTAGTTTCATAGTACATAAGTTACATTACAAAATATTCATGAAAAATAGGTATGTTTTGCAACATGCTTATTTCAGTGGAGCATGGATGGCTGTGTTGATATTCTTATAATATAAAGCAGTTGCTTTTGCTAACATAGAGCTACATTCATTTTGTAATAGTATATTGTGGTACTTGGCATTGAATAAATGGTCCCTAGTAATGATGCTCGCCATCTGCTAAACAGTATTGTTTAGTTTCGTGTATTATTAATATCATGCACATATGCACATATGGAAAAACATATAATAAAGTGTTGTCACTGTCTGTTAAAAGGTATAGATTGCCAGGTGTAAAAATGTTGTCCGTTATCATAGTGATACAATGTACAACGTTTGAATTTTGGTAAAGTCTTTAACCAAAGTAGTTTAAGGAAGACTTGTCGCAATAATTTATGCGGTTAGCACGAATTGATTTGCGAACTTTAGACAGAACAACTTCATTTATTACTTTGAATATATAGCTAACAGAGATGTTCATAACAGAAAATGGTGTGAACAGCAAATAACTTTAAAAATAAGCGATTTGCAAAAGCTGAAGACAGCATCAAACAACTTTAACAATAAGTTACTTGCAATACCTATAGACAGCTTTAAACAACTTCAATAATCAGTAATTTGCAATATTGGAAAAATCATCAAACAACTGTAACAATTAGCTATTTGCAATACCTGAAGACAGCATCAAACAACTTTAACAATCAGCTATTTTCAATACATGAAGACAGCATCAAACAACTTTAACAATTACCTATTTGCAATACTTTGAGACAGCTTCAAACATCTAGACCAATTAGATACTTGCAATACCTGAAGACAGCATCACACAACTTAAACAATATGTTACTTGCAATTATTTAGAACAGCATCAAACAACTTTAACAATAAGCTATGTGCAATGCCTGAAAACAGCATCAAAGAACTTTAACAATTAGTTACTTGCAATACTTGGAAACAACATCAAACAACTTTAACAATAAGCTATGTGCAATAACTGAAGACAGTATCAAACAACTTTTAACAATTTGATATTTGCAATACCTAGAGACAACATCAAGCAACTTTAACAATCAGCTATTTGCAATACCTGAAGACAGCATCAAAAACTTCAACAATTAGCTACTTACTATCCTTGAAGACAGCATCAAACAACTTTAAAAGTCAGCTACTTCCAATATTTGGAGAAAGCATCAAATCTTTATCAATTACGGTAGCTACTTACAATACCTGAAGACAGCATCAAGCAACTTAAACAATTAATAGTTACTTTTACTACTTCCAATACTTGGAGACAGCATCAAATAACTTTAACAATTAGCTACTTGCAATACCTTAAGACAGCATTAAACAACTATATACCTGAAGACAGCATCAAACAACTTTTAACAATCACTTGCATCAAAATACTCTGAATACTGATGATTATATCCATGCCGGAAAAATCTTTGTATCTTCATATATGTTATGATTAACATTCTATATTCTGTAAATGTATCGTTACACTATCGTCGTCATATTGTTTTGGTCAGATTAGATCAAAGGGGTCAGGCAGGTTTGAAATTAATTTAACACAGTATATATAGACAAGGGAACCACCAGAAGCTGAGGGAGCGATTTCTACGAGTGAATCGAGTGTTAGACGCAATCTACACTATCCAAAACTACATAAATCATTTAAAAGCAAATCGCTGTGATAATTTTTACAATGATATAAACTTACTTACCAAATCGGCGACCAATCATCGCTACCTCGACTTCTTGTCCGACCTTAAACTTGGTTCCCTTGTCAATGTACTATGTTAAAAAATTCAAACGTGCCCATACCCTTTGATTTAGATTATCATTTAGTACGATATAAACTCGTTTTACAATTTTAACAATCGCTGGAGTTTAAACATGGTTTGGCTTAACGGTCACTGCGTTTTATGCATATTCTATCAAGATAATTAAACTGTATACCACACTTTTCATATATCCGTAAAGTTGGTTTGCAGTTCGCAGTTCGCAATTCGAATTTCGAACGGGCAACTAAAAAATCAGTTTGCAGTTCGTGATTTGAATCACGAACTGCGAACTGGCAACTAGTCTGCAGTTCGCAGTTCGCAATTCGAATCGCGAACTGCAAACTGGCAACTAGTCTGCAGTTCGCAATTCGAATCGCGAACTGTGAACTGGCAACTACTCTGTAGTTCACAGTTCGAACTGCAAGCTGCCAACATGTTTGCAGATAACAATTTGAATCGAGAACTGGCAATTAAACTTCATTTGAACGCCTAATTGGGAATGAAAAGTTGTTTGTATTTCATAATTCAGTTAGGAAACTCATGTTAGGTTCGCAAAGCTGTCTGCAGTTCGCAACTTGAATCGCAAACTGCGAACTGGTTTGCAGTTCACAATTCGAACTGGCAACTTGCCTGTAGTTCGCAATTCGAATCGCGAACTGCGAACTGGAACTGACAACTAGTCTGCAGTTCGCAATTCGAATCGCGAACTAGCAACTAGTCTGCAGTTCACAGTTCGCAATTCGAATAACGAACTGCAGACTAGTATGCAGTTCGCGATTCAAGTTGAGAACTGCAGGCAACTTTGCGAACTGCAAACCTATCACGAGTTTCCAATCGAATAACGAAATACAAACTACTTCTCATTCCCAATTAGCCGTTCAAATGAAGATTAGTTGCCAGTTCGCAGTTCGCGATTCGAATTGTGAACTGCGAACTGCAAACTGTAGACTAGTTGCCAGTTCGCAGTTCGCGATTCGAACTGCGACCGGCAGACAAGTTGCCAGTTCGCATTGTGCACTGCAAACCAGTTCGCAGTATGCAGTTCGCGATTCAAGTTGAGAACTGCGGCAATTTGCGAACTGCAAACTTTTCTTGAGTTTCCTAAGAATAACGAAATACAATATTTTCATTCCCAATTAGCCGTCAAATGAAGATTAGTTGTCAGTTCGAAGTTCGCGATACAGTTGCGAGCTGCCTGCACTAGGCCAGTTGCAGTTCGCGATTCGAATCGCGAACTGCAAACTGATTTCTTAGTTGCCAGTTCGCGATTCAAATCGCGAACTGCGAACTGCGGACTGCAAACCAACTTCACGGATATACTTTTCATCTGATGTGACTACGGTTTGTGTAGACATTACATTTACTATTTACTTACTCAATAACCTCCCTTTGCTGCCAAAACTGTAAGATCGAGCCCCGTTAGAAAAAAGGCTTGAGTACTCCAATGTTGTTATTTTGACAGCTTAGACATACCCACTTCGATTAAGTTTCGGTTAACTTTCATTTATATTCTGTAAATTTGATGTTTTTAAGGCAAGGACAGACAGACAGACGGACGGACAGAGGAAGGCTGGCAGGCAGTTGAGATACAATCATTCGATTTTTAGCTGATTGGGCTTTACAAAGGAGCTCTTTCTCGATAGTAGACAATAATATCTTTTTATTGAGTCATAATGTTTGGTTACAAATGCACAGACGCATTGCAGCATGTTTATGAAAGAACATATTGTACTAGTTTTGTAGTTATTCAACTATAACAAGCGCGTGAACAGGTTCAGCTTACGTATGTATAATTTACGTTTGGGTATATTTGTGTGAAATTTATTTACTGCTCCATCATCAAATTAAGATAATTTTAGCTCATGCAACATCGAACGGACCGACAGACATACACAGTATACCGCCTATCATTCTGGCAACTACGTCGGGCTTTGCGTATGATAGTTTCACAGAAATAAACACTGTAGAAGCCTGTTCTACAAATTGAAATTTAACTCTATGATTCAAAGCTAATAGAGTAAAATCTCAAATAGATTTTAACGAAACATACGCACATCATGCATGCATGTTTAAATTATATACCGTGACTAAAATATCTTATAATTTGGCTTAATATAAATATCAATATTAGATTAGGTTAGATTAGGTTAGAGCAGAAAACAAACAAAAGCATAGGAAATTTTTTTAATAAGTTGTTAGCAATATAAGTTCATGATTATCCTTTTCCTAGAAAGATAGCTTAAACTAGAATATAACACAATTACGATAACCTAAAACAATAAATCTTTAATTCATCATTTCCGTAACAGGTTTACGTCTTTCCCCCGAAATAGCCGATTAAGTGATTTGTATACATGTAATTCTAAAAAGTTTAACGGCGGTAACAAAATCTTAAATAGTAATTTATTCCAAAGTTTAAAGGAAAAGGAAATTTCCGTTATCATACAAAATCAGTCGGTCGTTTACCAGACCTTATACCGCTGTTATACTCCAGGTTTACGAATGCCTTCATTAATGTTGAATCTTATGATAAATTGTGTTATGTCAAACATGCTATATCAGAAAAAAAATCTGACTCCGCCTCATTGCGATCATTTCTTTTTTCTTTGGACAAACAAATGTTATTTCCTGGAATTTGGGACAGAGTTATTCAAAGAACAATCCTGCGAAGGAGTAGATATTTTATATTTTCCCTAACGGTTGCCTTTACAAATACAGGTCTACAGGGATTAACTAAGGCTACCAATTACAGGCCGAACACGGATGATTGCTATGAAGTTTCAAAACAATTCGCAAAAGCTGTTTTATATAATTATGTTATTTAAATGAAAAAAGGATGATGGAAACAAGCTAAAACAAACGCACGATTTTCATGTGCCTTGTCTATAAATTTCTATGAAGCTGTGACGGAAATAAATGTGATAAAAAAGGAACGTTACCAACCTTGACTCAAAATTCCAGCGAAATGTTATTCAACTTTGGGTTTCCTGTTAAATACCATGTTAACAATGTTCTTAGTACATGTACATGTAGTATAATTCCGTTTCCATGGTAATCCAATTTTAAATTTTTTATCAACGTTGAAATTTCACCATACACGTGCAAATAACTCTTAGTCTGTGCTTAATGCTTATCAGATGTTAGTATTAAATCGTCTGTCTCAAAAGCCAATGTCATTATTACTGTACAGGTGTCTAAAATCTATTAAATATTTACAAACGACTGTGAATCCGTACATTGAACTGTAAGTAACAATCTGGCCATTATTTTATCTCCGCATAAGGATCGAATAACTGTATGCAGTCACACGAACCCTGCATTAAGTAGAAGAAACTGTGACGTCGTTTCTGTAATTACGGTTTTATTTCATTAATTAGATGGTTTTCATTGACTGACAGCGACAAAATGAAGAGAAAACAAGCGTTACCGTGAAATAAGACGAAGAAACTGATGTAGATCTCATTAAGAAGGTTTCTTTCAGTGTCAGTAATTACTCCTGGGTTCCGATATAGCTTGTTCAAAGTTCTATGAAAATTACATTGCTTTGATATTGCCATGTAATAAGTAAGTTATTATATATATATTAAGTATTTTTCGATAAAAATGAACAAAATAAGTATTCGTGTTTGTGTCCGATATCAGCCATGCATATGTTCTGCAAAAAGAAACATATTTTTTGGCGGAATCAACAAGTATTGTGTATAATATCGGTAATATTTGTCAGAAACAGGGAAATTGAATATTTTGTTGAACATGTTCAGTTGTATATATATCCTCTGCAAAACAATATTTAAACAATTTAAAGAAAAGTAGTAAAACTAATAGGATAAATCATGAACATGTCCGGCTGATAAATAGTCATGTATTCTTAACAATAAAGCTGACGCCTTCCAGTCAAAAGTTTCATGATAGTAAACTACGGAGATGTATTTAGAGCAAGTTATTTTTCTAAAGCATTTATCGTAAATTTCAAAGCTGACAGATCAGCCGAGAAATGGCTCATATTGCCAATGTATCAATAATCAAGCCTTCAACCAGTAAAGTAATAGGAACATAAAAAGGCATAGGAACTGAATGGGTCACTGACGCTCTCGTTTCAAAATCTATACTAAGCCTCTAATAATCTGTTACATAATCGAAACTTGTACATGGCGTAAGTCAAATAACAACATTTAGTTTGCGTGCATTTTTGCCACTCGTTAATGATATTTGCCTAGTTCCCCGTCCAACTTACTACCCATCCGATAAATCTGGGCAAAGCACCACGCCGCTTTAAATGAATTTCCATTTTAAAGAAACATAAAATAAGGCGAAAATGATATAAGAATTATGTTACCAACCTGGACTAAGTCTAATCCATCTTGGCGGTTTTGATATTTCTGTCCGTTATTATTGTATTCATTTAAAATTGTTCAATACTCCAAATGCTTTTAACGTGTCGTAAGTGCACATTTTTTTCCGAATTACGATAATCCAAGTCACAAAAGCCCGTTCTTCTACCACAAAGATATCTCTGTAGCTCGCCTGCATTACTTAATCGTCTCTTTTGATTGAATAAGTCTATGTTACAAACTCATTACTGCTTTTAAGGTGGCAAACGCGTATCAAATATTTACAAACCGCTGGTTAAAACTAAATGGGTTTGGTAGACTTGCTACCAGGCTAGATGATGATTTTATATTTTAATTAAATAATATGCAGAATACATTGAGCTCTCTTTTTTGTGACATGTCACAAAAGGAGTTATTTGTCAACGATGATAAAAGAGTGGGCAGATAATCAGAAAAACGCTAAATTCAAGGACTGAATGCTAGTCTAGGATTTGCCAATTTCGGGATTGAAATTTTTTATGAGATCACAGGGTCCAAACTAGCAAACCCTACCTTAATTAAAGACTTGTCATCGGTGTGGAAAGAGTGGGCAGATAATCAGAAAAAAAGCTATAATGTAAGTACTGAATGCTAGTCTATAATTTGCCAATTATTTCGTATCACGTCGGGAATGAATTCTTTGATAAGAACACAGGATCCAACCGAGCAAACCTTACCTTTGTTAAAGACTTCATGACGTTGCTTCAGTAATTACGTCTTCATTTCATTATCTAGATGTAATTGTTGAACGGCAGGGACTGAATGAAAGTCGGACGACCGTACAGTAGAAACGAATTCTGGGGAAATCAATCTGTAAATTTTATTAAGGCAATTTGTTTCAAACCTGCTAATAACTATAACGGTGCCATTATGTCTTATCCGTAGAACCGTAACAGAAATTGATTTGATTTTACTGAGTTTATAACATTGATTTAATTTTGTAATTAATGCACTTTCGATTTTATGGTACACTGTTCATTGTGTTCATTACATTGTTGATTTGATTTTATAGTGTATTAGGTTTTTTTCAACGATTCAAAATATTCGTTAAAATTGAATTCACACTGTCATTCTATCATAAACATTATTTTGATTTTGCAGCGTTTCGAGTATACCAGTACAAAAGTGCATGATCTTGCAGTTGAATCGTAGTACAAATATACACGTTTATAGTGTTGATATGCTTCTATGGAGCTTTAAGTTTTCATCCATTTTAGCATCATTTTGTTGTTATTGTATCATAAAAACTGATTTGATTTTGAAGTACGTTGCATTTCCACTGTTGGTGATTTGATTTTGCAGTTGTTTCGAGTATACCAGTACAAGCTTAATTTTATCTTGGTGCTATCTTTCAGTTACATAATTTGCTAAAATACATTAATTAATCAATCAGGAATACCTATCACAGTGTAAACACTATTGTTTATTGCTCACTATATGAAACGGTTCATGATTGGGAAAGCGTGTCTGTCTTCTTAACATCGATTTTATTTCGTTGCACATGTACATGTTCATGTATTTTATGATGTATTAAGTTTTCAAATCTTTATATACGTTTTGATTGGTTTGTAAACCTTAGGATTAGTTCTCATTGTGTGCTTTAATGACAGAACATATGATTTGTACCAAACTTTGAATACTGGTAATTTTAGGATATGAATATGAAGGCAATGCTCACGAACCATATTCAAACATCACCACCTCGGGGGCAAACGTCAGTTACATGTATGACTGACAGCTCTTGTTGTGTTTTATATTATATTTACTTTTTAATCAACAGATATAAGATTCCCTAGAGCAACAAAGAAGTTAATTGCAAATCAATCATTAAGGTTTGATCAGTTTTTAATTTTTAAATCTTTTACTTTATGTCCCTACCCGCCCAGTTACTAGAGTGTAAAATTTAGGATTTGTCATCTATTGAAGACCATACTGACTGTACTGGTTCCAGTCAATTTTATTACCCTTGTTGCTGTAGGCACTGGCCATTTGATCGAGTGAAGACCATACTGACTGACTGGTTGGTATTGTTTACCACCAGAGCTTGGAATAGCCATATGACCGAGTAAAGACCACACTGACTGACTGGTTGGCTATTGTTTACCCTCGGTGCTTGGCAATATCCATAGTGACCGAGTGAAGACACACACTGTCTGACTGGTTGTAATTGTTTACCCTCGATGCTTGGTGACAGCCAATGACCGAGATGAAGACCACACTGACTGACTGGTTGTAATTGTTTACCCTCGGTGCTTGGCAATAGCCATATGATCGAGTGAAGACCACACTGACTGACTGGTTGTAATTGTTTACCCTCGGTGCTTGGCAATAGCCATATGACCGAGTGAAGACCACACTGACTGACTGGTTGTTATTGTTTACCCTCGGTGCTTGGCAATAGCCATATGACCGAGTGAAGACCACACTGACTGACTGGTTGTAATTGTTTACCCTCGGTGCTTGGCAATAGCCATATGACCGAGTGAAGACCACACTGACTGACTGGTTGGTATTGTTTACCCTCGGTGCTTGGCAATAGCCATATGACCGAGTGAAGACCACACTGACTGACTGGTTGTAATTGTTTACCCTCGGTGCTTGGCAATAGCCATATGACCGAGTGAAGACCACACTGACTGACTGGTTGGTATTGTTTACCCTCGGTTTGGCAATAGCCATATGACCGAGTGAAGACCACACTGACTGACTGGTTGTAATTGTTTACCCTCGGTGCTTGGCAATAGCCATATGACCGAGTGAAGACCACACTGACTGACTGGTTGGTATTGTTTACCCTCGGTGCTTGGCAATAGCCATATGACCGAGTGAAGACCACACTGACTGACTGGTTGTAATTGTTTACCCTCGGTGCTTGGCAATAGCCATATGACCGAGTGAAGACCACACTGACTGACTGGTTGGTATTGTTTACCCTCTGTGCTTGGCAATAGCCATATGACCGAGTGAAGACCACACTGACTGACTAGTTGGTATTGTTTACCCTCGGTGCTTGGCAATAGCCATATGACCGAGTGAAGACCACACTGACTGACTGGTTGTTATTGTTTACCCTCGGTGCTTGGCAATAGCCATATGACCGAGTGAAGACCACACTGACTGACTAGTTGGTATTGTTTACCCTCGGTGCTTGGCAATAGCCATATGACCGAGTGAAGACCACACTGACTGACTGGTTGTAATTGTTTACCCTCGGTGCTTGGCAATAGCCATATGACCGAGTGAAGACCACACTGACTGACTGGTTGTAATTGTTTACCCTCGGTGCTTGGCAATAGCCATATGACCGAGTGAAGACCATACTGACTGACTGGTTGGTATTGTTTACCCTCGGTGCTTGGCAATAGCCATATGACCGAGTGAAGACCATACTGACTGACTGGTTGGTATTGTTTACCCTCGGTGCTTGGCAATAGCCATATGACCGAGTGAAGACCATACTGACTGACTGGTTGTAATTGTTTACCCTCGGTGCTTGGCAATAGCCATATGACCGAGTGAAGACCACACTGACAGACTGGTTGGTATTGTTTACCCTCGGTGCTTGGCAATAGCCATATGATCGAGTGAAGACCACACTGACTGACTGGTTGTAATTGTTTACCCTCGGTGCTTGGCAATAGCCATATGACCGAGTGAAGACCACACTGACTGTCTGGTTGTAATTGTTTACCCTCGGTGCTTGGCAATAGCCATATGACCGAGTGAAGACCACACTGACCGACTGGCTGTAATTGTTTACCCTCGGTGCTTGGCAATAGCCATATGACCGAGTGAAGACCACACTGACCGACTGGTTGTAATTGTTTACCCTCGGTGCTTGGCAATAGCCATATGACCGAGTGAAGACCACACTGACTGACTGGTTGGTATTGTTTACCCTCGGTGCTTGGCAATAGCCATATGACCGAGTGAAGACCATACTGACTGACTGGTTGTAATTGTTTACCCTCGGTGCTTGGCAATAGCCATATGACCGAGTGAAGACCATACTGACTGACTGGTTGGTATTGTTTACCCTCGGTGTTTGGCAATAGCCATATGACCGAGTGAAGACCATAACTATACTCTCACTGTGGGGAATCACGTGACTTTGTTAGATAGACTTCACGGACAGTGGCGGATGATAAACACCGGTAAGTGCCTGATTTTCGTACTTTTTCGTTGATATTACTTTCCACACATATTGATGATATTCCAGACCTGTATCTAGCGTAAGATGCGATCATTGTAATGGCCAGGGTATAGGATGACGAGTGTCTGTCGCATACCCATTAAACTTCACACTGACACAGTATATAAAATATAACAAACATTTCATGCTTTAATTACTGCACCATACACAAGTATGCATGATACTTATCACTTCTGTGGAGTATCATTAAGTTCTGACCGGAGATTCTGGATATTAAAGTGACATTATGTGCATCTTACTGCAGATAGTGTATTTTGGTGACAGTTTTATAAAAGCAATTTTCGGTTGCTGTGCATTTAAATGTGTTAAACTAATGATAATGCCGCATTAGTATTTGAAGTTGGTGCTTTAGAAATGAAAAGATTGGACTAATAAAATAATAGTTCCTTTCTTCACAGTGATATCCCTTGTGTTTTTGTTGTTAGTAGAGATCTTTGCAGTTGAAGGGAACCAACTCCTGCATGCAGTTGTTTTTTTTTAATTGACTCTCCCAGTCAAAATAGGAAAAGTAATATTTGGAAAGTTATTATTTCGTACTGGTAGCAGGAAGAATTTGGCGTATTGGGTTAACAGCTATTATTTCCTATACCCCTTTTACACACACCTATTTCAGCTGGATCTTTACTTGAAAAAAAATGTGCATAATCCACTTTAAGAGCGCGAAGAATTTGAAAGAACCCTGTGACATGGACCTTTGACTTTATGACCCGAAACATTGACCGCATACAACTGTTCCTGGTACTTATCCCTTCTGCGAATATCATGAAATTGTGACCAGGGGTTTACGAGATTAAGAGTACAGAAGAATTTACTATCTCGAGCCCCTGTGACCTTGCCATTTGACCTAGTGACCCGAAACATGGATCATGCACAATAGGACATGGTACTTATCACTTTTGTGAATGCCTAAATCACTTTTGTGAAGTATCTTTAAGTTCTTACCAGGGACTTTGGATATTTATCGTCCACATGATTTAACTATCTCAAACCCCTGTGACCTTGACGTTTCAGCTTAGTGAAGCATGGACCATACACAACTAGACATGGTACTCATCACTTCTTTGAAGTATCATTAAATTCGGAACATGGGATTTGGAGATTTAAACTTCATAAGATTCCGTGTACAGACAGACAGACTGACATACGAACAGACAGACACTCTGATTCCAGTATACTATGTGTTCGGGGTATAATTGTATAATTTATATCAGTTTTAGGTTTACCACTTTCGTGGAAATAAATATAAGGTCTGACACTTTGTTTGCGTTTATCGACAAACTGTTGGCACGTAAATAGGTTAGAAAATTAATTACATGTAACGCTCGTGTTCTATACCAGTGCCGTGTAATCTAGCCTAAAAATGCATCACGTGTAATCTAGCATTTTTATAAAAATAGTGATAATTTCTTAAAATTCAAGAAATGAAATCTGCGCACACCCATACGATATAACAATAATATTTTGCATTTATTTGTGCTAAAAAACACGTCATATGATAAGTTTTTATGCCTTTTTTGCAAAAATACTAGATAGTCCGTGAGGTTAAGTCGTCAAAATTCTTTTCCACGATTACATTTGAATGCATTCCTAACAATCTATGCATACTTCAGCTGAGTGAAAGGAACCAAAATACGCGAAATTTTAATGGCCAGAGTATAGGGTATGTCTGGAACATCATCAATATGTGTGGAAAGTAATATCAACGAAAAAGTACGAAAATCAGGCACTTACCGGTGTTTATCATCCGCCATTGTCCGTGAAGTCTATCTAAACAAAGTCACGTGATTCCCCACAGTGACTCTGCACCTTTTAATCTGCAGCTATCCGCTACCTCCACAAACGGACTGCGAAAGACCTGTGACCCTGAATACGTATTTATTTACATAATGTCCAATCTTCTATCTTAGTTTCTCCTGATTTTCCTTCTTTTCCAGGACATAATTTATCATCTGTGAATTCTATCCACAGGTAAGGTCTAATTACACCAGCGGGGTATTAATCTCTGATAGTAACAGCAGATATGATGAATGAGCAACTACTGACAAAATAGATGTAATTACATCTTTTAATAGCTTGAAGAACATACATGTTTAGAAGTAATTTCTGTACGTATTTTAATGGTTCTAATCATTGAATTAAATATGATGACTCATAAAAATAAATGTATAAACACATCAAGTAGTAGACTGATGATTACAAGTCAGCGCACAATTTGTAAAAGGTATGCACTTATGGGGAAATTTCTAAGTTTATCTAAAAAACAATTATCAACATGCGAGGACAGTACTGTTAGTACACTAATATATAAGAGTACTACAGGTATCCAGCTGCGCTGCATTGTAACACCGGATACAGTTCCTTTCGAATAGCTGTATAATAATAGGCCTGTATTCGATGCGCATTAACGAATACAGCTCTCCGATTAGCTGTATTCGGTGGGCATTAACGAATACAGCTCTCCGATTAGCTGTATTCGGTGCGCATTAACGAATACAGCTCTCCGATTAGCTGTATTCGGTGGGCATTAACGAATACAGCTCCCCGACGGCTGCACGAAACTTTGAAGTTTAATGACTTTTTTGTTGGTATTGAAGAATTATTTTCTTTCAATAAACCTACCTTTTTTCATATGACTGTAGAACATAAGGCGGCAGTTTAAGTGGTTTTGTACATCATTTCATAAATAAATTGTTGACGGAATGAAGCCCATTCATGCCAGGGTATAAGCCCAAACAGACGGACTGAAAAGAGAACATACACGGTAGGACAACAGACAGATGGTCGGACAGATGGACCCAAGCCTTCGAACTACAATTTCGCCATTTACTTAAAAGTTATTGGAACGGCCAAGCTTCTTCCTAAAGTGGAGACATAAATTCGTTTGGCCAAAAGACACATCACCACGTACTCAGACTAATCTAATCCGTTTTATCATCCGTTTGATCAAACATGGGGAGCTTATTCGAATGTGCATATACTTTGGTTCGAATACAGCTCCGCTATACCAAGGGAGCCGTATTCGTTAATGTGCACCGAATACAGCTCCCCGTAGAGCTGTATTCGAAAGGAGCTGTATCCGGTGTTACACTACATGATGGCATGATTAATGAAATTTATATTTTATATATTGAAAAAAATGTTGGCATCCGTAATTCGAAATACTTCCTCATACATGTATACAAATTTCACAACCCACTAATTTATATGTTTTTTCTGAACAGCCTTAGTAGCTCTTCAAAATTTCTTATTCGTTTTGTTATCTGATCCTAATTTTATTAAACATGGCTGGATATAGGTTACAAACTCTTGGAACAGGCACTGGTCATCATAACAGGGGTTTTATTGATTGTGGTCAATTAAGTGATTGGCGGAGCTGATAAGCCAGATCAGCTCTGATCACTAAGCTAGAGGACTGTGTACAAGATTTGGTTCCTATAGCTCTTTCCTACCTGTTACAATGAGTAAGAAGATGCAATATAAATTGTGCGACACGACAATTTATGTGTTACGCAAAATCTGGGCCCAAAATGTAAATTCAGTTGAGATGTAACATGGATAAACATGAAAGACTTCTTATTTAGTTTTCTGCACATCATAGGAGAATTCTTAATGGGAGATTTATTTCTCCCATGCTGTGTAAAGCTAACCATTGGCCACTTAGCAAGTTATTGATAAGATTAATATCGGTCTAGGTTCATTTAACAACGTGCTGAGAATTCTGTCATTAGCTGTAGATCTTGCATTTTCAAAAGTTGATTTGATTTTGTAGTGTACTGAGTTTTTAATACTGATTTAACTTGATAGAAAATTGAATTTTAAAAAACTCTTTTTTGTTTAATATTGCATTGTGTTTTAGATGTAATGATTTGATTTTATAGTATAATAGTATCGTTTTCATTTTGTGAAATTAGTTTCATTCATTTTGTAGTGTAATGATACGACAACATTTATTGGATTGTCTAGAAAAGCAAGAAAAAACTTAAAGTTTGTCCTATCATTATCCAACAGAATTGTCCAATAATAGTAATTTTACTTTGTCACTGCTACATTATCCTAATTGAACTGTACAATATATGTTTCCTTTTGTGTTTCGTATTTTTTTTTATTTTTTTTTAGGGGGAATAAGGTGCTTTTAATGTTTGATATGTTCATTATTGCTCTGATAAAATCGCTTTGATTTTTTCCCATTTACATGGGGGTGAAAGAAAATTACAACCTAATGGATCTAAATGTATTTGCACGTACAAGTGTTCGATACTAATTTGTTTACTTATTTTCGATTTCGAAAGCTCTTACAACTTAGATTTATATGTCTCAAGACTCATTCCAGATGGAATCAAAAACCCTAGGATACAAAGAGAGGCCATGTGGAATTAACAATGGCACTGGCGGGTATTGGATCTTAAACCCTACGACCCGGAGGCGGACACGATGGAAACATTGATGAAAATATGTAGATTCATTACGAAGAAGTGTTCACCCTCTTATACATTAAGAACATATTTCAATACATGTAAATTATGTACAGTTGTACATCAAACGGACAAACGGACTATACATGTACTATGAATTGTATCTAGGTGTACAAGAAAGTGAATGTCTACATATGTTTATTATTTGTAAACATTGCTCTCTTAGTTTTGTACACCTGTTGTGTTTTCGTATGCTATTCTTTTGCTTACGTTGTTTATCGTGATGATGTATCCACGTAGGACAAGAGCGATTTGAACTTGAACTTATACTAAAAGATAAAAATAGAGGAGAAATTGTGTTTTCAAATTATAAGACCAAGTGTAGTCGATACAAAGCGGACTGCTATGTCATGACAAATTAATAATTTGTTGAGTTTTCGCTTCGGCAGGTGGCGGGGTAAAAATGCGAAAACACCAAAACATAAGGAGCTAAGCGACACTGAAATGTTTACCCACTAACACGACGAAAAGTCTTTCGCGTTTTTGCCTTCAAAGTTTCGCCCCGCCACCCACTAAGGCGAACACGCGAGAGTTCAGTAATATGCCGCATTGTTGCGTTAGCATTTTTGCTCCGCCACGCAAAAAAGAGACAAAACAATATCTTGGCGCGTTTTTGTGTTTTTGTCGTAGAACGTATTCACCACCCCGATATAAGTAGATTGTCGTGTTGTCGCGTTTTATATTTCGCCCCGCCAACATGCAAAGCGAAACATGAGGAATGAACTTTTGTCGCCTTTTGGGGTTTTCGCCTGCCAGGTAAGCAAGCCTCGCTTGGCGTCCTATGTTTTTCGTGTTTCGCATTTTTGCTCCGCCACACACCAAGGCGAAAACTTGACAAATCGGTAAATTATCCAATTTCGCTGGCGACATAGCAGCAATTAGCCACCATAGCTTAATCATTGTTCTATCTGTAAATGTATTGTTCCATATAATGAGTACTTAAAGTGCCTTTTGGACATAATGTTCTACTGGAAACCTACATTATAACTTTTCAGTCAGGTTTGCAAGCTCTGACCATGTATGAGTGTGCGTGTTCGTGCGTGTGTAACATTCTTTTATTTAAAAAAATATTTCTAAGTCAAAGACAAACTGGTCGAAGGGGATCAATAAATATGGAACAAAGTTATAAGTAAATCTGTAATGCAAATGAGAAGGTTCGGCGCCATTATTTATAACACGAATTACGCTAGACACAAAGACGGAATTTCAATAAATTTAATTGTCTCAACTCTGAAGAATGGATGATAGAATTACTAAGTGCTTTAGCGTCTTGTTATATTGATGATATTGATAGAAATGGCAGTTTTATGCACCTTTATCTAACGTGTAAAAACGTTGTCATATAAAGATGTTTGTCTTGTAAATCAAAGGTAATTAACCGCTTTTTTGATAACTTGGATATACAAACTTCGGATTGCAGTACATCGATGAAGATTCTCTAAAGATATTCTATGTACAGAAGTATGCATGCATGATTAGACATTCTGCAAAAGAAACTAAACATGAAGTATTGACAATGCTTGCTGATCACAATTACTATTCTAACTTTACACGTTCTTGCTTGCATGCATGTGCGCGCATACAATTTTTTTGTATCATCTTCCTTATTTTATATATTATGAGTTAATATCGTGCATAATTAACTTATTTGTAAGCTTGGCACGATAATCATTTTGTTATACTGTTTTGAAATTTTATTATATATGTCTCTGCAACCTTAAAAAATAAAAGCCTTTTACGCCATATCTTTAATAATTTGAGTTCGTAAGTGTACTGTATTTTACTCCATTGATTTTAATTTTAATGTGTAGCTTTTGATACAACTTGCTTACATATTATTTTACAGCGTACATGTATTAGCTTTACAACATTGACTTAATTTTGAAATGTTTTTCGACGCACGCCGTATAAGCTCGATTCTGCCCCGAAAACGAGGCTTCTCTCTGCGAATTGAAATAGCGAGTAGAATTTAAAACCTCGTTTTAAAACTTAACACTTTCTTTGACTTTGCAATATGATTGTGACCATGTGAAAAAGAGAACGGTTCCTGTTCTTCTGTCAAGAATGTTCAATTTTGCATTTGAAATATCGCCATATGAATGAAAGGGTAACGGATTATAAAGCTTCAATTTACACATTTATTGGAGCTTCAACAAAAAACTGAAAAAATCTAAGACTAGAAAATGCGTCGTGCATAATTATTTGTAGTAAAGTTCAAATCTTAGTTAACCTTTTAATATCAATTATACAAATCTATAATATAGGCCCAAACTTTTGCCATTCATAAAATATCTTCAAACTTGACATGTTGACTGTGAATCCAGTTTGAAACAGAAATCTAAAATAACACTCGTATGTCAACATTTTACGCCCTTGAACACATCTTAAATTTTCTGATTTCCAAGGGCAGATTATTCAAGATCAAGGTCGCTGACATTTGCTTTCTTTTCCAGATTTCTGTTTCAAACGTGAATCTCAGTCAACATGTCAAGTTTGAAGAATTTTGACTCTATATGCGTACAGTAAAATATAGCAAACGTCTTTAAATAACTAATAAACCATTGTACATGTACATAAATTCTACTTGGTTTATAAGTGTGTCAGCTGCAATATGTTGGGTTCTATACAACTGAATTTGTCTTCATTTAATAATTTCATTTTGACTTTGTATAAATCGATCATAAAACACGATCCGATATTCCGCGGACTATGACGTATGATCGAACATGCGTTTCGTCGACCTTGTCGCTTCAAGTAGCCGTAAATACATTTTATAATTTTCCCACTCGTTTGAATTCAAATCTTAATTACACAAGTTTTCTTTTAAATGTATGTATTATTTAACATTTTTCAAACGCATTTTAACATTTGAAAAACAAATCTTACGTGTTAATAAACCAAGATATAAAAACAAACATTAAGAGCATGAAAAACACTCAAAGAAGTCAATCAGTACATTCAAACAATATTTTAGTATATTTTAAGATTGTTTTAAGACACTAACCTTTTTATGTAAACGCTTTTTTACAACTAGAATATCAAGCATCAAAGTCGCTCTCTGATTTAATCACATCCGCTTACATCCTACAACAGGTTCAAGCGAAAACTGAGAGGAAGGGTACGGAAGTATTACATCTGAGGTTAATTAATTCGCATCAACTTAATCAGTTATGACCAGGTTTATCAATTGTTACGTGTTTGATTTGATATTTATGATTCGTTCGCAACACTTTGATTGTTGCGGAATTATCAGATTTGACGTGTATGCTTATCAATTGCCACTTATCGTCGCTTTATTGCAGTTAGCTGAAGACATTTTGAAGAGATTGCTCCGCGGCTCTTTTTTCTTTGGTGGAGTCGCTATTCCAGGTTGGTATTTGTTCTAGATAATTTGCATAGCATACACGTCAACTGTACATCAAACTTCTACGCAGTAAGCGCAACAGTATGCCATATGTACCCGGAACTTGAGACCCTCAGAGCTTATAATTTTCTTTATGCGTATAAGACGAAACGCGTTGTGAAACTGGACATTGTCTTCTTTTATTAAGAACTGACCATAAATTCGTGTAATACAAGTACCGGTAATATAACACAACAAAGTTCACAAAACACATTCTCCTGTAGAATTACATGTATGTATGCCGCATGCTCGTTGAAAATTCATTATTTATTTATTTCAGTTTCGACAATAATGAAATAATTATCAAAGAAAAAGTTATTTATCGTAATGTATGTAATTTTCTTCATTTAAAATTAAAGTTAAACAGTGGTTACATTTTTAAAAAATAACAGAAACTCTGAAAAGTAGAACGTCTCAATGGTACCAGTGTAAAGGCGTGGCACCGACGATTTAGCTATGTTATGACGAATCTTATCCAAGCAAACATGTATATAGGTTTATCAAGCTTTTGCTTTTCCTAGGAGTCAAACACGGACTTGAACTTTCTATTGGTATAATTTTGTTAAAAGGGACAGTAAATAGCAATGATGCATATTGTTTAGAAATAACGGAATTACATTGAAGTCTACGGGAAAATGCGTTTCTGTGAATTTGGCACCGGACTGTATAAATAGAAAAGTAATAAAACAAAGATGCGATATTTTCGGGTCGTAACGATGATAGCCTCTTTAGAGGATGGTGGACCCAATAAGCACAATTACAAACAAACAAAGATGCGATAAAATAAGGCTATTACAAAACATGGATACAACAGAAGACTGCGGAAGTTTTCGAGCCGGATCAGTTTTTCCTGTCGCCAAATGCGTTTAGCCGACCCATGGTCATATCACTCAGACTTACAAACATATTACCTACTATAGTTTTGCCACTGTTTTAGTAACTGCTTTTTTCTCAATTAAACCTTATTTTTATCAACTGTACATTAAAGTTAAAACTTGTAAATAATTGACCGTTGAGATAATTGTGGTAATTTGTTAAAATCCTAACTTTGTTTGATTTTGTTCAATAGATAATATTTTGAGCTATGAAATGTGTTCTGCTACGTATCTAATTACAACACAACCTTTGAAACTTAAGCTTTTAATTAAGTATAGGCAATAAACCCCAGCCAGCTTCAGGGTTAATACTCAAACCACAATATCAACGTATTGAAGGCAACTTCATACGAAACGTTAACAGGGTATTTAAAATGTAGCAAAAAACCGTAAGGTATTTGAAAAGTCTTTAAAGTAGATTCTGTAAAATCCTATTAATTTCATTAATGTTCATAATTATCGTTAATGCACTTCTAAGAAATTTACGGAAGCGGTAATTGGCGTCAACTTGACAGTTTTTTTTATCCGTATATTGCCTTTACAAGAATCAATCTTTCTTTGATGTTACAAGCATGTTTTCATGCATGAAGTTGTTCTGACATTAGGATAGATAAATTACAAGGCATGTCCAGTTCAAGCTTAAACCCAAATCATATAGTCTCAAATAAAAATGATTGAAAGAACACAAACTAAAAGTTTTATACAGAACAACATGAGATTGTACAATCAGCTAAAGAATCCTACATTTTCAAAGTATAACTACATACATACATACAACCGTCTCCCTTGGTCTACTGGTTTAGGCATCCGCCTTGGGCGCGGGAGGTCGAAGGTTCGAATCCCAGCAGGGGTCCGTTCTGATATGGTCGGTTGGTGAGCCGCCAGCTAGTTAAATAATGGTTACCGTATGCCTACCTGCCTGGTGCCTGGCATTAAAAGGATAGGATTCGGGAGGTACATGTGCTCAAAACGAAGGTGTCTCATAAGTCAGAATGGCTGGCCCTTTAAATAGGGGTTACACTATAATAAACAAACACACTTTACCTTTTTTACATTTTTTAATATCGTATACCTATCATAAATACTAAGTCCTGATTGGCCGGGAGCAATTACGTGCCGGGTCCGCAAAAGTACGTGTAAACCTGGGAAATAACGTGTAGACCTGCGCGGATCAGAAGACGTCATAACTGTTATATTTTCGTATATTTTCACTACTTTTCATGAGGTTTCCGATATAACAATTTTAGACTAATGTTGAGGACAACATACAGTTTTGCGGACCTGCTAAAAGTGGTAATGGCCGATATTTACTATTTTTACGCAAATAATGGCCCTTTAACGCTTCCGTGTAGACAGTTCCGGGTGGTATCGACTCTGTCATATTTTTCTAATTTTACCATTGTAGCAAGCATGGAGGTAAACAATATCTTTGGGGTTTTTTTGTAATTCTGAAAGCAGATTCCAAGAAAATACATATTACATTAATATAGGGAGGGCAATAAACATTTCAAAAACAGTTTGTTTTTAGTTCAGATGTGTTAAAAAATCAATAAAATTTAATTAATCCTTTCGTTCAAGCAAAACCGATTTTTAGTGTGGGCTATATACTTTTAAGTATTATTTACAGAAAGTTGCAGAAATTCCTTTATAACCATAGTATAAGAACTATCTACGCATCTTGAATTGCTAATCATTTTTTATACTGTTATGAAGGGACACCATGTCAAGCCTTCATTTGGAAGACAGTAATAGGGATGTACGTCAGTAATTGTAGTATGGCCACCAGGCTAGATATTAATATATTTCATTTAAACTCCAATCAAAATATTTCCAGCTTATTTCCTAACAGGACTCGATCATCTTACATTTTTGGCAGCAAAGGGAGTTAATAGAGTAAGAAATGAATGGACAGATAATCATTAAATGAAATAGTAAATGTAAGGACTGAGTGCCAGTCTTCAGTAATTGCTGCATCTACAGTAAGTCTAGATACTTGGTTGACAGTAATAACATCTGCTTTACTCATATGGCAGAAACATATACCCATATGATTTAAATCCGAATACAGCCGACACACCAGATGAAGAAGTTTCATGTTTAGACCTGAATTTAAGAATTACTCAATTCTATTTGATCATCCGCAATTTGATTGCAAAGTATTGTCCGATTTGCTCGGGCATGTTCCAATTTCGAATATTTTAATACCGGAAACTTTACTTGCCAATTTGACATTTTCGATTCAGTCGATTAATTAAAAGGTTATCAGTTAATTACTGTATAACCCGTTTAATTAATCGACCAATTTACTCTAGATAATGATAATAATGGTGAACAAACTGCATCTTTGTAATTCCACATTGAGGGTACGTCAAGTTGGTACAACGAATTAACATAGTCATTTTCTTCTTAATTTTAGTTAAGTCTAATTTAATTTAGTTTGTTATATTCTGAATGTTCTGGATTGATTCCATGTCGCTTTTAATGCGCCAAATACTGTTTAAACGAGCAGGGCAATCCAACATTGACTGACTGATTATTTTGACAGATAAGGTGTTGACTATTTAGCCAATCAGAAAGAATTTTATATATCGAGATATGATTTACATTTTCTGATACAACAGTGTTTCTTACTGAAGAAAAATATATACTTATTAAGCCAAAATGACTTAAAATCTAAAGTAATGTCTGTTTCTTTGTGTTAATGTTTTAGCACATCAAGTTTACATACCGAGATAATCAATCTGTTCTCACAATACATAAATATTAATTAAACATCTGCTTGGAGTTGCGATCAAGTATATTCGGCTGGGATACAGATCCATCTTTCAAAATGTCAATGACAAACTTTAATACTTTTATACATGCAGTGAAAAATAATATTTAAACATTCAATATTTATTTACAGGATTTTAAAACCAGAAGATCAAAGGCCCATGTGGCAAACATCGATGATACAGTTGCAAATATGGCCGTACAAAACAGCATAGCTGTAGCAAATACTAAATATATTTTACACAAAGATCATTATTCTATCAAATAAGCCTGTTGATATATCAAATATATCTGAATAAGACAACACAATTCAATTAATAATATATGATATGAATAAGCTTTCGGGAAAATTAACTGGATACATTGTATATGTTTTATAGAAGAACATCTTTAAAAAAAAGTTTCTATTTACTAGAATGTATTAAGAAGCTGGTTATTGAAAAATATTTGCCAGTAAAGATCAATTTGAAGATGTAATAATGATAACACACACCTTTCACACTACTGTCTCTCTTGTTCGAAAGCGAAATAACAAGACTAATTTGTCATGAGAAATACACATATTTAAAGAGAAACAACATATGGCAACGTTCTTTCAACAATTGGCTACCTATGTTCGAAACAGAAATCACAATGGAAGGCGAGTCTATATCCAGAAAAAAAGTAAAACATAACAGTTCTTACCCAATGATTTACCTGTACTTCTGTTATCTTTTCTTATGATTTTAGGTAATAATTAATCGACTTAGACTTACTATGCAGGGATTACACAAATGTTCTGTTTGGTTATGTTTTGAAAGAGTACGGTTGGCATGTTACATATCGATGTAACTGCAATTTGTTGTCTGCATCTTGTTTTGATCGTATCAATGGACGTTTGTCTTCTGTTACGAAGTATGATCACAGTAATGCACAATTTAAAGGCTGTCATCAAAAATAGTCATCACACGCTCTTGTTTTATGTATTTTGTTTCATTCCATCCCATTATACAATGTTTAGCGGGTAGCGATTTAATTAGTCACGTGACATTAAAAACACATGCTCTTGGAACAGCCTACCAGACAGTTCCGCACTAAAAAGTCCTTTTCGAACGCGACAGGTTATCTTTTCGACTTTGGCCGTGTCAAAGACGTTATCATGATACCGTGAAATTAAGCATAAAATGGGTTGTGTCCAACAGAAATAGAGAAACAAGGTTGCGGGTAAAGATATATACTTGTTACTTGACATCCTGTAAGTCTCAAGAGTTTTTGAAATGCATGCTGTCTGTATTTGATATGAAACGTTTAAGAAGGTTTCTTTATATACAGCCCAGCCTATTTGTACAAGACAGAACTGATCTTCAGAGGTCTTGCTGCTCATTGATGTAGCCTACCTAAGAAGTTCGACGATTTTCTTAATCGTTCAAGTGTTCAACGTTTTGAATTCTTCAACATTTTATGATATTTTATCTTTCCGAAGTTGGCATCCCTTTTTGGCTGCTGGCCTGCTTACAGCATGCCACGTGACCACCAAAGTCACGCCGTTGGAGACACTTACGAGTACTTCGCGCAAATTGAAGATTGATCAATGCTTATAGTAATAATAAATGAATACAAGTTGTAATAATTATATCTAAAGCTTCAAAACGGAATCATACGATGGAGTTGAACATATCTAATGCATTTTTAATTGCTTCGTCCATATTGTAGTACTTATAGTTTGCCAATCGTCCAAGAAAAAGAATAGATGGATCTGACTGAGCGTATGATTTATAGAGGTTGTACAAATCTTGATTGCGCTTGTTTGGTACCGGGTAATATGTTTCTCCAATATCCGTGGATCGCTCAATGAATATCACCGTGTCATTTGAATGATATTGTTGATTCGGTAGCCATTTGTATTCAACAATTCGAGTATAATCATCTCTTTGACTTGGATGGTTAACAACACTTACTGGTTGGAAATGGGTAATGTTTTTCATCAATTTTCTTTCAAATGATAGTGAGCGATATTCCAAAGCGGGTAAGCCTTTTTCTACATAATATCTGTCAATTGGACCAGTGAAAAACGTTTTCCCACATTTGATACTGTCGCGGATTTCAAAATAGTCAGTGTTTAATCGTACAGTAATTTGTGGTGATTTGAACATTTTTTTAAACATTGCTGTATACCCGTATCTCGGCAATGCTTGGTATTTGTCGGTAAAGTAGCGAGTATCCCAATTGTTTCTGACCGGAATACGTGCCAATACTGATGGACCGAGCTCAGCAGGTGTTTTGTTCCATTGTTTTATTGTATATGGTTTGAACAGGAGTTTATACAAACGTTTACCAACGCGCGATAACGCCATCTCTTCGAAATTCAAAGGAGCATGGTCATAACGCACTTGCTCTTTTTTCAACCACGTGTTCATCCCAGTAACGTCTGTGATACTAAGATCAAATAACATATTAACTGTTTCGATGTTCACTGGAACAGGTACATGCTTTCCTTTCACTATAGCCTGTACTTTATGTTCATACGGCACCCATTCACTAAATTGAGTCACATATTTCCACACCTCCTTGTGTTTAGTATGAAACAAATGAGCGCCATATTTAGAGACCCGAATACCTGTTGTGTTATCTATGTAGTCAAAACAATTTCCACCGATATGGTTGCGTTTTTCCACGACAAGAACAGTTTTCTGTGTTGTTGCGGCATATCTCTCTGCAATCACTGCCCCGGACAGACCTGCTCCGACAACGCACACGTCGAAACGTTCAACATGTTTGATATGTACTGTGCGTACATATCCTTTATTCCGTCTTTGCATTTTTGCGTGTTCGAATGTGCTGAGGATAAAAAGTTTCACTAGCAGAAATAAGACTCCTATTACAGTCACTGATCCACGTAATTTTGTCGGCAAATTCATTTTGTAGAAGCACAAGAAAGACCCAGTTTCATTAATCAGTAAACTTTTTAATCTATGCAAGTAGATGCTGCATCGTCATGCCAGAATAACGTATGGCTATTAATACTATTACTATAGTGTAAATTTCTTTGTTTTGCTTTTGGAATCAGTCTTACAATATTTAAGTACCGATAAATATATATACAATATTCTAGATCTCAAACATCCCAGTTAGTATAGTGTTAACCAATAATTTTAAAATTTTGAATTGCAATTATTTTGTTGAAGCTTTATTGACCCGCTAGCAATAGATGATATGTAATAGATACAGTATGAGTTTTGCTGTAAAAGTATCTTCTTACAACCATAAGCGTGAGGCGAGTACATGTATCTGACTTATACGACGTCTGATTAGCAAACATGATTCTTGGAACATTTCTTGCAGGATGTGTTGAATTTGGGTGAAAAAAGAACTTTACAAGTTATAGCATTCCAAAAGTTCCTTCTAGGGCACATCTTTCTATATATTTTATTGAAGTACAAACTACGACAGTCGAAGCAAATTCAGGCATTAGTATCTACAATATTTAATACTCCACGCACCTGTTACTACGTCACGCTAGATCTGCTTTTATATGGTCATATGGAAAGTTCGCGCCAATACTTCCAGCAACAATATTAGCATATTTCTACGCTATGCGAACGATATGTAAATTATCATTCTTTCAGCTATTTGTCAAACTCATAATGCAAAAGCAAACGCATTGTCGGGCGATTTCTGCAAGTCCAACGTGCAATAGATCTAGCTTATTTTGTATATGTGTGCAATAGCTTACCTAGCCTAATTAATTTGGCGTTTCAGTGTGACCCCTTTCACAGATCTGATATTTTATAACTGTCACACCATTTTGTAGAAGGCGGACAGCTATTAAATGTCAACCTGTACAATCGGTTTGCCTTCGAAGTGCAAATAGCGAGACTATAGCTTACCCAGTGAAGTTACCACATAAAGGGAAATAACCACAGTAACGTAAACATGTAGCGTGTACGGAAAAGAACGGCTATTGGTTGTTAGTTGTTCCAATTTTCAATATCACAACATTTAATTTATAACGGAAACACACCGAAAAACGGCTTACGTGCAGCATTGTTCAGTCAAGTGTGTCTGTACAATTTTAAGTGTCCCTTCCGTGGAAGAAACAATAAAGACATATAGTATCGGACTAATCTGTTTTGTTTGTTTAAATGTAATTTTCGCACGGGAAGTCCGCTCTTGTTTTTGCGGGACTAGAAATGAATTGGTTGTGCTTACACCATCGAATAAACGGTGAATTTGAAGAGAAAACCGAATTCTTCCTTAGTAATTTTTAGTAAATTAAAAAGATTTGGAAAGTAAGTGTGCGCCTGCAGGCATAGAAGATTACTAAAAGGTAAACTATAAACATGTACATATAAGTAACACAATGCGCTATACATGTACGTTCGCCTCCGTTATCGAGTGGTTAGAGTCGCTGACTTGAAATCACTATGACCTCTCAGATAAAGGGTCATGGGTTTGAGACCTGCTACCCACCATGTCTCTTCATGTGAGAAAGTTGGCAGTTTCTTACGAAGGATAGGAAGCTGGTTCTTCCACGGAAGGATAGTTAGGTTAACTGCACGCCTGTAAAGATTACATATATGGTAGGAACAGGCGTTAAACCCCTACAACAACACAACAACAACAACAACGCAGGCTCTACAAGTACACGTTTTGTACATAGTATAGGATACTTCCCTTGAAACAACGAATATCTGATCTTGTCAACGCCTTATTTATCAAAAGTGTAAATACCTTTAAATCGCCTGTAGTCCGTTTTATGATATGCATCACTATAGTCTGATTTATATTCCACGCGGTAGTGATTTCTTGCGTTCATGTATAAAAATAAAAACTATCAGGAAATTAATTATATAGTGGCACTGATAGATCTCTTTTTAAAACATGACAACGCATATTTACGCTTTAAACACATTTTTGTTGTTGTATTATATAAATGCGTGGTTCGAAAAGGGTACGAAAAATTTCGCATTTTACCGATAGTCGGTTCGTACCTGGGTACGAATAACTGTTATTACGTAAACAACGGACCTATATTCACGTGTCCGTGCGTGAACCTAAGAAATCACATAGATCTATATGTTTTGAATACGATTTTAAAAGACTATATAGACAGAAAAGCAATAATCTAGGGAGAAAATCATATTCATTTCCCTGGACCATGATGTCATTTACAAAGAACAGATATTAACTAAAACCTTCAAACTTAACCATGAGTCTTTCGCCACACTCATATTTGGCGGGTGCATTCATATACACAATAATGTTATTGTTATGATGATGATGATGATGATTATTATTATTATTATTATTATTATCATTATTATTATTATTATAATTATTATTATTACTATTATTTGTTACTAAATACTACTGGAGTCTAATATGTTAAATAAAAAAGATAGCCTCCTATTAAAACATTCAGTTGTTGTTTAAGACAGGTTATGAATATTTAATACAGCATGGTTTTTTAAAAATCTTCTCCTCTGAACACAAGATCTAGAGCTAAGATATTTGGCATGCATCATTGCCTAGTGGAACTCTGCCAAGAATCTTCAAATCATGACCCTTGGGTCAATATTTTTTGCCCCGCAAGGTGGTCACTTGTTTTGCATAGACATCTATAGGAAAAAAGTTTCAAATTCTTCTTCCCCGAAACCAAAACGTCTAGAGCTTAGATACTTTAGAGTTAAACAGTGTGTAGTGGAACTTATCAAAATTTGTTCGAATCATTCCCTCGGGATCAAGAGTTACCCTGCCCGGAGGGCCCCCGGGGAAAGAAAAAAACATAAAAACCCCCCCCCCCCAACCCCCCCCCCCCAAACAAAAAATTTGGTCGTACCAGGTGTGTCCTCCTGTCAAATCAGGCCACTTGGGTCAAAATTGATAAAAAAAAAACTTTTTGTTTGATCTCCACCCGTGCAATATCACTATGGCGGTTTTAGTGTCCTTAGGCATTACACAGGTATGTTCATATTAAATCCCTCTTTCTCTCTTCGAGGTTGAATCCAACTGGAGTGAGTATCAAGAGCGGTAAATCTAAGTTGTAAATCGCAAAAAGTTATAACAGATTAATTTGCTTTTCAAGTTTAAATTCTTTTGCGAAAAGAAATAAATCTGAATTCTATTGATAAGAAAGTTGACAGTGACATTTACTTTGCAAAACAGTTTCAAATTCAGTCTGCAACATGCCATACTTGTTTTAATGTCCGCTTTAAGTAGGTGAGAGCTAGGGATGCAACGATACAGAGAATATCGGTACAATATCGATACGGACTGCTGCCGATACGTATCGATACACAAGCTGAGCGTATCGATACAACACACTAATTCGAACATATTTTTACTGTGCCCAAAGTTTCTATTACCGAAATGTAAAACGCAATTTCATTGGTCGCTTATAATAAGGCAGCAAATCAGCTTTCCCTGAACAACATAACGTTCGTTGAGAGAGCCAAGATGGCGGACGAAGCAGCGTTTGTTGATCTCGCTAAGTGTATAAAGTTTGGTTATTATGTTAATCAGGGGAACTAATATAATTTTGTGATTTTGTGTTATATACAGATGTAGTTGGTGTTGTGACTGTTAAGAAAATAGTTCACTTTGTATTGTTCAATGTGTAGAGACTTTTGTCTTGGTGAGCTTTTTTCATATTTATGTTCGGTTCTGTAATAGTAACAAAACTAACCAGTAACAGTTTAGCATACTGTACAAGTTTCAGTCTTAGTTAATGTATCATTTTGGGTATTATTTGTTGATATTAGGGATGATATCTTAGTGGAAGAAAGACTGTTTTCTTGAATTTTGTATCTTTAATTTAGTATTGAGTATTTCTAGTCACATGACAGATGGCTCTTTAGTTCAGTTGAAAACATGTTCTTGTTTAACAAGAATAAATAATAAAATAACAAATATCTTTTAACTTTTTAAACTGATATATTGATTAGTCTTAAATATGGACACTGCGTATCTGTATCGTATCGGAAAATATCGTATCGGGGCATGTACGTATCGATACGTATCGTATCGCGTGATGGGCGTATCGTTGCATCCCTAGTGAGAGCTTATCAAACCCACTTTGGTTTGACACACACACAGTGCCTTCAGCGCTTTGATTAACTACTGTTGGTGATATGTTTTACTCATTTGTTTCTGACGATAACTAGGTAACATCTTTTGTATTACCACTTCAACATAAGGCAATGAAAGTTCCATTCCGTTCTCCCAGCCAACATTATATCTTTTACCCTGTTATTTATATAGGTGTTAAGTGTCTACTTAACTTTTTTTAGAAGACCACTTTTAATACTGGTTCCAGTGACGTTTCTTCTAAAAAAAATCTGACGTAACGACTCTGATGAGTTGTGCGCTAAAACTGGTCTCCAGCAGGGATATTACAAGTACATGTAGTCTAATAACGCCTGTTTTCAAATGAAAGTAATGATTTAACAAATAAAAACTTGAAATAATATTACATTTTACATAGATTTTACCTTTATAACTTTTTCAGATTTCAGAGTAGCGACATAAGCATTTCTAGCACTCTTGCTAATCGCTGACAATTATAACACGTGCAAAGCACGATGTTATAACAAGATTATTTGTATATACAAACGTGTATAAAGTGTAAGCGGACACTTTTTCAATAGCTTTGCTGGGGATAAGTCGTGTAAAAAGTTCTGCAATAAACAAACAAGCGTACTTCGTGTTGTACTAGTAATTGTTCTTGCACGTAAATGACGTGAAGTTTCAAATATACCATTATTTAGCAACACCTCAGCTTCGTCTTAATCAGTTAAAATTCAGGATTACTCGCTTGTTTAATTTGTGTGGGCAAGTAGAGTCTCTACATTGAAAAATTCAGAGATAATGTGTTGTTCAAATATGTTACTACAAATATTTATATCTGTAATGTATATTTTGCTTCGATCGAAAAGGTATACTTATAAAACAGACTTATCTATATACTCAGCATCAGCTACAAGAGAGCAATACATTATGAAGAAGCTTATAAATTATTTACGTATACTTAAAGAATGCTAATAACATTTTGGGAGACTGAAGTATTTTCTTTACCTTTGCTTTGCTTTTATTATCCAATTAAATGTACCTTACAAAAAAGCGGCCAATAAAGCACAATGAATATTTTGTTGGCATGCAACTGCTGGTGAAAGCACGTGACCTTCCGGGGTAACATGTAAAAGTAGCTCCAGCGCTTTGATGTAGTTATATAATATATGCATGTATTTCATTTGTACATTATCATTTCTCTTATTAATTGCTTGCATGTGTATGCAAAATATATTACGGTGTTCCAGTAGGACAATCTCACGGACTCTACATACGCAAAACATGAGGGTACAAGGTAGGAATGCAATATTTATATCGATTTCTCTTATCGTCTTATCAATCATCGTCTGTCGTCCTTTCACACGGGGGTATTCTCCTTGTACAATAGTGTAAAATGAGCACCGCCCCGTCGTTAAATCGTGATTCGCATAGTCCCGTCGTTTTATCCTAGTTTCGTACCGGGCCCATAGTGAAATCATACTAACGAAAAGAAACAACACACGAAATTGCACAATAACCTAGTTGGAATTCAGTCTCGCATAGACAAAAACGTGATTACACGATGGGATGCTGGAAAATGCTTGAACATGATAACACAACCGAAAACTGCGGGGACGCGATAGGAAGATGCTAATTTTGATATGTCACGTTTTGTCAACGTTTCATCGCTCTCTTCGCATTTTCCTATAATTGTTTGTTTGCTACGTTCTATCATACACTCATGCTTTGCATAAAGGTACAGCAGAAATTACAATTGCCCTGACGGAACATGCCTATAGACATTGTGGCTTAACATGCCAGCGCATAGGCCTGGAATGATAATCATTTCCGATTATACTTTGTTACTAGTATCCTTACCGGTCTTTGTGAGAAGCAAATGTCACTATGTATATGTTACATATAAAAATGAACAAATATTTTTGTTAGGATACTATTGTGAACATAGAGGTTTTTTTCACCAATGCAGACATGATAGGTATGCTTTTTTACATCGTGCTGCACTATTGACTAATAACTTATAATAACTGGTGAATTATACCATGGTTGCTGGTAGCGCGTTCTTACTCAGGGATCATTGAGTAGGGTTCCATTTCTACCAATGCCTTGGTTGTAGAGTCCTTAAGCAGTAAACTCAATGTAACTTAATGTCTACATTTCTTCTATGTACTTCGAGGTATGAAGTTTCTTCTAGAAATGAGTCTCGAGAGCGATTACATTCTAAGGTATGTAAGATACTTGTTTCGCACCCATAGAAAATGAATCAATTAGTATAAATTAAATACAAAATAGTTATTAGAGTAGGAACAAACGATAACTTGTTGGACTAAAATTCAGTTTGCAAACAACATTTCTAAATTCTTACTCAACAGTCAGGAAAAAAGTGAACATTTTTTATAGTAAATGCCATAGCGGTCAATGCTGATTTCCACAAGCTAGATTAATCAGTAATCATGTGACACAGTGAAACAAGCACACGTTTAAACGGCTGAGATACTTTGTCACTTAAACTATCTTTGAATTGCTTTGAACTTTTAAAAATTTGACCAGTATTTGACTTTCAGAATCTGGTACAATTAGGTAGTATGATTTTGTCGTCTGGACACTGGTCCCCGGTATGTCTATAACTAATCAGATGGGTCAGTTTTCTATTTAAATTGAAATCTTTTACCAAGTGCCATATGTATCCTTTGATTTTGTCTCGTGGCGGATCTCGGTAATCAGTCTTTCCTCAATGTCAACTGTCTTTTGTAAATTCTAGTACAGTCTATATTTCTTTCCGTAGTAGTGGCATTTATTGAGTGCATTTATAATGACCTTAAGCTTCCTCGGAGTAACGTACAATGAACTATCTTATTGGTAGCAATGACCCAACTTACGTTTTCCGGGGTAGTGTAAAAGTAGTCGCGTATCTGTAAATATGTGCCAGTATAACATTTGTACTCGGCAATGTCCTATTAATTAGCTGGTGTAAACAAACCAAATTACGGACCCGGCGTGTATTTAACAGTCTTTCCGTCCGTCCTCCGTTACTGCTAGCGTGAGGTACAGGCAGGCCATGCAATGCGATTATATGGACATTAATATGTCTTACAACTGCAACTGACGACAGAACGGAGTACTTCTACATTTGTGCTGATGATTTGTCAAAACAAATATTAGTACAACCTCTCTAAGTGAATCAAATATGTTAATTTTCGTCCTGGACCAACTCAAATCATCTAAAAGGTTTCTTTCTTCTCGTTGCACTATCATGTTGTTGCAATTCAGCTCACATAGACAATATCGTTTACAATATGCTGCTTATCCATGTAACACACCGAAGAAATTCCTTAGCTTTTGATCTGCAGCCGTGTTGTCAACTTGCTCAAACTATCTATTTTCCTATAATTCTGCATGGATAATAAAACTGTCAATCCTCGCCAAGAAAGCATTACAAATGTATAATCATTACTGAACCAGTTTTTTGACGTAGCAGTGCCGTACTGAGAATGATTGTGAGCTTATCATGCCAGCACGACATAGGGCTGCTTTCAGTAAATTTCGCGATGATGTGGCTCCTTTGAGCATGGAAACCGTTCCGTGATAGTGTTGAGGATGAGAAAGCAATTTTTTAGACTCATCTGTACACTAGATGTGTATTGTGTTCTGAGGTAAACATTGTTTAAAACAGAGATGTTTGTTCACCAATGCAAACATGATCGGAATATATGCCAATTTTACGTCGTGCTGTAACGTAGTGACTCATACATATAATTATTATACATGTTTTGTTTATATCTTTTCTTAATCAGGAAACATTGATTACTGTAAAATCTTTTTATGAAAGTTTGATTTTGATATACCTTGCAGTTAACTCATTATGCTAACTTAATGCATGATATTATTTTCTATGTACATGTAAAAGTATAAAGTTTGTCCTTGATATTTTTAAATATAAATACATTGTATACGGTATGTATCAATATACTTGAACGCACTCCAAGCAGATGTTTAACTAACACTTACTATGAGAACGGATTGATTATTAAAGTACATAAACCTGATGTACTAAAACATTGTTCTAAACATTATTTCTAATTTTTTTGTCATTTTGGCAAATAAGTATATACTTTTCATCAGTTACTGGCAACGCCAGAGAAACATGATATTTCCAAAATATCAAAGCACTGTTGCATCAGAAAGTATAAGATACCATAGTATGTAAAAATCTACGCCTTATCTGTCAAAATAAGCTGTCAGTTTTTTGTCAATTGACTATGTCCAAGTGCTTTTTATATGTGTAAATAATGTCACTACCTAACGTTCATGAATATGTTAGTATTGTTAGTATTATTTTAGGGCGTCTGAAAACAGCTACTAATTATGTTAAAACTAATCAGGTTGGTCTTAACTTACTATTTGAAACCATTTAGGAGAGTGCGCAGAAGTATTGTTTTATTTTCAGTTTCGTAAACATTTAGGTAATTAACAGTTTTTCAGTTTAAACTGACTTTCTGTATACTTAATATATAAATATTTCTAAAAATCAAAATAAAATCCTTTCTGTCAGTGTTGTTATCGTCTAATAAACAATACTTTGTCGTTCTGATGCCCAGTTTTAATCTACTCAGGCCTCAGGCTTTTTCGTTGTTAATAACTGAGCATTAAAACTCCAAAGCATTGTTTATTATAAAATGAACACACCTGGAACGGTATTATTTCATAAGCATGGTAGTTATTTCAGCTTTGAACCATTAAAAAGTTAAGAAATGCAGTTTAGTAAGATTGATGCTAAACTACTTTTCATAACGCATTAATAGAAGAGTAAATCGGACTTGATGTAGATACAGTCAGATATCAAGCATTGTTTGTAAAACTCTAAAAATATTTGCTTGTGGTGTATAGCACCTATATGGCGAGCCATTTTACTATCTTATTAAGTGACCACAGGAACTATTAATTTATAGAGACAACTCTAATTTATTAAGCTATAAGTTTAAGACAAAGAGATATAGTTTAGGTGTCAAGAGAAAGCTCTCTATCTTAAAGAGAAAAAAGAAGAAAAAGAGACAGAACAAAGAAAGAACTATTTGATATTATATTTCCTGTAGCCACTGAATAAATAGTAAAACGGCTCGCCATAGTACCTACAGTAAGAGTTGTTTAAGCCGTCAGTAGCAAGTTGCTTTATGACAAAATAAGTGTTTTACATACTTATATTATTTATATGTATGATTAGAATACCTTGAAATGACAGATTTCCGGTAGTTTTCGTACAACCTCTCGTTTGATTTGAGACCGAATCATGTTTTTTGTGACATTAAAGCTTTGTGACATTGGTCATATTTGGAAAATAAGATAATGGGAGGGTACTTAATGTCCTTATTTTCTGAAATTACAAATAAATTTCGGCGGCGGTTTAAACCATATTTCCGAAGAAGTCTGGATGACATAAAGCAGTTATGTTGATAAAAATACATCTAATAAGAGTCACTTTTGTACTACAATGATGCTGTTAAAGAAAGTCTTTCGTTTTCATCACTTGTAATAAATGGAAACTCCTTTCTACCTATTCGTTAATGAGACTGCAGCCTATGGACTAGTCTCGAAATTCCATATAACATATTTTATATGTATGTGCATTAGAAAGACCGGAAAAGTTTGCAAACATCCGTGGATACATCATCACAAAGTCGCTTGTCGTCACTAGGATATACCAAGATCCTTCCACAGTTAACTATCTTTGTCAGCCATGGTTTTAGTACATTTGTAGTATATTAGTTTTTGTCATGAGCACACGGTTCAGATGCAATTATCCGTTACCGAGAGTAGGGGAGAGCGAGACTGAATGCGCCGTATGGACTGAATGAGCCATCCAATCTAACGCCTTGTTCAACTGTGACGACAACCAACGATGTAAGACGCGCCATTTTACAAACGGACAACAAACAAAGTATTATACTCTTCGATGAAAAAATATTGAATTATGTTGAAAAAAAACATTTCCGGTACCTGTAAGTATTTTTTCGTATGTTAAATAGTTTTATCGTCATATATACAGTGTTCAACGTACTTGTATTATCGTTCGAGCTACATCCATACACTCGTAATTCTGTCCGGCACTGGTTTGTAAATATGTCTTAAGGTCATACCGCCATTTTCGATAAAATCTCTACCGTACCGTACGACAACTGGGAATAGGTTTGGTTTAGCCACTGCAGACTGTACATGTTGTGACAGTGGCTCATCCTGTAAGTTTCTGTTCAATTAGTTAAGCCAAACCTTTAATACTTACTATAAAACTTTGATTTAATTGCAAATATAAAGGCACACAGTTGTAAAACTGTTGTTGTTGTGGTGTGAGACGCCCGTTTCAACCAAATTTTTACAGACGGGCAGTGAACCTAATCATCGTTCGTGGGAACTAAACCCTATCCTCCGTTAAACCAACGTTCTCACATTAAGCAGGGAACAAAACCATGACTCTCACTGAACGAGAGGTTACAATGATTTCATGTCATTGACACTACCAACTCGGTGCTTAAACATTCGGACATTATTGCATTCGCCAAGAATTTACAGATCTTTATCCTGTATTTTTAGGTGACAGCACTTGAATAAGACCCGAATATATATCAGGAAGACTGAGAGGGGTTCTGCATCTCGCAGTATTTATGAGAAAGCGATGGAACTTGTGAAATCTGAGAAAGGGAGTTTAAGATCAGTCGCCGCGGAGCTGAAAATAGGATGACACTATCAAGATTTATACTGAATGCCACAAAAGTAGGAACTGAAACGGCTAGATTTGGATATTATGAAAACCATCCGATTTTGCTGATCGTGTTTCGTAAACTCGCCTTCGAACGCGCTCTTGCCTTTGTTAATGATATGCCAACATCTTGGAAGGTCAATAACTTAGCAAGAACAGATTGGTCTAACTTATTTGTTAAAAGGCATCTGTCTGCTAGAAAACTGAATGCAACTAGTGTGTAAAGGGCTACAAGCTTCAATGAATCGAACGTCAGTGAATAATTTTCTAAACTGAATAGTGTGGTACATATATCTAAATTGAGTGCTAAAGACGTATGGAATTTGGATTAAACGGATGTTACTACCGTTTGAAAGCCCCGCAACATGGGATAACAAAGAGGTTAAGCAAGTTGGTGCGTTGACTTCGGGAGAAAAAGGTTCCCTAGTAACTGTGTGGGTACCATCAATATCACTGGAAATTCAATAACCCCTATGCTTATATTTCCAAGGTAAATGAATCATTTTAAACGGAACACTCCATCAGAGACAATCTATCTGGGTGTGTATGTGGTACTAATCCATCAGGATGGATGAATGAAGAGTACTTTCTAGTCTTTATGAAACATCAACACGTCGAGCCAAGAACTGAGAAACACATACTATTATTGTGGGATAACCATTATTCACATCTTGATCTTCAAATCCTCCTGTATGCTAAAACTGAAGCTCTAAAGCTGGGATTGGCATTCTGTCCTTTCCTCCACATTGCCCACACAAACACCAGCCTCCAGACATGGGCCGTTACTGGGTACGTTGCTGCTGCTCATTATTCATGGATGCCTACACATCCCGGCTCAGAAATCATGGTTACGTACAAATCCCGTTTCAGGATTCATGGATGCCTACACATCCCGGCTCAGAAATCATGGTTACGTACAAATCCCGTTTCAGGATTCATGGATGCCTACACATCCCGGCTCAGAAATCATGGTTACGTACAAATCCCGTTTCAGGATTCATGGATGCCTACACATCCCGGCTCAGAAATCATGGTTACGTACAAATCCCGTTTCGGATTCATGGATGCCTACACATCCCGGCTCAGAAATCATGGTTACGTACAAATCCCGTTTCAGGATTCATGGATGCCTACACATCCCGGCTCAGAAATCATGGTTACGTACAAATCCCGTTTCAGGATTCATGGTTGCGTACACATCCCGGCTCAGGATGCATGAAGGCGTACACATCCCGGCTCGGTATTCATGGATGCGAACACATACCGACTCTGGATTTATGGATGCGCACACATCCCGGTATACCTATGACTGTTTGTGGCACCCGGGGATTCTCAAGGGGGCCTTTTTATTCATTTACTTCTAGTAATGTCGCGAAAAGATTTGAGATCACTGGTATTTGGCCAATTTACTCATATGTATTCCATGAGTCTTACTTCGCTCCAGCGTCCAGAACTGTAGGCAGATAAGTCTAAGTCCAAAACAAGATAAAGGAACTACGGGTGAGAACATTGTTACCCGTGAAGACCAAGTTACACTAACGGACACCACTGATGTTGTTCTCAATCATCCGTTGCCACAACTTGAATCGTATCTGCATGAAAGAGATATTAACGTGGTAAGAGTCTAAGGACATTTTTTTACTTCTGATCATGATTTGGAAAAAAATTAATTGCTGAAGGTATTGATGGCGTTAACATTGCAAGTATTTGCTTAAAGTTGAAAATGAAATGAAAGAAACGATTGAATTTGATCAGATGTTCCAAACAGAATGAAATGCTATTCTCGAATATATCCAGAAATACACTGAACAGAAACAATTCAATATGGATACTGTAGATTTAGTACTGCCTTGTGTAATGCTATCCAGGTGCAAGGTTGGTGAAAATTAATAAGTAACAGAAATCACCCAGGAGCTCTCTTGATAAAACAACGTGAAACGGAAGTTGCTTACCTTTGAGGGCTGAAATGCAACATCCATTCAATTACAAAGCCGTAGTTAGAAAAGTATTTCCAGATCACTGGTTTCAATCCCGCAGTTATTCAGCCGTTCCCAAAGGCTTGCCAAAGAAAACCCACAAGAAATATCGAAAAAAAGAAAAAGAAAAACTGCAATTCTTACATCCTCGCCAGAAAAAGGAAAATGAAACGGAATTCAGCAGAAAGAAGTCAAAAATGTTAAAGGTAAATTCCGAAATATGTTGAAGTAATTAGATAATCAAAGAAGCAGAGAAAGGTTAATTGTTCACCGGATGAAGAAGAATGGTAATGTATTGTTTATGTAGAGCCATACTGTAACAGTAAAAGTACGGAAGAGTGGATACAGTTCATTATTTACACACACAGACTGTACATGTGGAAGTAGAATGTATGTATGCCAAAACTGTGTTTCAGACGTTGATATATATCATTTGTCTAAACCGAACTTGAAAGTCTCTGTTGACTTAGAAGGATTTTCGTTTGACGTATCTATATTGCAAACCAAAGCTTTCATGTTTATTGATTTTTTTCTATTTAAATTTTAATACTACATTGGTCGGTTTTACAAGTCGAGCGGTTTGAAAATAAAATGTTTATTATTAACAAAAACCTCTACGTCTAATTCAGAAATGTATTTGTTCGAATTTTGCGCTGAAATGAATGGCTGTGACTTTGTTTTATAGCAGGGCAAATATGAAAGCTAATAAAGAAATACATGTACATAAATTTGATTGTTATATACGTTGATAGAACTACTATTTCTAATTGCTTGCTTAAAGTCGTAAAAGTGTGAAATACAATGTTTATACCAATATAAAACAATTATTATACCCGTATAAAACGTTCCTCTTATGTTTTCTAGTACTTACAATTTCATGCATGTCGAACCCGGGGTCAGGTTTCAGGTAAAGTAAAAAAAAATAGTTACCTTTATTCACACACATGCGCACGCACCGTGGTGGATATACATGTTTACTTCTGAACCAAATGTGTCATGATAGAAACTTATTCTTGCATACCATCGTGCACTTCAGAATATATTCCTAGATGTAAACTTATCGAAATGATGCATTTTCGTATAAAACAAACGATATTCAGATTCTGTGTTTAGGAAAGTGATGTCACAATATTTATAACGTTACGTCACAAGTTATTCACGATAGTTGCCTGGCACTTGGGGTTCGAGACAGATCTTTCCTCTTTGGTAAATTCTAAGCTGCATTCTTTATTTTCCAGGCGGTAACAAGTACACAAATATATTTGGCAGTACTACTATGACAAAAGCAATATAGATTCTCTATATTCATATTCGGCAGAAATATTGTTTATACCCAGGAACAGAAAAATATAGCAGTTGCTTAAACCAAACACACGTCTAGGTGCTTGCAACGTTTTACGGTTTTTTTTTCAAAACGAATAAAACGGGAAATGAAAACAATTATGTGGACACTCAACTGCTTTGTGGCTGCAGCAATATTATTAAGTTTAGAAGTATGTGGTGCCCAAGTAGTAACAACCCATGGTATGATAGAAGGTTTCACTGAGAATGCTTATGGAGAAACAATAGACGTTTATCTAGGAATTCCGTTTGCAAAACCACCAATCGGAGAATTGCGGTTTCGAGTACCGCAACCAGCAGATAGATGGGTCGGTGTAAAGGAAACCAAAACCCAACCAAACACTTGCATTCAGCTAGCAGACACGGTTTTCAATGGATTTAATGGTTCGGAAATGTGGAATCCCAATACTGAAGTCAGTGAAGATTGTCTGTATATAAACATGTGGGTTCCGAGGAGAAATGATTCTCACACGATGATCTGGATATACGGCGGTGCGTTTACATCTGGAAGTATAACTCTAGATGTGTATGACGGACTATATTTGGCTGCTAAAAATAGACTTATTGTCGCGTCAATGCAGTACAGAGTGGGTTCAATGGGTTTCTTTTACATGGGAACTGACGATGCTCCAGGAAATATGGGGCTGTTCGATCAGCAACTTGCCATGAAGTGGATCTATGAAAACATTGAAAGATTTGGCGGCCATAAAAATAAAATAACTTTGTTCGGTGAAAGTGCTGGAGCGGGTAGTGTGAGTCATCATTTATTGTCAGAGATGTCAAGGCCCTATTTCACTCGCGCAATCATGTTGAGCGGATCTTCGCTCGCCCCGTGGGCTGTCAGTAAAACGGACGATTTACTAAAACGGTCGGGATCGCTGTCTAAATTGTTAGGCTGCTCTAGCATCGAGGATATAACCAAATGCCTTCGAAAGAAGGACGCTTTGGATATCGAGAGATCAAATGTAAAACTCGGTGGTAGATTCGGTCCGATTGTTGATGGTGTATTTCTTACAGATTATCCAACCAATCTAATAGAAGAAGGAAGAATAAAACCAACAGATATTATGATAGGCAATACAAAAGATGAGGGCGAATATTTCTTGCCATATTATTACCCAGACGTTTTCCCTCCAAGGTCTATCTGGAATCCAGTGGAGTTAACCAGAGACCAGTTCTTAGACCTAGTGTGTCGCGTTAGTGATTGCCATAGCGATTTGGAGCGCCAAGGGCTCTTATACGTATATGAACAGTCTCAATTACCGGTTCAAAGAGGAAATTATGTAGATATTATAGACGATATATGTAAGTACACGTAACCAGTTCATATATATATATATAACTAAGCATATTTAACCCGTTTTATCATTCAACATGTTTCGTGTAAAGATGTAATTGGTTAAAATAAAACCATGTAAGCAGGTATGTCCATCATCAGATTCTATATACTAGGTGGCCAGTCTAGCTGTAAGCCTTATTCAAATATTAAAGAAACTTTCGATATATTTTAATTAATTTACATTTACTTACCTTTCTTGTAGTAACCAGCAACTTCTGGTGAACTGTGTTATATGTTTAGGGATAGAAAAGACCTTTTCAAAACTGTGTAGGTTTACATACATCTGAACAAAGTATGAAAGATTTAAACCTTTAAAGATTTAGCGATTGAAATTTTACCTTTTCTCAGGCGCTACCCTAAAGAAATTACAGTTGGTTCATTTTTTTGTCGAGCCCGCTTGCGGTGAGCTCGATATAGCTGTCACTTTTGGAGGTTCGGTGTATGTGCGTGCGTGCGTGCGTGCGTGCGTGCGTCAGTGCGTCCGTGCGTCCGTCGGTCAGAATTTGTCCGGACCATATCTTTTTCATGCATGGAGGGATTTTGATGTTAATTGACACAAATGTTCACCATCATGAGACGGAGTGTCATGCGCAAGAACCAGGTCCCTAGGTCTAAGGTCAGGTCACCTTGGAGGTTAAGGTCAAATTCAAGAAGACTTTGTCCGGAGCATATCTTTTCATGCGTGGAGGGATTTTAATTTAACTTGGCACAAATGTTCACCATCATGAGACGGAGTGTCATGCGCAAGAACCAGGTCCCTAGGTCTAAGGTCAAGATCACACTTAGAGGTTAAAATTCAAAGTCAAGAATATCTTTGTCTGAAGCATTTCTTCTTCATGCATGGAGGGATTTTGATGTAACTGTGTACAAATGTTCACCACCATGGGCTACCCTTGTTTTTAGAATTACTTCCCTTTGTTGTTACTATAAATAGCTTATATTGTAACTTTTTTATTACTGGCCGTAGAGAAAAATCGAGACCACTTTTCTGTGGTACAACATGCATGTTACATCCAATATTTAGGTGTATTTTGACCCATCTCTACTTGGTAAGGAGTTAGCCCTTTTGACATATGGCGGGCATGTGGGCATCTAGTACTATTAGATCGTTCGTATGTAAATATTTCTTTTACACTTACTTAAAAGTTTGACCTGTCGTCAGATGAAAAATAAATACAATCACACATCAAGACGACCTGTCGCGTGCAATACCCATGTCCCTGTCTCAAAAGTCAAGGTCACACTTTGAGTTTGAAAGTAGTAGAGTCCTGTATATATGCAAACATTCGTGTCCGGAATGTAACTTTGTCATGCATTGAAGGATTTTGAAATAACTTGGCACAAATGTTCAGCACATCAAGCCAATGTATCGCGTGCAAAACCCACGTCCCTACCTCAAAGGTCAAGGTCACACTTAGAGATTGAAAATAGTAGAATGCTGTATATATGCACACATTCGTGTCCGAATAGTAACTTTGTCCTACATTGAAGTATTTTAAAATAATATGGCACAAATGTTCAGCACATCCAGACGATGTGTCGTATGCAAGACCCACATCCCCACCTCAAAGTTCAAGGTCACACTTAGTGTTTAAAAGTAATGGAATACTGTATGCACTGTAATTCTGTCATGCATTGAAGGATTATAAAATTATATGGCACAATTGTTGACCACTTGGAGAGGACACAGACTGGGACACCTCTTTCGGGGGCATTCGTCACTTATGAGGGACAGGTCTTTTTCATAAATGAAGATTACACTTCAGTCATTCACAACTTCTTACTCAATATACCGTTGTTTAAACACTTTGATAATGATTTAGATTGTTCCGGTTGACCCTAGGATTTCTCCTGAAAGAGTTACATCTCTTGTATAATGCGTAAGATGACAAATATCAACGTATTTCACGTTTGTTTTAGTAGGAGATTTGCGTATGAAGTGCCCCGTCCGAAGTTTTGGAAGAAACCATGCTAAGTTGTCTGACAGAAGAACTTACGTCTATTCTTTTGAATACCGATACTCAGTCAACCCTTGGCCATCATGGATGGGTGTTTTACATGGCTATGAAATAGAACTTGTGTTTGGACTACCATTCAATCCTAAGTTGGAATACAGCGACCTTGACCGTAAGGTCAGTGCAAAGGTTATGGATTACTTTGCGACTTTTGCAAAGACAGGGTAAGTTTCAGTTGCAAATAATATTTTATTTTCATCAATAATGTATTTTTACATCCCGAAAAAATGATTTTTGCACCACAATAATGACATTGTCTTTCATTTCACCTTAAATAAATTTAATGCAAATGTAGCGTACTGCTTAATATTTAATTAATATATTTACAGAAATCCAAATTTGTTGGGGAATGAGTGGCCAGAATTTTCCACAGACTCAGAACAACATATCGTATTTTTACAGGACGGCACAACACATATACATGAAGGATATAGAACAAAAGAATGTGCCTTCTGGGAATACCTCATGCCGAAGCTAAAGTCACAAGTATCAGGTATGTTATGAAAACTTTTTGGTTGATGTAGAAATGTACAAATGATGAAATACGTGTTTGTTTGGTATTGTTGTACGTTTGATATATACCAAGAATTTGTGGAAGGATTGGCGTTTTAAACCGAAGGGAATAAATGTGTTTTGTCAACAGCTTATTCAAATTTCACATATATTATTCATATACATGTAGAACAAACATTTATAAATGATTTTAGTACTATACTTGTATTAGACATATAAGATGCGTGAAAAATAATCGATTAATGACAAGTTTACTAGTTTTACTATATTTTTGTTTCTTCTCGCAAAGTCTTAACCATAAAGACATCGTAATTTGTCCTGTTGTTGAACCTGGGATTGAGCAGTCACTTGGCTTAGGATTTATAAAATATTTAGTTTTGGTTTACATAGCATTATGTAATATTCCTGTCTGGGTGAAGAAGACGCTTGTCTAAGGCAGCTACTCCCAGTTTCAAATTTGAGTTTTAAGAAAATTTGCTTGAATTAAGCAATCACCTTTTCAAGTGATCACTGTTGACGTTTCCCAATTGCAAGTTTTAATATACATGGATAAATATAAACGTGTTCCCAAACTTGGTTAGATATGAAGTAATAAAAGTAGTTTTTTTTTCAAGTTTTGAATTCCCTGACATTTAGATGCTGTCTGCTGGATATAAATGTGTACTTTTTTGTAATTTTTACAGACATTTTGTCATTGTGTGTTAATGCAATGTATTTCTTTTTCAGGTTCTAGTATCAAAAGTGGCGCAATCTGTCAAACAATTTCCATAGTTTTTATGGCTCTGTTATTTTCAGCTGCAATGTTTATTATGTGACCACTGTATCACTTGCCAACAAGAAATGTCCATCCAGGGCTTCCGTAATTGTGTACAAAATTTATTCTGGTATATTTGCTTATTCTTTACAAAATACGAGTTCAGTATTTAAATAACAAATACAAACAGATAGTAAAAAAGGCAAATAATTGTTTATTTTCATACATGATTATATGTTATCAGTGTGTATCATTAAAACGCAAAATAAACAACAGGAAATGAACGCAATGACAGCATTTCTGAAAAAATGAGTTTCCTGATTACATAGCTTACCATAGAACAGTTGCCTGTACATGATATGTATACTATATATACATATATAGTGTTAAATGTTAAACTCAACAAGATACTTTATTGCTCCTTCTGCATTTCTTTTTCTTTTTGTCGAACAATTTGCCGTTTGGGCAATCTTTTTCTAACCAGGTATAGAGCGGTGCACCGCAAGGCAGCTCATTTTCAATCACGCATTCGCAATACTTCTTGCAACCACTATCGCTTAGAGGTACCTGGGGAGACGAGGCGGCTATGACAACATTACAGATACCTGTAAAATTGAATACAGTTACTGTGACGTTATTATTGATCAAAAGGCTCTCGTTAATGTCGTAATTATGTCGCTTCAAGAATTCAAAATTTCTAAAAAGAAACTTCCGACAATTTTCTTTAAAACTTAAAAGAAATCCACAAACTATAATACCTATCCGAATTGCAAGCTGTTAAAAATCAACAAAGTGTTTGCCCCATGTATTTACATACATTTACTGTAATACAATTGCAATTTGTAATTGTGTGTTCTGACTTTTAAATTCAATTTCAAACTTCTTAATCATGTTCCTAGTGCCTGTAAAATAAAAGTTTTGTATTAGACCAAATATTAACCATTTGATATGACACTGGTTTATAGCTTATATCTTTGTGGAGTGTGTTCATGACTTCCATATTTTCACCATGGCGACCATTGTGGAGCATTCAGAAGAATGTACATGTATTACTCTTTAAAATAAAAATTGGACTGATTTTTAAATAGCTGATTTAGACTTCTTACAAACTGTTTCAGTGGCAGATAAAAATTTTGACCTCATTAGTGACATCACACTTTCTGCCTCGCTGCAGATACGTTTTTAGTTATCTATAAAAGTCAATATTTGGATAGGAGGAAGAGGAATAGGGGTTCCATTATCCATACATCTTATTTAAAGTTTCAGTTACAATATTTTCAAAGGGTTATGTTGAACTGGAAGCTATCATAATACTTTAAACCAGTTAGCACATAACCAACCTCGTACTTTCCTGTTTTTACACGTTGGTATTAGCATTAGAAATTCACTTTTAACTAGTCAACGCTAATCGTATTGTATGTGCATCCTCCATATATAACAGCATAATATGTTTTTTATCATAATACCAGTACTATGTTTTGTACTTTGTCTTTTCACTTAATAGTTCTGTTCTCACGTTGACTTTTATTTATGAACATTATGTGTTGCCGACGATGTACTATGTACAAATATGTACAAATCTTGATAAAGAGTCTTTTGATTTGATTTGAAAAGGATTTTATCAAGATCCGTCCATGAGAGCATTTGTGTTAGCTTTTTTTCTTGGATGAGACCCCCTTGATAAAGTATCTGTTCTGTTATGTTTCATATACGAGACAATCTGTATAAATAAATTTCAGACATATAATACTCAAATACGTTATTATCATTACATTTTTAACAGGCACATACCCAATCTCGCACTTCCCTACTTCATCTACGAGACGATATGTTCAAATAAATTCCAGACAAAGACTCAAACATGCTATTGTCAAAAAAAGATAAAATATGTAATTTATTTTTAAAGTAATTCCTTACACGATATCATACACACAGTACTGAAGGAAGGCGGCAAACAATGAACACACCGGGGCTTAGATGTTAGCTGTATGAAGAAAATACATATATGCCAAAGGGAGGGCCGAGTACTGCTGTTGCTATAACTCGTGACCCAATTATTTCGTTTATGTATTTATGTATCTGTAAGGAACGCAACGGAAATAAGAGTATTACTCCTTTTCGTGTTATCCTTGGTATTGATGTGAATGCCATGGTCCATTATTAATGTGTTTGTTTATAATTATACAATACATTTATCTATTTGGCTATGTACATAATTGTACATAATTCATTTATAGCGAAATAAATATATCGATCTATCTGTCAAAATGTTATAAGATGTATTTGTACATAGAACAATAAAAAAGTATAAATCTAAACATATTCAAAGCATCTTATAAATCGGACAATTGCAAACTAAGATCATTAGTCTTAGCTTTTTTCCAACAAACTTCTCAAAAGTGAAGTTAGTAGCTACAATTTGGATTTATAATAGTCTTATTGTGATTATAATTATGTGTGTTTGTTCTATGCATTGTGATATTGTCTTTGCGGTTTTTTATTGTCTTTGCGGTTGTTTATTGCCGTTGTTTATGGTGTGCTTTACTTGGCAAAAGCGTTGCCTTCGTGTAATTGATATTGTAGCCGGAGGGCGTGCTTTGTTGTTCAACTTTGCTCATAAAAGATGGCGGGTGCTGTGCTACATGCATATGGTGTTTGCGAATTAAACATTAGTACGGCATATATGCTAGTAGATAAACAGTTTAAAACATTCTTACCATGCTCCTTTGTGCAGTCGTTTTCATCTATTCCTGGAATAAAAACGACAAAATACCTCCATTTGATTAGAGTTACTAATAAAGCATTTCTAACAAGCTTTGAGGGCTGAAACCTCAAGAGAGAATCAAAGAGGTTATCCATGTATAAATAGGCCAAAACAACTGCACAATTTAAGTACTGCATACAAAATATGTTAAAGCAAGATCTATAGAACAATATACCGTGGATACCATTGGTTCCTGTCTGAGACGCAAAACTGTTTACATTTCCCAAAGTATTTTGTGTGTTTCTGTTGTTCTTATTTTTGACAAGCAGACTTGCAACAATAAGTAATTGCTTGTAAGACCTCATAAAGAGGTCTGTCCGAAAATTAGCAGGCTATATCCTCGCTCAGAATCAATTTTCAATCAAACCTATACGTAATGTTCAAAACATGTTGATTCAAACAAACTTTCTGGAGGAACACTAAACAATCTAACATAAAAATATCTAATCTCAGGGCCTTGAGATTAAGGACAAGAAATTTCTGGATTTTTTTCCAATATGAGTCTATGTCAAACAAGTGATCCCACTGGCGAAGCCAATTTTGACGCCATGTGCTTGACTTGAACAATACTAGACAATTCTACATTCCAAATATTCTGCGCCTTGTGGTTTCGGGAAAGAAGACTTTACAGATTTTTTCTTCTCGTTTGGTTGCTCTTGCAACCATTGTTTGCACATCTTTGGTAGAGGATCATCTAAAGAACACTCATGTCTTGTTTAATGAAAAGGTTTTACGGTTTCGTTTGTAAAAATTGGTGGACGGATGGACGCCGACATTTTAGTGATCACATATATTTTCGTACGAACTAGAAACCCAAAGAGAGCTGGTTTGGTCTGGACCCGAACACTTAGTTAGTGTTAGCGGTTTTTCAAAGTATCAAGATTCATTATATCTGCGTAATATAAACTGGTACTCAATTTTTTGCGTACAAAATTACCAATAAGTGTATTTACTGCATACTAATATTTTACTTACCGTGACACTTGACCCTCTTCTTTTTATTACATGCTGGGTTAGCAAGGCTGTCATCGAATTTAGTTCCACGAGGACATTTCTTCCTCTGCCACTTATATTTCGTAGAGCCACGCCTCTTTATACGTTTACACTGACAGTACTTTCGGCAGTTCGAGCTTCTCAGGGCAATGTTTTGTAATGAACGGTACATACGTTTGTTACATGGACCTTTTTTTAACAAAAAGTCATATCGGGATTTAGATCAAGATCAAAAACGCTAGTTTTGCGATACCATTACAATGCTGATGTTGACAATTACCTCTTCTTGTTTCCTATTTCAAGTGTAGAGGTGAGTTTCATCCTTTTGGTTAACTTTTACTTATGTAGGTAATGCAATAAATTATTATGACTTGATGTAAGGTAGGTATATAACCATTACTATTACCCAAGTTTTTGATCGTATCAAAAGTTAAATGCTTGAGGTCGATCATATAAGTAAGTCATACATGTAACTAATATTACTTGATCAAAACCAAGCATTCCGTTACAATTACACAAGTTTGGGTTTGTAATATATCACAAACTTAGAATTAGTGTCCTTAATTACATATCTCATTAAAATACATACAAACGTATGGCTATACAAACACTTTATGATATAAACGTGTACATGTGTATCATGGTTAACCGTTCAAAATTAGTTTACATACCATGCTCCTTTTTACAGCTACCACCTTGACCTTGGCCTCCATCTGAAATATCAATAACGGAAAACCATAATTACGTAATTAACATTTTATCATACCAGTAGTTTAGGCAACACAAATTAAATAAAACTGTTTTTGCAAGAATGTGAGATTTTTTGTCATATATTTAACTTTATTTTATAATGCTCTGTACAATCTATCAGACATATATTGTTTTCGGTAGCATATCATGACAAAGATAAGCTGTTCATATCTTCGATGACTTTGTAGCTAATGCTAAACTTACATACATACTTTTTTTTAAAACATCAATACAGACAAGGCGAATAAAGCGTCGATGCATTTAAGATGCTAAGGTTTCAGATAGGGCAGTATATGGTTGAAGGAAGATGGGGAACTTTTATGTGTTGCGATACCGAAGCTTCCAAAAACATGCATTCTGTAACTTGCCATCATCTTCTTCCTGATCTCCACAATCCGCGCAGTCGGCTGGCATCAACTCATTGCAAAGGTGCTCGTCACACTTGTACTTGCAAGTAGTCTTTTTCCCTTTCTTTTGGCATCCTAGATTAGTTGGACTTGTGCAGCCCTTCGTAATCGTGTACTTATCTTTCTTCCAAACCACAATTGTATGGCATGTCTATACATATTATACATATACAGTAACGTTAAGATTATATGATAGTGACGTAACAGACATATGTGTACACAAAAGTTAACAAACTTTATATAAAGAGGTAGATCGTGTTTACAACCTTAGAAAATATACACAAAGTACATTAAAAACGCACAGCTTTGATCATCATTTTTGTTCATTGCAAAGTTTAATTGTGTTAAGACACATACAACTTTTTTGCTTGTAATGAAATTCAGAGTACATAATTATTGTATTTATATAAGATAATTAGCCTACACCACTGAATGACAAAGATTAAACAGATAAATAGTATCGTCATCATAGCATTTTAAAAAAATAAGGTGTGATCGATTTTTTTTCATTCACGCCACAGGCCTTGAAATAGGAAATATTTAAAGATTGATTATGGAAAAAGAGTTAAACCTTTAACAAAACCACGAGCGGACTAAAACAGTAAAGTAAACATGTCTAAACCAAATTATTACATTTCTTTCCTAGATTTGTCATTTATCTTGTTTTAGAGAGTGTTAATTCACTTGTTTTGTGCGTTTGCATTTTTACGCTAAGTAATCAACTGAATAACCTCGTCGGTGAGGTAACGTAAAGCGTTCAGATGCGATTTCCGAAATAGCTAAGATGAATTAAAATGTGTATTTACTTCTTTACTTTAAATGAAAATATGTATAGTGGAATCAAAACTTAAGAAGCACGAGAATTGCCTCTAACCCAACCGATGGCAGGGGATTTTACTTCCGCGACAAGTGTACATCATGGTCTACATTGCTCGCCTTCCAGTCACAATATTTTACTAGCAAACACTTTGAACTATTAATATGGCTATTCAAAATCACAAACAAAGGTAAGCTCATTTCAGAAATGGCGGGAAAGGATTTTAAAGCCAAAATATGTGGATTTTTTAATCTGGATTCAAGTTGCAGTACCGTAAAACCAGTCTGTGCAATTTCATTTTCCCCATTTCAATAATTTATAAAAGTCATTTTCTTATACGTCCGACACAATTTTGCCCAGTTCATAAACCGACGAAAAGATCTTAATAAACACTTGAAACAAGGTCTGATTATCTGAATTTGTTCTTATTCTATCTAGTCTGCATACAGTCTTACTTTTGAAATAATCAAATGTAAAGTTCATTATGTTAAGTTACGTACACAGTAAAACAAAGTTTTCAATATTCCACTTTTTGGACGTTTATTGAGGCTTTAAGTGTTTCTTACGATTAACCATGATACTGTATCACGGTGTGCGGTGAAACAGATACTAGTGGCTATATACCTGCTCATCGTCGCAAATCTCTGTTTTGTTGTTGCACACGTCATTGTCTTTTTCCTTGTCACAAGTGTAACATTCAAAGTTTTCTCTGTGAACTGAAGATTATTAAACATGACCATACCATAATGAAACTTCAAAGCAATATATTGACAATACCCCGTGGTCATTCATTTGTCCCTGTACGCGCGTTTATTCATCAATCTCTATCCGGAGTTATCGTTCCTTTCCTTGGAAATATTTATATCATATTTCATAATGAAATGTGTGTTTTGTATGTTATAATACGATTAAGTTTTTAACATGAGTAGTACTAATGCGGATAATGCATAAGGGATGAATTTTCTTTTTTTCTAATAGTATTTTTTTTTTTTTTTTTTTTTTTGCTATTCAAAAAATAATTCAAAAATATCTTAAATGCTCACGATTTCCATATTATAGTGTTGACATTTATTGCGGGCAGCAGCGGCCCGCTATATTTAATACGTGGTGAGTAAAAGATGATTGGAGACTTAAGCACTAGATCGAACACATGCGTCTCTCTTCATTATAAAATTGAGGTACTTCTGAGATGAAAACTGTAGACACAGTCAATTTTTTTGGAAAAGCAAGAGTTGTCGTTTGTAATTGAGTTGTCGTTCGTTTCATAGAGGGCGCAATCTAATCTACGCTGATAAAAATAGAAAAAAGCGCTTTTCACGTTTCAGTCGCAATCTACGCCGAGAAAAATGGATATATGATTGTTTTTTCCACTTACACATCCTTTGACATGATAGAAACGAAACGAAATTCTTTTATGGCCTTTTTAAATATATATGATATTGTCTTAGCTATTTTTTCCCCATTTTTAATAAGTCTGGCTCCGTGGTGTAATGGATAACGCCGATAATTCAAACACTTTTGTGTACGTGTACTTTTACGAATCCACGAGTTCGAATCCCATCAACACTCATTTTTTTTTATTTTCTGCTGTTTTAATAATCATTTTTAGCTTTTTAACCATTTAAGAATATTTTACGGCAAATAATCATAAAAATCTTCATTCATGTCAAATTAATAAGGATAATGGTAATGAAAAATTGAGACATACCAGGAACGGTCTACAGAGCATTCCTGGAAATACTGTATAAATATTATTTGATAACAGTAAAGTTTCGATACTACAGGTCAGTCAGTAGCTGTGGTGTCATGTCAGGTTTTGCTTGTTCAGCCAGAATTGGTTCCCTCGAGTTCTTTTGGGGCCATGCCTCAAAATCAACCATCACCAATTTCCAAAATATTTACATGGGATTATTGTTTGTTGGCCCGCTGTGATACTTTGTATCACAGTTTTTCTTGTTTTTTCATAACGGCATGATGCCGCTAAAACATTTAGGCAAACGGTGCCATTTAGGCGTTCGAGAGTTTTTCATTTAAAATTCTTAAATAAAAAATAATGAATAAGTTTTACGTTTTATTAGCTTGCCATTCGATATGAAACTTTTTTAAATATATTTTGTTTTTAAACAACGTAATGCCTGTTTGTTTCAATTTCAATATTTTTTCCTGTACATATATGTCTGTTTGTTGCTGTTAGTTAAGGTAAAATCGAAAACTGACTGTTACGATAGGTTGCATAACCCGCATCAAATTCGCTTAGCACACCGTAAAACGGGGTGAACATTTAGTTAGTATGAAAACTTTAAAGCCCCAGAACCACAAAAACATGTAGCTTTTATTTTACCAAACAAGATATCCTTCCGGCGGAAATTACCTTTATTTGTACCGGCAACATTCCGAACTTATTTTTTTAAATCTATTTAAAACATGGAACAGTATTTTTTTCAATGATATTGCAAAATATAAGAAAGGCCTTCTGGTAACTCTTTTTCGTGAAGAAACTATTTGAATACAAAAGAACTGAGTTTGTCAAGATTGTTTTTGAGTGAATAGAACATGGTTCTATCATTATCCTATCAGTATATTTATTTACAATATCAGTAAATTCAAAGAGATCCTGGGACTTCAAATATTTCTTTACCGAAATAATTTTTAAGTGTCAGCTAGAAATAACGTTACGACCGATAAGGTTAGAAATTTAAAACTAGTAGATATCAGTTGTTCTACAATTTTTTTTATGGATAGTGATTTATTAAAGAAGGTGGTTATATTGGCATCTATGTGCACAATAGAGACATTTTCGATATGTTCTTCTTAAAAAATGCATTTTCTTTTTATTCCTATTATTTAACGTATTTGATTTTGTTTTATAAAATGTCCCTTTCACTACAGAAAATACTTTTAAAAAAACACCGTTTCCCTTACTCGGAGAACATATGGTTGTCTCCCATGTTCTAGAAGGCAGACACGTGATGTAAGGTTTACAAGTTTCATATCCTTCGTCACAAGTGACGTCAGCTGTTGCTCCGACTGATGAACCCATGCTAGTTAAAGTAACCGTTCCATGTGGAATTATTGGTGTGCAGCCACAACCTAGAGTTTAAAAACAGGAAGGAGGTTCATATATATGAAAATTGTTCATAAAAATAGCACAAAGTGTACTGTCTGACTGTTACAGAAGAGAACAGAACAGAACAGATGCATACATATATATATAGACGTGTTACTTATTTCTGTGGAAACAAAAACTAGAACAACTGCTGAAAATGTAACTGCTGGCGCCTCGCCGGAACGGAACCGTGCTATTAAATTTTAGGGAGCATGTCTGTATTAAAAGTTTAAAATGATTTATGGTATTCATATACGCCCTATCATGGACATATGTCTATAATGCAACAGTGTTTAAGATCAGAGTTAACAAGTAAGATAGCAGTAAAGCTGTCGGGTTGTGAGTTCGTGCATGAAAATTATTCATTTTAACCAAATAAGTTGGTAACAAAACACAGTTACTCACACACGTACGGAATAAATGTCATTAATAACTGTTAATATTAGCGAACAAACAGGCAGGGATCACAAAACCATAGATTTTGCTGAAAAATGGTATATTATTAAAACACTTATCATATTTGTTGCCTCATCAGCCAAATAATATGTAAAAGTGTCTCCATTGATTTCATACGACTGATCGTGGGAAATAACAATGCATAGCCCATTGTCTACTTTGAATAGCAGATAGCCTTCAGGAAGTGAAAGTGGGGCTGAAAATATGAAGAATATTTTCTGAAAGAGACACTCTAAATTGGGTGCCATTTTAAATACATGTAACTTAAAAAAGTAAAGAAATTATTTCAGAGATACCTTCTAAACTAAAGGCAATTTCAAATAACTTACGTCTTATAGTTTATAATTAATTATTTGTAAAGAATTAAAAAATCTCAAATTTTCGGGTAAAATAGCGATATAAATGATGTTATTCACTTACAGTTGCTCCATCTAGCTTCTTTTAGAATTATGCATTTATTTTATTATTTACATAAAACCCATCTTGCATTTTAACATGTGGCTAATTATTTACGATATATCAACGGAAACATATAAGTGGATAGGATATGCAACTCTGGTGATACCGTTATCAGACCTGATCTTTGACTTACTTCCCCTGATTTTGTGAAAATCTGCCAATCAAGGCGGACGCTTAATAGACCTAACCAGCGCACTCGCACTCGCACACGTAAATGTAAACGTACAACGTACAACTGCCTAATTTCGGGGGTGATCTCAAACAATTTTAGTATCATATTAAATCTTGGTTACGTTCATAATTAAAAGTCTTCATCATTATGTAATACCATTCACTATTATTCTTATAATAATCATTACTATCGTGACTGTAGAACTAATACAAGATTGAACATATACACCATCATCATAATCATCATGAAGAGATTCATCCTTGCAATTAAATGAATCAATAATCAGTTTCATCACAATCGTCGTTTTCATGAGAGTCTTGTCCCATCGACATCAGTTGTACCATTATTAAAATAAAACAAATAATGTTTCCAACACAGGTTTTCAATCGTACCGAGAGAAATCTAGAATAAGAAATTATTATTAACCAGGTTTTTTCTTAAAACCTGGTAATTACAATGGCGTTGTCGTATGTCGGGCGGGCGGGTATTTGTCAAACATTTGGTTTCCGCTCAATAACTTTTACTTAAGAGTGACCAATTGCATGAACCTTGGTGCTATGAAGCTTGCGTGAGAGAAAGTTTGCGATTGCATTAAGGGCTCCATGCTCAAGGTCAAGGTCACTCTTACTAAAAATAGAAAAATGGTTTCCGCCCAATAACTCGAGGTAGGAGTGACCAATTGCAATCAACTTGGTGTGTAGGAAGACTGTGTTGAGACGAAGCTTGGAATTGCATAAATCAAAGTCAGTGTCACTGTTACTAAAATAGAAAATAAGATTCCAATCAAAACTCAGGCTATACTGGGGTGACGAATTACAATGAAAATCAGTGTGTAGGTAGCTTATGTGGAGATTTGCATTGCATTTAGGTAACGAGATTCTAGGTCAAGGTCACTGTTATTGAAAATCGATTGTTCTAAAGAAAATTATTTTCGGGGGTCAATGTCATTGTTACTAAAAAAGATTTTTTAAATTATAAAATTGTTCTGAAAAAAAAGAGAATATTTTCTGGGTGTTGTGGGGGGGGGGCGGTTTCAAGGTCACTGTAATTTTATATATGTTTTTTTCTTTAATATTAATAAAAGATTTTCTTTGGGGGCGGGGTGTCAATGTCAATGTATTATTTAAATTCTCATATTTTTTAACGATTGAAAACCTGTGTTGGGAACATTGTTTTATTTTAATAATGGTACATGTACAACTGATGTTGATGGGACAATGACTCTCATTAAAACGAAGATTTTGATGAAACCTATTATTGATTAATTTAATTGCAAGGATGATTATGATATATATGATGATGGTGTATATGTTTAATCTTGTATTAGTTCTACAGTACACGATAGTAATGATTATTATTAGTATAAAAGTGAATGGTATTACATAATGATGAAGACTTTTTGATAATGAACGTAACTAAGATTTCCTATGATACTAGAATCGTTTGAGATCACCCCCGAAATTAGGCAGCTGTACGTTGTACGTTCTTTACGTGCAGTGCGTGTGCGCTGGTCGTCTAATACACAATAAATGCTCTGAAAACATTTAACAAATTTCTTTTCTTTTTACTGGCGGATATAAATGAAAATATATCTAACAGAAAGGATTGACTAGGATAGTCAAAGAAAGACTTTTTACAGGTTTTCTCTATGTTCAATGGTAACAGAACTTTTAAGTCAGGTTCAGTATATGTTGGTTTATAACTATGGCAACATCAATTATTATTAAAGGTATAAATCGGCGATTAATGACTAAATCGTTTTGATATTTTCGACCACAAATGCATTATTATAATATAAATCATTGATTAATATCTGTATTCAAATTATGAAGGACATTTTGAATGGTAATATCACTTGTAAATGTCAAAGCTCTCTGCCAAGAGTAGAGAGTGTCTCTGTTTTCAGCTACATGTCTATTATTAAGTAATATTACTGCAAGCCTGGACTAACGTCCTCGTAATAATGTTAATAAAATGATAAACTTTTTGTAGGTAATCTCGTCTTATGTTGTCTAAGAGTAGTAATTTTCAAAATTCTATACTAATAAACGTATATTTTTCGAACTTTGATATACCAATAAACGTAGTTTTCTAAAATCAATATCAATAAAAGTTTTTTTTTCTAAATTTTATACCAATAACGTACTTTTCTAAATTTTAATCCAATTAACGCATGTTTTTTAAATTTATGCCAATTAACAAACCCGGTATTTTCACTAAGCATTACACCACTAGTTGCAGCATGATATACAAATCAAAAATCAAAAACTAAGACCAACTTAAATGCCAACTCACCTGCACATAGGTATTCGTCGGATCTATCGGCACAATCGTCTCTATGGTTACACTTAAACATCAGCGGTAAACAGTCAGGAGCACATGGCCATTGGTTGCTGGAGCATTGTCCTTAAAGTTTAATTATATCTGTACATAAAACATTAATTCAAAACCAAATATAAGGCTAAACGAAATGAAACCAAATATAAGGCTAAACGAAATGAAAATTGCGCTTCTGGTAACTCACCTATGTTATTGTATTCACCTTACTACTTCAGTAGTCACAAGCTCTCCATCACAGAAAAGATAGTTTTTAGACAGACCAGCGGCAGGCAGGCAGGCAGGCAGGGAGATTTCGTGAAATATTTTCAAAAATGTTTCATTTTCTCTATATACCTAGCCTACCCTATACTTTTCTTGGCAGGGCCTCCGCTGTCGATCGCCAATGTCGCCATTTGCGATAATTTTAAGAATGTGGCGCTAAATTTTGCCAGTTGGCGAAAATGAGTGGCGCATACATTTTTTAGTCGTCGTATTTATTTTTTTCCGTTATGATGTAACCGGACCGAATAAGCGGCCTAGAATTGGTACTCGATTCACGCGTTTTACTAAGCGTTAATCGTGAAGAAAACCGATAACAAGTTCAATCTGTGTATTGTCATTTCGGATATTGATTTCGGGTGACACTTTGAGAAGATAATTGCGTAAATATGTGTGATCGACTGATTAATCAATTATGAAAACTTCTGGCAGCTTGTATATATGAAGAGCTATGCGGTTCTTTCTTGGCACTGGAAATATACTCCAAATAATGCTTTGTATGGTGAATTTGCATGGCATCCACCACATGTTAAGCAGTGGGGGTCTGTTTCCCGGCAGTGGTATAGATTACTGTCAATGGATGCCACTAGAATTAATTACAAGATATTTCATTTCTGTTTGCAAAAGGGTAATACTAACTGTAGAAACTGGCAATTTCAATATAAGAAATGCATGGTAGATATAGATATGTTACAGTCTGTAAATGCATGCTTAAGTATGACTTCAAAACAATCAATTTTGTGATAAAGTTATTCAAGCTTCTTTGAATCAGTTTGTTAATGTATGGAAAACTAACATACAGAGGGAAATAGGGTCGTGTGGCAGAGGAGGAAATAAACTTAGAACATATAAATTGTTTAAACAAGAGTTTGAAACTGAAGACTATATTGCGCATCCTTTCTCTGTTAAATATAGATCTGCATTTGCTAAATTCAGATGTGGAGTTGCTCCACTACGATTAGAAACTGGGAGGTATCAAAATATTCCGGTTGATCAAAGAATATGTCCAGTTTGTGAATTTTATGTAGAAAATGAAACACACGTCCTGTTACACTGTCCTGCATACCAGTTTATCAGAGATGTTTTAGTTGCTGAAGCAATATTGATAGATGAATCTTTCTGTAACTGGTCGGATTCTGCTAAATTGAAGTTTATTTTCTCCAACAAAGAAATGGTAAATGTCAGTGCCAAAACCTGTTTTAAAATTCTTAAAACTAGAAATAATCTTTTATATAACTAATGTTCTTATTATTTAAAGATGTCGTCATCTTTTATCTCAGTTTAGGTAATCATTGCTAATCAGTTCATCCTTGATCTGATCAGGGCTGATATCTGATTTCTTAAGACATTTTTCATTATGCCCGTTAGGGCCTTTTTTTCCTTTTTCAGTGTCTTACATTTGTTTTTTTTTTTATGGCAGTTCTTAGTCATGGATTAGCAATGGTAATCTAACTTTTACTCTGTGTAATTAGTCCTAATATAATTCTGTGATATTTTTATAATATTGAACAGTCTCTTTTTATTCTTGAGTAGAAAGACCAATTACATGTGTTTTATATTTTAAGTATATATGTTTAGTAATATGCACATGTATTGGATGAGACTGAATAAACTATTATAACTATAGCCTGTGATAAGGCTATGTAAATTTAAGTATAGTCTGTGATAATGCTATGGTAATATATTTTTAAAATGTACATATGACTGTGATAATAAGTAATAGTCTCCTATAACTCAATATTGAGTGGCAGCATAACATTGGTTCTTTGTTTTAATTCATGTTTATGTAATGTAAATGTATATTATGCTGATGAGACAGAAATAAACTGTTATATATATGAAGTGTCTCCCAGATTAACGACAATTATGACTTAGTTAAAAGACAAAAAGTGCAACAGGTTTAGACAAAAAGACCGACAGGCTAGTTTGTAAAGTTTTTCGTCGCGGTTGTTTTGTCAACTTTTTACTTATAATTAGGATAGTTTGCTGTTTTCTGCAATCATTTTGTAATAATCTGGAAATGTAATAATTTAATATGAACTCAAGAAATTGTCAACAATGGTAATAACAATTTCTTTTTGATTGAATTTTCAACATTACCAAAATCAAGAATACTCTATAGAGTTAGACCCTGCCAAAATTCGAAATTTTCCAGTAAGAAAATTGAAAGACTTTTGGGAAACTGGTCATTCATGCCTAAGATATGAGACAAATACAAAGGAAATGTTTTGTGACTGCCTCCAAATTCAGAAGTATTTGTGTTGTTACATGATGTAATTCATATGCTTAGAAATGAATCAGATACTAAACATGCTAAAAATGCGAAATGTAAAAGGTTTTAGTCACAGGGGAATAAAACCTTTTTTATGTTCTTATACATATTATTATTAATAAATAATAATAATTCATAATAAATAATTTAACAATCATTTATACTAGGGTATAAAACATATTCTCTGCTTCGCCGTGACATCATACTGACCAGTTAACCAATCGGATTATTAGGTCGCGTTCATTTCTTCATTCGGTAAAAGGTGAAAACTCGGTCTTTACCGTTGACTCATATGCAAGTTTAACTTATTTTAAACGAAACAAAAGGCTTTTGACAACATAGAATTATTATATAAAACAATCTGATAGTTTCAAGGTAATGGAAGATCGTCGTCTTCTTTTCATTTCTAATCTCGGTTCTTATATTATTCAAAGTTAAAGATGCTAGAGACCGCGATGACCGTGGACTCACCTTTCCCGAAGTTTAACTAATTATTTTAGTAAATGTACGAACCAAAATTGAACATACACTAAATTATTATAAATACTTCTGATGTTTCAAGAGATACACCATGGAAGACATGTCTTCTTTGGCTTCTTTTCTAATCTATGGCTCTTATTTTATTCAATTAGAAAAATGACGACAGGTTAGAAACCCAGAGGATGACCTGCTTGGCCTACAGGAATAACCTTTTTCCTGAATTAAGTAAAGTGAATTATTTTCTGTAACTCATACAATATAGTTAATGATTTCGGGCAAATGTAGGATAACTGGGTATGGCTACTCTAAAACGTGACATCATGCGCTGAAAGAATTGAATTTTCCTATGGCGGTTTTTAAATTTTACACTTGCGAAATCAGCTAAATTAGAAAACATCCCTTGGGCATTATGAACAAACAACTTTTACTAATGCAGACAGTTCGTGATACACTTTTTTCTTAATTCTGGCTTTATTAATATCGATGTAAAAACATGAAAACATTGACAATGGAACAGTGCTCACTCGTCCGCAGTTTTGTGAAATTTAACAAAGCCACGCACGAAAAAAGGAGGCACTCTGACAACATGCGTTGAAAACTTGACGTGTGTTTTGTATTTTATAAATAAATCTGACTACATGTATATCAAAATACTTTGAAAGTATGAAATTTCAGCTTTCTATTAAAGTCCGATTAGCACTTAGGAACTTATAAATTGCTATTAGTTTTCAGATAAAACAAAGATGGAATTGTGTCATGTTCAGTCTAAAACAATGTTGACGTAATCATTTCTTTCATATTTTTGGGTCTTCTTCATGAAAAGGCTTTCTTATTTTTTGCAATATCATTGACAAAATTTACGCTGTATTTATAGCATAAACTTTTGATTTAAAAAGAAATCTTCAACGTAAGATATCTTTCTTAGTAATATAAGTACTAGCACTTAAAGTGCTAATGAGACTTTAATAGTAGATACAAAATTACAATGTATTGAATTCGAATACAAACATGACTCAACAAACTTAATAGTATACCTTTTCATTTTGTTTAAATCGTAAACTAAATGTCGAATTAATGTACTAATTGTTTATTAGCCGAAAAAACAATGGCTATGCGCAAAGTGCGATGTCGCCATCTTAAAATTCACATACCGCCATCTTGAATTCACATACTGCCATGTTAAGGTAGTTCGCGCTGTTCCTTGGTCAAAATTAACTTTCAGATTGACCTGAAACTTGGAAGGATCATACTTGGAGGAACGGCCGTATCGTATCGTATATTTGGTATTTTTTTCGTTGGTACTCAGTACCGGTTTCCCACATGACCAACGTCCCCATGGTCCATGTCGTGCGTTTTCCTTTACAACTCGACTTACAATAATCGTAAAAAAAATTTCAAAATTTGCTATTGAGAGAGTGATATTCTCGACTGGTATATATTTGAGGTCAGTGTACTGTTTTTGACTGGTTTCAATCAATTTTTGTGCATGATTTCAGTTTGCTATGTACATTTACTGTAATCGTTCACAATGATACAAGAAAAAGTTCAATGTTGGACATGGTTCTTACATTCATAGGTGCATTTGTTATAAATTTTGTTCTCGTTAAAATCTGAAATTGTAGAAATTTATCCTCTAAGGTAGACTAGAGAATTTTTATATAGTATGCTTCACTTTAAGCAAGAAAATGATACGTCGCAATATACTTATGTTTCATGTTCCATCTACATGTTTGATTTTTATTACTTCTGAATAAAAATAGCTGCCATTGATGGAAAAAAAGAATATGAAGATAATTTGTATTCCATTTAATAAACAATTAAAATACAATGTATGTGGTAATTATTAAATAGAAAAATTGAAGAAACAACTAAAATATCCTTTTGTTATGTTCCGGGTTAGTGTAGAGATCGGTTATTTACGCAAAGACTTCTGCCAGGACTATATACATAATTTGAAAAAAACCTAAAGGAAAAATAAGACCGCCTAAGAACATTTCGGCGTCAGATTTCTATCATTTTACAGAGTACAGTGGCATAAAAGGCGCGCCAATACTGAAAACAGTAAGACGAAAAGGTATAATTATTTTTGCTGATTTTGTAGATAAATGCTCGTGTGATACATTCACGGTTAATTTTTTAAAGACATTTTCTAGAGCGAATCGGCTAAATTTAAGCGTACATTAGTACGTCGAAAAACGTCCGCTTGAAGACTTTTGGACGTCGTTTGTCTACCAGCGTAATGTAAAAACAAGTAAGTTCAACATTGAAATATACCAATCGAGTGAGAATATCACCTTCTAAACAGCACATTTTGAATTTTCATTTTACGATACCTCGGAGTCAAGAAAAACGCACGATACAGCACTAACATAGGCTGTCTCGCTAGATGGCGTCTCAACGTCATCTTGTTGTTAGGTAGCCGACGTCAAAATTAAATAAATTAAATAAAAGATGTGATTCCGTAATGGCCGTTACTTCAGGTGCAAGCCTCCAAATTTCAGGTCAATGTCATGAAATTTTATTTTGGCAGAGGAACAGCGCGAACTACCTTAAATTCACATACCGCCAACGTTTCATTCATTCATTCATTCATTCATTCATTCATTCATTCATTCATTCATTCATTTATTCATTCAATTCGTAAAGAAAATAGTTCAACTTTTGAAGCTATATAAATTTAGATTTTACCAGAAATAAAAGACTGGTCATATATCATGACAAAAGCCTTCAAAAATATATGAATTATTGTATTCCGACACCGAACTTTACAGACATGTCAACTATATATGAAGTGTCAACGACAACTAAAACCACTTACCCCAATACTGGTTGCCCTTAATGTGGCCCCCTTTGTGGCTCTTTACCAATCCGATCCAATTTATTATTACTAATATTTGTATTAATTTCATTTCACTCTATTTAAAATTCGCGATGCTACGGTGACGGTAAAAAAAATCAGACTGATGCTGAAAAGAAGATCAAAGTGAGCGGATGTTTCTGTTATTACCTTTTCATTACAAGTAATGAGAAAATCGTCCTAATTAAATGGTCACAGATGGGAACATGATATTCTCAATAAATCCGCCTACATTTCAAAAGAATTATGAAATCAAAGTAAAATGGAAAAATATTTATCGTTTTTTTCTCTCGTTCGTTCGTTCGTTCCTTCCTTCCTTCCTTCCTTTATATATTTATTTATATTGTGGGATCGCATTCTATTTTACAGAACCGAACAATAGCGACACGTTACAGGGACATTCCTTGTGCGAGATTACTACTGAACTGGTATATGATTGATTCCTTGTGCGAGATTACTACTGAACTGGTATGTAATGCAGATAGTACTAATAAAGTAACAAAGGATGTGACGTCAACATACATATAACACTATACTCAAGGCGCAGTGGTATAGTGGATACGGCGCTCGATTTTTAGCCTAGAGGTCCAAAGTTCAATATTCGTCGGCCCGGTTAGCTCAATAGAGCACGACACTTGTAATCTCGAGGTAGCGGGTTTGATTCCCGGGGCTGACCAACTAAAATCACTTACAGTCTTTCCGTTGAGACTTAGACCGAGGTCCCATGTATGGGTGCTATACACCTGGCATGTTAAAGAATCAGCGGTGGAATGTGGGACTCTTTCTGTATCATGCACTATCCTTCGAAACCTAAAGTAACTAACCTCTTTGAGGGAGGGGGGGGGGGGGGGGGGGGGCGTTGGTCATGTGGGAAACCGGAACCAACGATAAAACCCTAAGATACTATACGTTCAATATTCGGTCAGGGCAGTTGCGCTGTGTCCTTGGGCTTAACATCTAACGCTTCGCGTGTTCTCTGTCCAACAGAATGAATGATGTTAAAATAGATGATGAACATCGCTAAAACGGATGTGATTTCTTAGTCCAGCATTAAAATGGATATCACAACAATTGATGGCATGATACATGAAACGAAACCAAAGTAAAAGAAAACACTTTGAACATACAAAAACAAAAAAGTGCCTTTGTGCTCGTCTTTTTCTTCCCTTCCTCTATTTCATAGATCGCCTGTCATCAAAGAAGTGTAACTGTGCCGAGAGATTGTATTTAGATAACCTACCTAATAGGCATTATCATATGAAACGGCTGTATTTCTCACAACTCTGGTTAATGGTGTGAAAAAATGCTAAATGAGGAATTTTTTTTATTCTATCAAAGGTGTCGCCATTTAATCAATAAAATGCACATTTTGCTTACAGACGCCATTGTGCGAAAAACATTTCACGTTTGCGAGTGTGGTAATACAATTCAATAAATACAATACAATATTGTAGTGTGGCTGTATAATACGGAATTCCGTTAGGGCCATCTTCATATTCGCCTTTGAATAAAATAATCTGAAACACGCGAAAGTACGATGACGAAAACGCGAAGCTACGATGACGAAATTGCGAAAGTACGATGACGAAAACGCGAAAACACGATGATGAAAACGCGATACAATTTCGCGTTTTCATTATCGTACCTTCGCGTTTTCGTCATCGTACTTTCGCGGTTTAGTGTTTTCGTCATCGTACTTTCGTGTTTTCGAGTTTTCGTCATCGTGTTTTCGCGTTTTCGTCATCGTACTTTCGCGTTTTCGTCATCGTGTTTTCGAGTTTTCGTCATCGTGTTTTCGAGTTTTCGTCATCGTGTTTTCGCGTTTTCGTCATCGTACTTTCGCGTTTTCGTCATCGTGTTTTCGAGTTTTCGTCATCGTGTTTTCGCGTTTTCGTCATCGTGTTTTCGAGTTTTCGTCATCGTGTTTTCGCTTTTCGTCACGTGTTTTCGAGTTTTCGTCATCGTGTTTTCAGTTTTCGTCACATTTTCGTCACGTGTTTTCGAGTTTTCGTCATCGTATTTTCGCGTTTTCGTCATCGTACTTTCGCGTTTCGTCATCGTGTTTTCGAGTTTTCGTCATCGTGTTTTCGCGTTTTCGTCATCGTATTTTCGCGTTTTCGTCATCGTACTTTCGCGTTTTCGTCATCGTGTTTTCGAGTTTTCGTCATCGTGTTTTCGCGTTTTCGTCATCGTGTTTTCGAGTTTTCGTCATCGTGTTTTCGCGTTTTCGTCATCGTGTTTTCGAGTTTTCGTCATCGTGTTTTCGTCACGAGTTTTCGTCATCGTGTTTTCGAGTTTTCGTCATCGTATTTTCGCGTTTTCGTCATCGTACTTTCGCGTTTTCGTCATCGTACTTTCGCGTTTTCGTCATCGTGTTTTCGAGTTTTTGTCATCGTGTTTTCGACTTTTCGTCATCGTACCTTCGCGTTTTCGTCATCGTACTTTCGCCTTCCGGTACGCATGCGCAAAACAATATTAACAAAACCAAACAAGTGAATCCTTGCAGTAGTCTTAAAGATATGACTTGAACATATTTTTATAATATAAACTAAGGGCGAGAGTTATAAATACAAGAGTTATATGAGCTGGAGTTATAGTCTATAAACACTGCGCTAATGTACACCTAATAATATATCCATGCTCCATGTTTGGAGTTAATCTGTGCAATAGTGCTTAAGTTATGCTGCAAGCATTTATTTTACAAAATCAATTAAGTGATATAATTTAAGAACTATACAAGCTATAGTTATTGTTCCTGTGCACTGCTTTATACACTTCATAAAGTATACATGGTCCAAATTTGGAGTGAACCCCTGCCAAAGTGTTGATGTTGTCCTTTTATCACAAACAAGTGACATGGGCAGATAATTTAAAAACCAGGCAAGAGTTATGGTTCTTATTTATGTACTTCCTCTCCCTCATCACCCTCTGCCTATACATTATATACTTCAAGTTTCAAAGCAATCCTTTTGAACTTTTGTAGTTATAGTAAGTTATAGCAAATGTGAAAAAACAAGTCACAAGGGGAGATAACTTAAAAATCTGGCAAGAAAGGGTTATGGTTCTTAGTTAATGCACTTCCTGTCATCACCCCCTAGCTATATTTCAAATAAGTTTCAAAGCAATCCTTCGAAACCTTTTAAGTTAAAGTGTGAACATAGAGCATGGATATATTATTAGGTGTACATTAGCGCAGTGTTTATAAACCATAACTCCAGCTCATATAACTCTTGTATTATCCCCCTTAGTTTATATTATAAAAATATGTTCAAGTCATATCTTTAAGACTACTGCAAGGATTCACCTGTTTGGTTTTGTTAATATTGTTTTGCGCATGCGTACCGGAAGGCGAAAGTACGATGACGAAAACGCGAAAACACGATGACGAAAACACGATGACGAAAACTCGAAAGTACGATGACGAAAACTCGAAAACACGATGACGAAAACTCGAAAGTACGATGACGAAAACGCGAAAACACGATGACGAAAACACGAAAACGCGAAAGTACGAAGACGAAAACACGAAACCGCGAAAGTACGATGACGGAAACGCGAAGGTATGATGATGAAAACGCGAAATTGTATCGCATTTTCGTCATCGTACTTTCGCGTTTTCGTCATCGTACTTTCGCGTTTTCGTCATCGTACTTTCGAGATTTCGTGTTTTCGCGTTTTCGTCATCGTACTTTCGAGTTTTCGTCATCGTGTTTTCGCGTTTTCGTCATCGTACTTTCGTGATTTCGTGTTTTCGCGTTTCAGATTATTTCATTCATAGGCGATGGACCTAACGGAATTCCGTAGTATAAACCATACTTTTCCTAATACAAAATTGTTGAAACGAACAGTTGGCCAAAACTTACAGACCTCTTTTTAGGCGATTGGTACTCTACAATTGAAAATATATACATATATTCTAGACTATAAAATGCACATATTATTTTATACATATATTCTAGACAATGAAATGCACATACTATTTTATAGTCATGCATATATTCTAGACCATGAAATGCACATACTATTTCATAGTCATACATATTCTATACCATGAAATGCACATACCATTTTTTAGTCATACATATTCTATACCATGAAATGCACATACTATTTTATAGTCATACATATATTCTACACCATGAAATGCACATACTATTTCATAATCATACATATTCTATACCATGAAATGCGCATACCATTTTATAGTCATACATACATTGTATATTCTAGACTATGAAATGCACAAACTATTTATAATCATACATTAGTCTAGACCATGAAATGCACACAAATACTAGGGATGACACAAAAAAGGTTCTGGCCTCTGTTATAAGTGGAGTGACAAAGAAGTGACAATGATTTTTTTCATGAACGTAGAGCACATAACATGAAGATAGTAATTAGATGCAGGTGTATCACATATTGTTACTACAATTACTTCATGTGTAGTTCTAGTATCATAGTATTAGCTATTATTTATGAAATAATATCCGTTCCAGCGGTGTTCATCGTCTAATAAGCAATGATTTGGAGTTTTGATGCGCAGTAATTAATCACGAAGGACGGAGGTCATGCGTCATGTTAGAATGCAAGATATTTACGACGGCCACTCCATGACGTCATGTTTGTCCTCCGTGTATAAGCAAACAACATGTACATGTATATCCTTTTTCGTATTTTTCAATAATAGAAATAACTTGGTAAAACATATTTTTGTATGTTTTTAAAGAATCCACAGTGACTGTGTTTTGAGCTTCATTCTTAAGTATAAACCAATGCGACCATTTTGAAGGGTAATATAACTTTAAATGCCAATGCGAAAAGGACATTTAATTCAGATGTCTTTAATATGACCTAAAAAGCAACATAAAGACAATACAACCAAACTTATTTTACAGCATTTTTCAACTATTAACGGAGGAGTATTATATTAATAGGTGCACAACCTACACGATTGACAGCTAAGATACGGCAATTTCATCGGATAACGAAAATTTTATACGGAAAGTTATATTTTACTGCACAAACACTAAAGACAATTCACATGAACGTTAACAGGTATATGATAAGGTTGCTTACCAGTATTGTAAATGAAAAACAACGGATATGTATAGCGAACAATATGAGTCTAGATTAAACTACAACTGTCACCAAAAGTGATGACCCCCCGCCCCTCATCCCGAACAACGCAATAATTTATGTATCATTTGATGCTTAACTATTGGACCATACATAACTAGGCATGGTACCTATCACTTCTAAGAAGTATCATTAAATTCTGACATGGGGTTTTGGAGAATCAAAATCCATAAATAGATTTTATTATCTCGAGCCCCTGTGACCTTAACCTCATGACCCGAAACATAGATCATGCATAACTAAGCATAGAACTTATCACTTCTGTGAAATATCATTAAATTGTGACCCTGTGACGTTAACCTTTGACCTAGCAATGCAAAACTAGGCATGGTACTAATCACTTCTGTAAAATATCATTACATTCTAACTAGGGATTTTGGAGATTAGGGGCGAACAAGATTTTACTATCTCTATCCCTTGTGACCTTGATCTTTGACCTGCAACATGGACCATGCACAACTAGACATGGTACTGATCACTTCTATGAAGTATCATCAAATTCTGAGCTGGGATTTTGGAGATTAAGCATCAGCAAGAATGCGTCTACATGTGGCAGAAAAAGTGTCACAGCCAGGGCCAATACACGCCACAAATTTACTATAGGTTTGTATAGGAGCGCTGTCATTAACTCGCGATAACATTTTAACTAATAAAGTTATTTTAAAATCACAAACGGAATGATAAAATATAACATTTCCCTTTTTTAATGAATATTTTTTTATTTTTCTGAGACTCTATTTCTTTGGTCTTTTTTTAACTTAAAAACTCTACCCGTCGTTTTACTATATAATATATAGTAAAACGCCCAAAAATGTCACAATTTTAAGTGAAAATTTTGCAGCTTATCTTCAATTTGTTCAAAAACTATAACACTTATTTTAGAATCAAAACGGGATTGAATAAAACAATCATTCTCCATTTAAGTGATATATTTTATGTAAAAATAAAGAAAGAAGAGAATGGTCTTTTTTTTAAGGTTTTGTTTAACAGTTATATAATTTCATTTTTACGATTGGAGCTCGATTGTTTCCGTAATGCTGGCCGAACCTTCCGAATGATTGATCTAACTGCTTCAGGCCATCGATAAGTTTTATGGCCGGACATTCGTAACTTTACCATGATCTTTAAAACGTTGTATATTGGGTTTTGTTTTACATTAAAATGCAAACTGGGTTAGAATCTTCAGCTTTTTGTTCATAAAAAGGCAAAACCTTTCATTGAAACCGGATATACATGATATCGTCTTTATAGCGAGGATCCATGAAATTTTAAGTATAATTATCAATAATATTATTTAGCTTTTGATGTTAATTTGCAACACATAAAGATTCACTATGCATGCTTTTTATTTCGAAACACTTGCACGGGTACTTTATATTTTGTTTTACATTTCTCTTTGTCTCAAAGTGAAAGGCAAGAATTCACTCCGCTGAAATTGGTTTCATTTTATAGGTGTCACATAGAGTTTCTTCCAGACCAAAGCTAGTTTTCAAATACACAGGTCAAAACCAGGTAGTCTTATTACTCGTATCTTTTTGTCTTTTCATTTCTTCCCAGAAGAAATAAGCTGATTATTACATTAACAAAAAGAGAAGAAAAAAGAAACACGCAAGGTTTGATCTGTGTGCAGAGTATTAAATGACAAAATCTGTAAAATGTAACAGGTATTATTCTACTGCAGAAATGGAAAAGTTTTTCTCCTACAATAAATCCTTTATTTCTTCTAAAATGTTAATTATATTTCAAGCCATGTGATGAAAAATCACATACTTTTTAAGGCATTCAACATCAAGCGTTTACTAGAGTATGTAAAATCTATTTGATATTCTGAAAGGAAACTGTTCTATTTCTCAAATCAAAAGCCTACCGAAATCAAATGTCAGTCTTTATCAGATCAGGAATAACACTGATTAGGAATTTAAGATCGCAAAATAAAACAAGTTGACGTACTATTTACCGGGGACATGTAGGTCCAAAAATGATAAAAATTAAAACATAAGATTTTCACAAAAGTTACGCGTCAAGTTCAATATCTCCCTTAGGCAATATTCCAGTACAATCGATAATCAATGATTTATGACCCTGACCGTTATTTACGGATATTACCGAACCGTTGTTGTTTCCGAAACTCCTAACCCCAAAACTTATCGATTGCCTGCTGATATACGCTTGACACTTTTTCTGCGAGCAGACGAACAGACAGACAGACAAGCTGAATCCAGTAAACCCCCTTACACTTTGTGTGCAGGGTATAGATATGTGGTCAACTGTTTTTTGCAATTTTGCTTCCGCTTTTTTCTGTATATTGACTCTCGAGCCCCTGTGACCTTGACCTTTGACCTGCAACATGGACTATGCACAACTAGACATGGTACTTATCATTTCTGCGAAGTATCATTCAATTCTGATTAAGGGTTTTAAAGATTAAGCGTCAACAATACTTTATTATCTCGAGCCCCCGTGCCGTTGACCTTTGACCTAGTGACTCGAAACATAGACCATGCATAACTAGACATGGTACTTATCACTTCTAAGAAGTATCATTAAATTCTGGCCAGGGGTTTGGGAGATTAAGAATGCGTCTACAGACGAACAGACAGACAGACAAGCTGGATCCAGTAAAACCCCTTACACTTTGTGTGCATGGTATAATTATGTGGTCAACTGTTTTTTGTAATTTTGCTTTTGTTTTTTTTATGACGATAGCGTTGAAGTCGAGCACTTTGTGTGGAATTATTTGTGATTCTTTTATCACCAAAAAAGATGTTTTACCGAAGAAAATGACCCATTAATTGTAAATCCTTCTATGACATTAAATAACAAGAGGGTCGTGATGGCCCAATATCGCTCGTCTGAAATATTCTGATACATTTTCATGATGATTGAATGCAAAATGTGCTCTATCGTTGTCACAAGCTTTTATTTTTATGTGTCATGGTGATTAAGTTGTTGACCTAAGGTGACCCATTTTCAAACATTCCACAAACAGACACACATTAGATTATACCCATTTGCCATGCAAGTTTAGTATCAAATGCGGCCAGTTGAGTGTAAACAAGGTTTTCTTTGGTTTGACCTTGTGACAAAGTTTTTTAACCCTATTATATTCAGTTACAAGCTTGGCAGAGAGATCATCGAGACAACCATTCTCACCAATTTTCACGAGGATTGGGGGTGAAGTGTGGCCCCTATAGTGTTAACAAGTTTTCCTTTGATTTTCGACGTTGACTAACTTTTTGACCCGAGATGATTCAGGAACTCGACCTAAATTTTAGTTAGTCACATATTCTGACAAGGTTTCACGAATATTCAATGAAAAAAACAGCTGTCATATGATACTACAAAGCACGCCTATTTATTACATGATACAACAGAGGAGGTCCTATCTATCACATGATGCTACAGAAGACATCTACCCTTAAAGTTGTACTACAGAGGACGTCTAGCACAGGGGCTGTCTAGCTGCCACAAGGTAGTTCAAAATGACGTCAAACCTGCCACGTGATACTGTTTAGGACAATTAGCAGTTAAAACTACTACAGAAAATCTGACTTCTAGGAACGATGGTCATAAATATACAATGTACATCGTACAATACAGCTGCACTGTTCAAATATTTAAATGCAGTTCGGGGTAAAAGGAATGCCATATGATATACAATTTATTCTAGGTTAAGCTCTGGTGGCCATGTTTAACAAACTTACAGCTGAATCGATGCAAGTACATGTATGCTGTTTTCTAAAGTTATAGTAGGCATCAAGAAACATTCAAACTAAAAGGTAAGTGGCATAGTTGTATTTTTCATCTTCATTCTTTGTTTTCTTTTACCGAATGGTTAGCATAAGCTGTTATAAATGTAAGATTGCTGCGGTTGAAAAACAGTATGGATGGGTAAGTTTGGTAAAGCTAAACGTGCGGTTTGAGAATTTTCTTATTTTTCTGATGTTTGAGATACAGTTTACTCTGTTTGTATTAAACTAAACAAGCCGAATTTTATCTTTAGAAAATGCCTTTTTTCGAGCGACTGAAATTGGTTTCATTGACAAGATGTCCACAGCGGCGGTGATACGATTTTTGTGCACACAGATTCTCATGGATCGTAACAATCTATTAAAAAAGATAATTGCTTTAAAAGGTAGGTAAGTACAAATTTCGTGGAAACATGAACACTCGGCGTGATTTTGTATAGATAGCTTAGTATCAATGGTTTAAAATCTCATTTTTGTTTTTAGATTCCGGAAGTGAGAATGTTAATCCCTTTTGTATTTTACTTAGGCAGTCAGCTGTTCAATTTAGTTGTTTGAAATGATTTCATATGTTCAACGAATATAATTGATATCTCACACATATACAAAAAAATGTTTATTTCAGTTAACTCAGTGTATGCAGTACATGACAACATGAGTAAATACAAACATATTCAAACTGAACGAGGCAATAATATATGAATAGATATATGAGTGAACAAACAAACACAAAAATTAAACATATGAACGAACCAAATTGATACAGAGGGGGATGATGTTACTCAGACTTTGACACTATTCAGTATGGAATTTTATCATAGCAAGTACAAACAGAGAAGTATACAGGTGCACAATTACAACACATAACGAAATACAAATAAGCAGCATCTAAAACTCACAGCATTTTTGTAGTTCTTGTTTAATTTCCAAGCTGTGTGAAAGAGAATGTTTGTAAAAAATAGGTTTTTGTAATCAGTACAAATTTCTCATTCAATTAAGACCATTTTTGCGTTTAGGCGCGAATCGTACTTTACTGGCCCTTGGATCTTTGACTAATGGATTTTTAATGACGAACACGACAGATGTGCGAAGCCAAGAATATGATTTCATAGGAAGCATTTTTTTTTTCAGTGTTTGTTTATTTTTCTATTTACTACAGTATATGGTGTGTTTGTTGTTAATGATATATTTCATGAACAGATAATAAATTGACAAAACCTATGTTAAGTTGATATTTTGACTATGCTTATACAATATACCATAAAGGTACCGTCAATAAATAAATTTGTAAATTAATAATCTCAACTAGCCGTTTTCCATGTCACGTGTTTACTTTGTATGTATATATTTTGATGTTAATGCTGCCCACATACGTGGGACTTAACCTTTCAGCAAATGAACTTTGAAACTTAGTCCTACCAGGGATCTTATATACTTACTTTATAAAGATAAAAATGATCTTGGTCCTACTTAATATTATTTTTTTATTTTGTGCATAAAACGTGCACATTGCAGTAGTCGAAGAAAGAATGAACAAAAACTGGAGATAATTTATTTTGAAATTCACAGTTTGAAACGTGTCATTAATTAAATAATTGCATTGCTAACCTTTTTTTATCTTTTAAGACTACACGTACTGTTACTACACAAATAACGAACCAACAATCAAACACATACAATAACATGTTTTTCACGGGATTATTTTTATCGCACTAAATGTTTTTAGAGGTCTAAAAATAGCATTTTACTTTTTAATAAGAAGACGATGGAACATAAAGTTAAATATATGAATGCAATTTAAAATCGTTAAAAACAACGAATACACTTTCACATTTTAATAATTAATTCCAAGTACCATCTTAGAAAAGTCAGGGAGGGAAAAGCAATCAAACGTAAAAGAGATCTACACGCTGTTACAATAGAATATTTCCAATCAAACGTAACAGAGATCTACACGCTGTTACAATAGATTTTTTTCAATCCAACGTAGCAGAGATTTACACGCTGTTACAATATAATTTTTTCAATCAGACTTAACAGAGATTTACACGCTGTTACAATAGAATTTTTTCAATCAAACGTAACGCGATTTACACGCTGTTACAATAGAATTTTTTTCAATCAGACTTAACGAGATTTACACGCTGTTACAATAGAATTTTTTCAATCAGACTTAACAGAGATCTACAAGCTGTTACAATATAATTTTTTAAAGTTCATGATATTCACCTTTCATTTTGCCAATATTATGGAAAAGAAAAGGAGAAATGTTCTAAAAACAAAGCAACTATCGTATATTTTGTTCGCACATATATAGTGTTTTTGTGTTGTTGTTCTTTTTTCAGCATAATAAATCGCAAGCCTGATCCCGTTTAACTTAGGTGTTTTCATAGTAATCCTGATACATAAAGATTTTTTACATATATTGATATTTCTAGAAAGCCCAAAATTACGTGTTAATCGTATCAAACTCGAACAAAAATTGCCTTTACAGTAACGACGTTAATAACAGTAGGGTGCAACACTTTACTCGTAAACACGGTTCCGGTTAAATATTAAAATTATCCCATAACCCTAAAATATATCTCCGGCAATAATCGGAGTATGTTTTATATTTGAGTTTGGGCTTTGGATTTGTAAAATAATAATTTTCAACGCACGTCTGAATTAAGCTTTCACAAGAAAAATGACGCAACAGTTTAAAAACAAAAACAAACTATTCATATATATTCAACGAAAGTGTTATGAGATACATGTATATATTTCATCAGACTGCTATGTTAAGCTTTTCATGCTACTAGTACAAATGTATTACACGTACATGAAAACTTGAGATTTAGATGTTCTTTTGAAAAAAATATGCGTTCCAGCTAATAGACAAAGTTGTGGAGTTCTAATGCTCAGTATTAAACTACAAAAACCATATAGCGTTTTGGAGTCCTGGGCGTATTCAAGTAGCATCTTAAGTGATTTCTTTAGTATAACTTAAGTTAAAATTTCCAAGTGTTATAATTCGCTGAAAAGTGAATGATTCTGTGTAATTTCATCATTATTATAGAAAATGGTCTGGAAGATTTATATGTTGAACATGCTGCAATAACATCTCCTTTGTAAATTATCCTCTTAAGGGTATTGTTAAGTTTAAGGAAAATCTTAATATTTGACTTAAGATGCTACTGGAATATGACCCCTGGTGGGTGCGCAGTTCTAAAGCATAAAGACCGAGGCTTGAGTGGTTTAGAAGTGAACATCGGAACATAGTTATTTATATTGGACGAGAAACAACGTTAAGAAATGTATTATTTCGATTCTAACATGATCAAAGTCACACACAAAAAATGAAATAATGCGGTGGGTTATTTTCCACGCGGACATTTACGTTACGTCATGCGGACATTTACAATACGTCATGCGGCACAGTATAGCGTATTTGGACGTCTTAATGTTATCTTATCGGCCCGCGAGTGGATATTTGCAGTATGATTGAGCCATGTTATTCTGTTACTTTTTTTGTTATTATTATCTGAAACAAAAGGAAAACTCAAAAAAAAAAAATCAGAGATTATGTAAGAGTATACAGATCGTAAAAGTAAAAACAATATATCAACTTTACAATGGTGTGGGAGCCTGTGAATTCGGGTGCAACTGATAAAAATGAAATACTAAAATTCGTAATAACAAAATTTGCAGGTTAATTCAACTGATACAGAGTGAAACTATTTTGCTGTTATTAGCTCATTACATAGTGCAAACTCGTTCTTTGAAGTTCAACATAAGCTCAGTTTCCCCTGCCCCTCACCTTGGAATTTGGTAGAATAGCAATGAGTTCTTACCCATAGAGATGGTTTGAACTTATCAGGGTATGAATTGGATTAAACTTGAACAAGTTACTTTCATGTTCAAATATTTAGTCTAAGGTTATCGTCTTATGAATTATCTATTGTGTATGAATATTATAATTTGAAGTATTGTGGTCTGCGTAGTTCAAGAGTTTTGAGTTTTGCTTAATTCTTAAAATGCCATTTAAAATGATTCAAAATATTCGACACGAGGATGGACCCTTGTTGTACACCTTTTATTATTTCAAGCCAAAATCTGACCTATTTGTAACGACTGCATGCGCCCGGTAAATTATTTTTTGATCTGGTTATATGTATCCTCAAAATACCATTAAGTCCACAACATTATGATGCCAAAGTGTTCATAGGTCCATCAGGATTGTTGTCACATGGTCAATTTTGTCAGGTGACTTTTTCAATCTTCAAGCCAAAAAATTTATCTAGCAAGCAATACTGCAAGACAGTTATCAAAAATAGTTTCAAAAAGAAGACTACAGTTTTGATCATTCATGACTTTTTAAAAAGCCCTTTGATCTTATCGCATATACATGTAGTAACATACTACTGTATTTTTTTTTTCATTGAAATTGTCGTCTTATAAATACTATTGTTACTTATAGAAGTTTATGGTATTTTCGGGAAATAGCTTTACGTTAATTGTGATTTGTGAATTGTTTAACTTCACATGACAAATACTGGGGTGTGGATCATCTATTGGACTAGTAATTGTTATGGCAATACTTTTGGCTATATTCACATAACATTCAAACGATTACTGTAGTTTGTCCATCATTACTTAGCAAATCTCATTTCAGATGTACTTCTGCTTTCTTGTTCACTTGCGAGAAATGGTTATTTTTTATGAGAACTCTTTTGCTTTGGATCAGCCTATACATCTGCACATATTGAGTTTAACTGAAATTTTCTTTCATTAAACTTATTTCTTTCCCAGGAAATAAAGGGCTTCACTCCTATTTATTTCAGCTTCAGTATGTATGTAAATTTGTAAATTCTTCTTTTTTTAGTAACAAAAGTAACATCATCATATTTCAACAATGTAACAATGTAAACAAAAAGTGTTGTATTTAAATTCTTTGCTCATTCATGTGTCTCTTGTTTATAATTGGGCATTGCCTGTTGTGCCCTTCTTGTTACAAGAAGTATATATGCTGTTACCTTTTGTTACTAGTGTTATTAGGAGACACAGAAATGATGAGAAATTTTTTAATTTACCACCTAAATGGATGTTACCACTTGTGCCGCTCTTGTTAAAAGAAGTATATAGATGTTACCTTTTGTTACTAGTGTTACAAGGAGGCACAGGAATGAATAGATCATTTTATTTTTTTTATAAAAAAACGGATGTTATCATTTGTGACTTTCTTGTTACTTAAAGCATTAAGTCGGTCAAAAGCTTATGATTATTGCATATGACTCACCGACAATAAATAAAATTTGTATTGTTCTGTATTGTGTTGTATATAGGATGTTACCTTTTGTGCCAAGTGTTACTAAGGGACACAGGAATGAGTAGATGATTAGATTATATTTTCATAATAGAAACGGATGTTTCCTTTCGTAAATTCAGATTTGGATGATGCTACTTTGGTACTAGGAAAAAAGAACGTTTGTTACTAGTAACAAAAATACCTAGGTATGTGGCTACCTCCAGATTTGAGCCGTATCTCTTGCACGTAGATTTGTATGACCCTAAATATGTATGTATGTATGTCCGTGGCTTTTGAGCTATCAAAACTAGACCTATCACTAAATGTGATTAATACATCCGAAAGACAACTTTATCAACTGAGGAAGTTAGAAGTAACAGAATACCTTGCAAAAAACTAAAATAGAAATATTGTTCTTGGCAATAACTGTAATTTGTCAAGATAGAGTTATGGTTCTTGTACACTGCACTTCCTGTAATTGTGCTTCTGGGGGCGATTAATTCAATTTCACAAACTCTGTAGAGGCCTGAGAATTTGAAAATGATCTAACCTTTGTTTCTGTGCAATATTCTCGAAAGCACTTTCAAAACAGGTATTTTCAACCGTTTTAAAGGAAGAGTTTTATAATCCGAATATGGCAAGTTTCGGATATGTGTTTGGAATAATTGTACATAAAGTTCATCTTTAATGCCAAAAAAGATATGCTTGCATGTTGACAGATACCCGCTCACGTGGATGTTTTTTTTTCTCAAGTTAATCACCATATCAAGTCATGCGAGACAGAATACTTACAAATATACTCAAGGATACACATATATTTCTAAGATTGCAGTTTAAACGTTTGTTGGAAAATATGAATAGACAGCTTACGCTTTGATCACAAATCAGAAAGCTATTCACAAAAATGAATATTTATAGGTCTTTGCGTGCATTAAATGGAGTTATATTAGGTTTACCAAATGGTACTTTATTCTACAAGCTGTGCTATTGAAAATTGTGCATAGATCTTTATAATGCAGTTTCTGCATTCACTACGAATTCGTTTAGATAAAAGAAGGCGATACAGTGAATGCACAGCTGTGCATCTCACGAACAATGATCTTTGTATCATGCTGACCTCACACTTCCCCAGACTCAATCTAAGATGAAATTGTATAAATGAAATAAATCCTGCTATGTTCTAACATTTCTAAAAAATTCCAACACAGTACCTGAAATAATACAACGTTTGAAAAAATTGAGGAGGTATTCATAACTTTAAGCCAGACGCCAAGAACCCAATGTTAACGGCACGACGAAACAAGCAAGGGACAAAACTCTACGTGTCTCCTCTGTTCCGTGCAGCACGAGCGTCATTTAGCAAAAAATCATCAGTGAGTCCTAAACTTGAATAGTCATTTTGTAATCAAACATGCCTTATGACATTTAAGTGCGTTTAAAAATGCTGGCATCACACTCTAACTAAACTTTGTCATTGTTTAACAAATTGTCGATGTTCTTATTTTACGGTGTTTGTAGACAACAACCTGATAGTTATCGGATTATGTAATACCTAGCGAAAGATCTGCGGGTCTGTTGTTAAGTTTGGTAAAAGTTTTGGACTAATTTATGGTAGTGATAACTTTGTTGTAATAACTTTTTCGTTTAGTTGAAGTTATTTGTATTAAAATCTCCTAATTTGGGCCTTGTAAACACATTAGATGCTACGTTTTGTTGTAAATTGTTGAAAATTAGTCCGAAACAGTATGTAAATTGATCTGACGAGTAACTTTGACGATGTCTAGGTATGGTTTGAAGCGTTGGGTCTAAAACAAGATCATATAGATAAGTACAATCCTTGAGAACACACCAGAGGCTACAAAGCACGCCATTTTGGTGCAAATTGTTTCATTAGTAAGCACTGGGTGAAAATTAAGGTCACCAGCTCAAACGAAATGATATTGTGAACTCACTGGATCAATCACAACATGAATTATCTGTGTCTTATGATCTCTGGAACTGGCTTAAAGGTACATACCCTATAACTGAAACCACACAAATAAGCTCCAAATCATAAATATTAGGATCTTTGGAAGTATTATAACTTAACCTATAAGTTTCAGCTATGCATTCCCAGTCATTATTGATTAAATTAGCGACTTAAATATGCTGCAGTACCGTAAACCATTCAATAATATATGTAGAGTTGTTGTTGTACAATTAATGGGTGGATGCGATTTATAACAGAAAGCCTCTGTATTGACTGATTGTGATAAAATGAGGCATTTTTCGCCATAGGCTCTTCTTTGAAATTGTATTTATTTATCATTTTACTTTCATTGAACACATAATCTACGTTTCGGGAATATAATCTGCTAGATGTAGGGAGTGTCTCTTTAAAAGTAGTCAAAAGTGGTCCAAAGTTTATCACATGGGCAATTAGAGCGACATTTTATGAACTCGCTAGAAACTACATGTCGTACCCAATGTTCATGAAAAGTTGTACGTCTGTCTTTCCCAAAGATAAAAATTTAGGTCTTTCAGTGATAAGGAAGACAAATAAATGTCGATTATCATCAAAATGGTTAAAATGCTTGTTGTTTTGATGAGCACTAGGTTAAGTTTAAAACTTGGCTATTGAACATAAGATCTGGGTCATTTGAAGAAAAAAAACCTTTTTCATCTTTTTGTATCAACAAGTGGGAAGGTACCGCGGAAGAAAACACACTTTATTTGTATGATAAGCTAACATATTGGTGTTCATTACTTAATATTAAGGGGAGCGTTGGTGTAAAGGTTAAGGTGTCCGCCGCTCATCTCGGAGGTTGCGGGTTCGAGCCCTACTGGGGTAACGACCGTACTTCCTCATATGAAACCAGTACTCTTTTACCAGGAAGCGGACTCGAGAGTGACTCGATAAGCTACAAGCTTTTTTCACAATCGCGCTAAAATAAATTAGAATAAACTAATATTCACTATTGCTTCTATTCTTTCTTCAGTTTTTTATACTTATGTTTCTCTAAGATGTTTCGGGGAAAAAATCATATAACTGTCAAACTGACTAGTGTTGCTAGAATTTGTTTCCGTCCATATTTTACATTTTTATCTTTGCTTCATGCTTTTTACAGACAATGCTACACTTCTTAATAATAATACAGTAATCCTTAAATTTGGTCAGAATATTTGTCTTCTTGATATCTGTGTTACCCTTTAAATAAGATTACCTGGGAATTAAAACTTAGTCACTCTGTCTTATTGTAAAATAATCTTGTGAACACTCTAAAATACCATATTCTGTTTGGTCTTGTTTCTTCAAACTGTTTATCTTCTAATATTTTCAGTGGCTTCTTACCCTCTCCTGGTGCGATAGATAGTTTTCTACTGGCATCAATCGCAGGGTCACTTGGTTGTGTCAAAATGCATATTATGAGATGCTGATGATGTTATGGGGACAATTACTTCCTGTCCATCAGTTTCACTTTCGTTTTCTTCAAAGGACTCCGTGCCACTGCTAAGTGAAGAAAGAGAAGCTGTATCTGATGTGTCATTATCAATTCCAGCTCCAGTAATTTCATTCCACGTATCAGTATCCTCATTCACACAATCCTGTTGCCAAGTATCTTTTAAGCGTATATCTTTGTATAAAGGGTTATTTTCTTTAAGCCAATGAAGGGCATTCAAAACTTCTGATGTATTGAAAAGTATAATGTCCATTGTATTCTATTTTCTTTTCAATTTAAGGGAGATAAACCCTGCTTTAAGTGGGATTTGAGGTAAACACTGTGCAACTGTATCAGCTTGTACCGGAATATTGACAACAACACCTTTGATTGCACTTTGTCTTCCTTTTGGCAATGCTACCAGTTTCATGAAAGGATACTGTTGTGCGAGGAGCCTTTCTTCGAATGATGTAAGATCTTGTAATTCTTCAAGCGTTTCTGGAATATTAAGGTTATTTATATCAGACTGTGGAGATAACTGTTTTACGAATTTTAAACATGTTTTACATAACCACTCTCTCATGCCAATTGATACAGTGTGTGATAAACAGTTGTTATAGAATTCTAGTTCTTCATCCTAAAAGGGCACAGAGGCAAGAGATACAACTGATCTCTTGTAAATCATTCGACTGCAGCATACACAAACTGGAAATTCACAAATATCACGCAGAAACTGCTTTGATGCCTTGCTGATATCAATTTGTTTTTTTCTGTTTCTGCCTGTGTGTTTGCTGCTCTATAGCCCTCTTCTGTCTAGTCCTCACTTGATTAGCACTTGCTTGTTACTGTCTTGCCTGCTTCTGTTCTTGTGCTCTTTTCCTTTTCGCGGCGCTGGGATTAGCACTGACGTGTTTCTGTCTTGCCTTCCTCTGTTCTTGCGATCTTTTTTTCTTTTCACTGTGCTCGAATTAGCACTTGCTTTCTTATTTCTGCTGTGCTGATTTCTTTCTAGTAGATATGGGATCAACACTGGCTTGTTTGTCCCTATTGTGCTTTTGCTGCTGTGCTAATTTCTTTCTAGTAGATATAGGATCAACACTGGCTTGTTTGTCCCTACTGTGTTTCCCAGTGGTGTTTTTGCCACTGACCGTTCCAAGGCGGTGCCCCACTGTGTTCCTTTTAATTTTCGTTTTGTCCTCGTGCTTTGTATGCAGTGTGTGTTGGTGGACGTGTGTGTGTGCTACTCCCCCCCCCCCCCGGGCGTTTTTGGCTGGCTGTGCTCCCCCCCCCCCCCCCCCCCCCCCCCCGGGGGGGGGGGTCCCTGTTTGTTTATTTTTGTTTTTTTGTTGCTGTGCTAATTTCTTTCTAGTAGATATGGGATCAACACTGGCTTGTTTGTCCCTACTTTTTTTTTTGTTGCTGTGCTGATTTCTTTCTAGTAAATATGGGATCAACATTGGCTTGTTTGTCCCTACTGTGTTTTCGGTGTTGTGCTGATTTCTCTTTAGTAGCTTTGAGATCAACACTGGCGTGTTATCCCTTTTGTTTTTCTTTTCAATGGATTGCTTCTGCTTGAAACATTCTGGATTTGCTTCTCTTTATTTGTTTCTCCATTTCCTTTTTTCAGAGCCCTTTTTTCTTTAATCGCAGAAGTGCAGACCTGATTTGTGTTTGTCATCATCAACTGCTTTTGATTCTGTGAATTTTTTTAATCTGATCATCAAAGTAATTAGACAGGAATGTTGACATGAATTTATTTTGATGTGGAAAATCAGTAATAGCACCATTTTCAAGACAAAGTTTCAAATGTGTTCGTATTGCCCTCTGATCAATGGTGATGTCACAAGGATTGATATCTTTAACTAAAAAGGTATGTATTTGCTGCTGCAAAGGCTCCACCGTCTACAGAAGCTCCCTGACTTTGGGGCACAATATAGTTGACTGTGAAATGAGTAACACTGTCATACACTATTTTCAGCTGGGGCATCACGTTAGCTATTCTGTTACAGTTTTATAATGAATCAAAAATAGACAAAACATTGTTCTTTGTAGAACTAACCACATAATGACTGTCAATAAAATGTATATGTACACTTGTAGTATTCCTTGGAACAAACGGAGTCAGCAATGTCTGTTTCTGCAACTGATAAATAGCAGATGGTGGAGTAAGTTCATGTTAAGCTGTGGGTTTTTTTTTGGGAGGTTTTTTTTTTTTTTTTTTTTTTTTTTTTTTTTTTTTTTTTTTGTTTAATCCAAACTGGCTTTTTAACAGTTGGGAGTAGTAGTCTAGGACTTGTATATCAATTGAACCAAATAGAGCACTGCTTGGATGAAGCCCATGAAATAATTCTTCATGTAGTGTAGAAGACCCAGACTCAATGGCAATCTGGAAAATGAACAACTTTGATATATAATATTATCAAATTCACCGATGAATTAAAGAAATAGAAGGTAAGGCTAACAAAACTGTAGGTGACATTTGCAATTTATCTACATGTAGTTTGACAGAATAATAATATTTACATAAAATGTATCTTGTCATCAGACAAGAATGGTAAAATGTCACTATCAGACAAAAAAGGTAAAATGTGAAGGAAAATGAAATGTTTGTTTGTTTTGAGTTAAACGCCCATTTTGAAGAGTATTTGAGTTATTTATGGGTGGAATTTACCTAACCATTGTTCCTGGGAAGGACCAGTACCAGATGTAAGGTAGATGGAGTTATTGGAATGGACTAGATATATCTCAATTACCTGACTAACTGTCCGCGAGTCTAAGTTTAACTGAGGTGTTGTAACAGTGCAGCTCTGCAATACTGAAGAAACCCTAGGGCTGTTACATTCAATGTGCGTGGGTTGCTGCAAGTAAAAAATATAGTGTGTGTGGTAAGGAAATAAACAAAGACTACATTTAAACGTATGTTAAGTAGGACTAAAACAAATAATACTAAAAACGCAGCCTCCCAAAACCCCCCCCCCCCCCCCACCCCCCCCCCCCCCCCCCCCCCCCCCCCACCCCCCCAACCCCCCCCCCCCCCCCCCCCCCCCCCCCACCCCCCCCCCCCCCCCCCCCCCCCCCCCACACATACGCGACAACGACAAAAGGAACAGGGGCCCCCGGCCTTATCACTGAATTAAATTTCATTTAGAGAAAGGTACTTACCATAGCTCAGCATTAACTCATGTATAAAGCAACAAAACATAATATAACATGTAAGCAGACATATGACGTACATGTTTGTTTGGCTGGGTATAACGACAAATCAGCGCATTTCTTGCTGTGTCCTGTCAAGGAGAACTTTAATATTTACTTTTATCAAATACAGAATATGTATCGGCAATTTGGATACGTAGACTCGTTATCAATGCAATAGGTGTCCAGAAAAAAAACTTCACTGAAAATATTTTCTACTAGTCAAGCTATGTTAAGTGAAATTGACAAATATGCAGCCAGCTCCTCTGTGGTTTGATTGGCAACTGTCATGTGACTCTCACCTCCTAATAAGACTATAACATGAAGGGCTTCTCACGGTGGTTGCCATTCTGTCTCTAAGCACCAACCACAGATGATGGAATGTAACTTACAATGTTTTGTTTGTGTCATCTGTCTTCACCATCTGTTTTCTCAACTTGTTTTTAGTTTTCGGCATTTTTCCAAACAATAACAAACACCTGTAAGTCGTGTAGATTTAATGTAACAGGCAGTTGGAGTTGTACAGCACTCATCGTATTTCTCTGTAAAAAAAAAGAGTTAAAAATTGTATTTTGGTACAGGAAAGTGTAGATAATGAATTGTTTGCAATTGTTGAATTTAATTCGAGTAACACTGGGTTTTAAAATGAATAAACAGGCTTAAACCATTGGATTTTTTTCAAACTATAGTGGCAAAGTCACAAGTGATATTAATTGCAGTTATCACAAAATGAACTAAATTGTATGTAAAGCCTTGATAGCTTGATCTAACCTGAATGAATGTAACACTAAAGAAGATGTAAATTTTAAAATGCTACTTTTATATACATATGTATATCCTATCTTAGTTAAGGATTTTATCAGCACCAAAAATTTTATTAAATTGGTGTACAAAAAAGGCACAAAAACAGTGGAATAAGTTAACTGAAAGGCGGTTATCAAAGGTTATCAGAGAGTCCCAAAACAGAAGACAGAGATGTGTTGCATTTAGAATGAATGGTAATATGACAGGCTGTAAAATTAACCGCCTTCCGGTTGCAATATCATTATTTACCAACATGCATACACAGTAGATACAAATATGAATCATGAAAACAAGTCTTAAACTATTTTAAGAAGCATACATAACAATTCTTGTTAAGTCTGGAATTCGTAACAGTATATGTTTACATCAACAACAGTTTAGGTCAAAGTACAAAACGTACAAAAACAGTTGATTAACAATGAGTTGATTTAAATGAAAAGCAGTTAAAAGATTACAAAATAGCAGACAGAATATTGTTCCAGTAGGATCAGTAACTACTGTTCGTCTTGACTTCAGCCTCCAAGCTTTCATTACTGTCGGCGTGTGAAACAGTCTGTTCTGGGGTAATACTTGCATCAGGAAGAAATGAATCTTCTTCAGCTGCAATGCTTGCATCAAGCAGAAAAGAATCGTCATCAACTTGCCACTCCTTAAACACAGAGGTCTTATTCACAAGTACTGTTTTTTTTTCTCTTTGGAGAGTATTTATTTTCTGTTCAAATGTCTTTTGTATTGTTCCATAAATATGCATCTTTTCTTTTTCATGTTTGTCTATTTTTTGCTCAAGCCTGGCGATTTCTTGTTTCAGCCTATATATCTCCTGATGGAATTTTTGATTTTCAGTCTCAAGGCTTTGTTCTCCTCCATCATATTCTGTTTCTGAGACTCATACCAATGCTCACACTTGTCTAATGAGTCAGTCATAGTCATAACCTCAGAGTTTGTATTTTTTATTGAGACTGTTTTGTTCTGAAGGCGTGCAAAAAGTTTTACAACTGCACGAAAGTACGTTTCATTTGAGAACTAGCTGATGAGTTCATTGTTTACTATAAATGAAAGGAATGGTAGTAATGGCATTAGAAAGATTGCTCACCTGGGTACCACTGTCTTGAATGACTAATTCTATGTAAAATATGTAACCTCAGCTTTTGGTCTGTGCTTTCGGACAATAAGGCTTTCAGAAATCACTCCAACAGAACTCAGTGTAAAATCACTTGACCCGTTGGACAGATGATTTGAACAATCTTCGAAAAGGTGCACTACCACCACTACAAAATGTTTCAAGCCAAATAAGTAAGCTTTATACAGGTTTTCTTTGATTGCCACGGCAACGACAGTTCTGTATCAAATGGAAATCTTTGATAAAGTATTTTCTGGAGCATTATAAAATGAATATTCATGCCAAGTTTCATCAACATTGGCCAAGTGGCTTCTGAGGAGATGCCATTTGGAAATCATGGTGAGTACACAATTGACTGGCAATGGATGGACGAAAAACGGATGGTGAGCGATAACAGTAGCTCATTCTGGCACTTTGTGCCGGATGAGCTAATACATGAAATAATAACCAAGCGAAGACTGTCATACTTCAACATAAAACAGAAGGTAACAATTGTCACTTGCCTACAAGGCAACATTTGCTGAGGATGGAAGATAACATAGAAATATTGGAGAGTAAGAACAAATCCAGCTGCAATGGCCAAACACCAGCGTAGATGGCGTGAGATAATGGTTAAGCTGAAGTTAAAAGAAAAAATCCAGCCACAGTGGCCAAACACCAGCCTAGATAGCCTGAGTTTATGGTTAAGTTTAAGTTTAAAAAACAAATCCAGCCACAGTGGCCTAACACCCGCCTAGATGGCCAAGGAGGATATAACTGTGGTTGTATGCGATGAACAGTAAAATATGGGTTCTTCTGCCATCACTGTATCTGCTCAGATATTTATGTCCATTGAAATATGAATGTACGTATTTGCAGTGCTGATTCCAATGACGATTCCGTTGAATGAAATGGTATTTGAATGAAAATATGCAGCATGTGAAATATGAAATACGTTAGAGACATTGCATACTTAATTACATAAATTACATTGATAATCACAAAATACCAAGACATGATTAGAAAGGAATGATTGTTGTAAATAAATATGAAATTATTTGTTATAGTATAGCTGTATTGTAATCATACGCTTATACAATACAATTTAGAACTGAAAAAACATGCAGATACTGTGATGCCCAGCACCACCACTAGGAGGCGAACCCTGGAAGGAATAAGGAAATAAAGTGGAACAATTGAACAATGTCTTATTTCTTCCTGTTTCAAACCATGTAATTCTTATATTGGAAGGACTGAAAGCAAATATTTCATAGACGTACCAGATGTTTTTTAGAAAAAAATAAATCATAGATCTATTATAGATGAAGTGTTATAATAGATGAAGTGCTAGATTTCTTGTATTCAGCTTTTATGGAAAGATGCACATAGTTTGAATGGTGCCATAAATAGGCTTAACCTTCTTACTGAAAGAAAAGCATCATCAGAAATGGTTCCCCTTGCACCTGCAGTACATAGTTGTTGGAAGAAAAATACACATGTTTCACAAGAGCAGTTTTTATAATAGAAGTCACTGTGAAATTGGCGTAAGGCCTTACTATAGCTTGTTTTTCACCAAAATACGTATGTCTCAAACAACTGTAGGATAGACAGGTATGTGTGTCAAGAATTACAAATTAGTATCTTTGATTATCGAGAAAGCAAGTAAACGAGGTTACACATTTTTGGGCCGCAAAAAAATTGGAATTACAAATAATTTGACTGAGGAGTTATTTTCGTATGGCCTTCAAAAAAAAGACTGACATATTGATTGTACAATTCCGGGTTACCGCAACCTTGACCTGTATTAACCTCAAAATCAATAAAAAATAAATTTTTAGTAGTGAACTTGACCTTAAAGAACATTTTTGTTTGCTGAAAACAATTTAAAAGAAAACAAAAAAAATGAAAAAATCTATTTTTAGTAGTGACAATTACCAAAATAAATATATGCGTACAACAATTTCATATTTATAAAAAAACAACGGAAAAAATCTATTTTAGTAACAGTGATCTTGCCCTCAGGGTTTGTTCTTGTTACTTGACTTTCTAATCTCAAAACTGTCAGGGGTGCTCTACCGGTTATGACCAAACTCTACATCAAGTTTCAAGATGTTAGGCCCAAGCGTTCTCGAGTTATCGTTCGGAAACTGTTTTACAATTACGGGTCACCGTGACCTTGAAGTTTGACCTACTAACCTCAAAATCAATAGAAGTCATCTGCTTGTCATGACAAACCTTCACATCAAGTTTGAATATGCTAGGTCGATAGGGGCATAAAAATATTTTCCCTGAAACCACAAAGCCTTGAGCTTAGATATTTAGCACGTGGCTTAACCTAGTTGACCTCTACCAGGATTGTTCACATTAAGACCCCTGGGTCAAAATTGACCCTTCCCGGGTGTCACTTGATTTAACAAAGGCATATGTAGGAAAAACATTAAAAATCTTTTCTCTCAAACCACACAGCATAGAGCTTAGACATTAATCATGTGGCATAATCCAGTGGACCTCTACCAAGATTGTTCAAATTATGACCCCGGGTCAAAATTGACCCCGCCTTTGGGTCACTTGTTTTATATAAGCTTTTGTAGGAAAAACTTTAAAATGCACGCAAATGTCACTATATGTTCGCTTCTGAATAACGATTTAAGTATCAATTTTCGAATAAATTTTTGAGCTTTATGTGTATTCCCTGGATATAATTTTCAAAGTATCAGTTTATCTCGCCGGACTTAAAGACCGGGCTTTGTTTCAGTGAAATACCGGCCGGCAGGCAATTAAGCATATCAGGAGTGTAGGGAGGAGCTTTACTACCTAGCAGATGGTTAACAATACTTGTAATGTGATAATGTAAACACAGAAATCTCCTGCTTGATGTCGGAAAGTGCTTTTGCTCTTTTGTGAGCTTTAGGGGAAAGTTACTTCAATAAATTTAAAGTTAACTTTCAGTTATTGCAATGTTTTATTGAAGGATTAAACTTTGAGTTAATGAATGTTTCTCATGTACATTTTCTGTATGTATACGAGTGCTTTAAATAGATTTTCTACTTTCAAAAGTGAGACAATGGCTAGTAAACTATATCAGGGAGATATCATTTATCATGATACACACCAGGAAGGAATGTCACTTAGTTCTGATAAATTCCATTAATTTTGATAAACAGTCAAGGTTAATATTGTATGAAGAGCAAGTTTGACAATGCCGGAATATTGTGGAAAACCATACCTAGGTCATTTATGGGACTACTAATTTATACCAGTTAACATTTTATTATGGGATGAAACTTATTATAGCTAATTATGCATAAAACTTATATAATATAGAACTGTTCTATACAAAACATATTACATGTGGAATTTTCCCCGCCTTATGTCAATTTGTGAGACTCATACAATAGTTAGGATATTATTAGCTCTCAGCCAATGGAGAAGCTGCCAATCATTGTAGAGGCAAATTAAAATCTTGAAGCAGACAACACGAGTTTTTTCCTGGAAGTCACACTTTTAGTCAACCAATGAACTTTAATTTTTCAGACTTTATGACATTTATGCTAAAGAACATTTCTGCTAAATTTCAAACAAACCTTTACTTTAATTTCCTTAAAATTTTGATTTAAACCTCTGATGCTGATAGCTCAGTGTATGCAAAGCAAGTGGCTATTTCTCTACCTGAACCCTTTTTATAGTTCTTCCACGGCCTTTAACAAAATGAATAAAGTGTTCGATTACCTGTCAACATATAGGATCATTATTAAACATTTCTTGATTCTTTCATTACATTACAGTATCTTTTCATCAGCAGGACCACAATTGTCGATTTATATTAAATTTTATCATGTTAAAAATGCATCGCATTGAAAAACGGTCTAGACCCAATAAGTGACGAAAATACGATTTTTTTGCTACATTTTACCTCTGTATTTTCATCTAAGTAGTATATGTGTGGCAAATATATACTTATTTCAGAAAATAAGGAGTACTTCATGAAAAAAGTGAAATACAGTTAAACTGGATGTGGCTGAAATAGAGATTTTGACCAATCGGCCCCGGTATGTTAATAAAGTTGTCTGGTTCCTGAAACTACATACAATGTAAATTTGATAAATATGAAAATTATTTTCGTGCTCAAACGTGTAAATAAATCGACCTGGGCTCTTGGGCTATAATTAACGGTTATATTATCACCCAGTTGTAAGAACACTTTTCGTGTATGTTTAGTTTCGGTGTTTTTTATCCTTTTGGGTAGTACTGTAATGTACATGTAAAGCGTCTGGTAACATGGATGGAATTTTTTTAATTTCTCATTACATCTCGTTTTTCTTACACGTTTTTAGGAAAGTTAAAGGCAACATTATACGGTTATGGCTATTTTTTAGTTTGTCAATATCTGTACTGCTTGTCTCTCAAAGCTTTACAAGTGGATAAGAGATATCTTTGAATTATTTATTTGTCTAGCATTCGGTCGAGCATAATTTCGGATAAACCCTTAGTGTTATTTTAATTCTTAAAAACTTAATTATTTTAATGACCAAGTTGTTCACACATTTATTAGGGATGGATTTCAATAATAAATTTGCGAGTAGTTTAAACAAAAGAAAAAGTAAGGCCTACGGATCAGCGGAGATCAAATTTATGCATTTGAACACAATTGATAATTAAGATAGGTAAGTGGAATGTAAGTAAAATAGTCGTAAAATACAAAACATTTCTCGATGAAAATTAAAGAACGAACACTGAATTTTTTTAGTTGTAGCAATAGAAAAAGCGTCTGCAAAACGTAAGTTAGCTCAGCTTGAAAAAGAAAGAGTGATGGTTTCAAAACAAGAGGTGAATTGTCAGATTTCTTTGTATTAAAAACTTAAAATCGCGAATTACGAACATGTGGGGTTGCAAAATATCGGAAAATAATTAACAAACAGGGAACAACTGAAAAAAATGCAGAAAAAAAGGAAAATATTACATGCACACCTAGAGTATATGACATTAACTTTATGACCCGTGGCTTGACCCTTAAAATCCTCACCTGAGCTCTTGAAAATTTGATTTTGTCCAAAGAAAAGTTAAACTGAAGGGTCAATGGCCATTGGCCCAATGGCCCAGGAGCTTCTGGGGGGCCTCTGTCCCCCAGGACCCCACTACCACTGGGGTCCTTGCGGCCCCCACCTTCAGTTTCAGGATTTTCAATTTTTCAAACTTTCATCCCTGTAATCAGTGGCACTGTTTTCACATTGTTTTACATGTTATTTTATGACATTAGTAAAGTGTAGATATAATTTAGTGCTTTATTAATGTCTTCTGTTAGTTTTATTAGGAAAATGCCATAAAGGCTAGTGTTACAATAGTAAGTTAGCACACCTTATGAATTACAACAATTAACGGAAGTGCCCTTCACTGAAAGAAATCGCGCACTGACTCCCTGCCATTTTCTGACAGCCCCATGCGCTTTTTTCATCCTGGTTATAACGCTACATAATAATATGACATGCTTCTAGTTACAGACTGATTTTACTGAACCTAAACATGTAACCATTTGCAAAATGTTCAATACCTGATAACCATTGTAAGTCTGGTTACAAATATTGTTTAGGTATTGATGTCATCCTAATATTGGCGTTGACTTGTACCAACTAACATTTAAATTTTAGGCCTGATTTGTGAAAAAATACTGTTTTGGAGGTGGGATGCGGCCCAAACTTGGCCTCAAAAATGATTGATTGATTGATTGACTTGTCAATCTTTTGACAGATAATTGTTAATAATGTTTTCCTTTGATCTTTTACCATAAAAAAATCTAAAATACTAATGGAGTATTCAATGACATCAACACATGATCAATGTTAGATTTTTTTAACACACTCTTAAATTGTGATCATTTTATCTTTGTCTTGAAAAAATGCCTGATAGCTTTAAAATGACAATTTAGATGTTTCCCTAGAATGTAATAAAATCAAATGTGTACATCTTTTAAATGCTAACATAAAAATATTTGGTTAACATTTATCAATATAATTAACTTATGCATATTTCATTAAATCTGCAGGCACATTATGCAAAATAATAATTTGCAGACTATTTAAAAAGTGATGTACAGTGTCAAAAAAAAAAGATATATATAAATTGTGAAACACAGTGAAATATGAAAGTAAGAACCAACCAAAGTCAATTAGACTACTGAAAACTGGGGAGAGGGGGAAACAAATGGGCCTATAGTATTGAGAAAAAAATGTTTATATGGAAGAAATTCATATCTGGCCTCTCCCTGTCTCTTTCTCTCCACATGCTGTCCATGTGTATATAGGTCCGTGCCTAATTATACAGATCACAGAAATTGCAAAATAAGAGTAATTGGTATGTTTTTTTTCAATGATATTGCAGGAAATAAACATCACTTTAAACAATTTTTCACCAAAAAAAAACACCCATTCAATAGTAAAGTTTATTCATGTCTTGAACAGATATAACCCAGATCAGTAAAGTCTGTGTGATCAGCAGCATTGAATTAATATCTTCAATCATAGTCTAAGTCCAAATTTAACGAATTATTAAATAATTTATAATTTCAGAAGAAATGGCTAGGCATGTGATTCATTCTGAAGGACCCTGTTATGTTAGCATGCAGTACAATAAAGGACAAGTTAACATGGTTAAGACATACAGAACTTGTCAACAAATAAAGCAACCTCTTTTAGATTACACTGGTTTGAGAAAGCAATACATGTACCTATAGATGATCAGCTTTGAAATTAAAAGAAAGACAGTCACACATGGTGCAACAGATATTGCAAACCCTGCCAGATGTATTAATAATACCCATGATGCATTTGGTTTGGTTTTGAATCATGGAAACTCATGACCATGGTGAAGTTTCGTATGGCACTGAACATTGTGAAAAATGTAATATTCTTGACAATGGTAATGTAATAGAGACTTGTACTGAAGAGGGTGGTAGGATTAGTGAAACTGCTAGTTCTGAAACAAATGGAGTCACACCAGAACAAGTAGAGAGTCTCGATGCCAAAACATCAAATCATGGTGAAAATGGTGAAGTCAATGAGTTTATTGCAGAAGATTCTGTAGAGGATACTCCTGGAACAAAGTGTGTTCTAAATGGAGGAGGAAATGTGACTTCTAGTACAAATTCATTAAGAGGAAGGGAGAATATTGAAGAATCTTTCTGTCTGCAGCACGGGGGCACTGAGGAAAGAGTAAAACTCGTAACATCATATGACATAGATTGTGTAACTGAAGAGAAAGAAAGACTTTCAGTGGCAGAAAATGAAACTCTTGGAGAGGATATTCTAGCTGGAAGTAAAACTTCAAGTTTGGACGTAAACGGTGCAGACACTAAAGATGACTTTAGTATGAATGAAAGTTTAAATCCTGAGCATATTGGCGATCACTGGGTGTCAAGAAATCTGAAAACATTTGAATATCTTCCGTTAACAAATATCGGCAAGTTATTGTCTAAGTCAGGATGTGAAGAAAGCATCTTCCATGATCTGCCGGATGAGCTTATTGTAAAAATCTTCTCGTTTTTAACAACTACAGAACTTTGTCTAAATGTTGCACCGGTTTGTCGCAAGTGGAAGCAGATTTCACTTGATCACAGTCTTTGGAAAAATCTTGATTTTAGCACACGCCCACATTTATCCAGTTTGAACTTGCTGTGGGTGATGCGACGAGCGCCACTGCTGAAGAGACTCGCTGTGAGTGGACGAGTAAATATTTCACGTGCGGAAGTTGCCATATTTACTGAATGTTGTCCGGACTTACAGGATATTGACTTCGGTTTCTGTGATAATCTTTCTGGTGATATGATTAAGTGCTTGTCCGAGAATTGTCCGGATTTGATGAAGATAAACATAGAAGGATGCGATAATTTACAGGAAAACTGCTTGAAATATTTAGTGAAATGTAAAAAATTGTCACATCTTAACTTTTCACACTGCATGTTCCTGCAGGATTCAGGGGTCATGTTCCTTGCTAAAGGTCTTCCTGTGATAAAAAGCATCAATCTGGACGGAATCAGTTTACTGACAGACAGGTAGCAAACACATCTTTTATTATTTGCTGTACATATCAAGTCGATTTTATCCGCACATATCTAATTTTAGCATAACGCTAACATGTAAATTTAGGTGCCAGTAGAAATTACTGTAGAAAACAGACTTATGAAAGCTTTGTTTCGGCCATGATGTAAATGGTAAAATTAGGCGATAGGAGACACCCTTAAACCCTATTTCAGTTTTAAATGTGCTTTCATAATTAAATGTACCTTAAATTGGCCCCTACACTAATATCTCAATATATAGCCACTTTAAGTAAAAGTTTTACAGTACATTGCACAAGTTTGCCCTCTCACTTAGTGTTAAGTTTTTTGAGTTTGAAAGTTTTCAGTCACCAGCTAGAAAAGAACTGTAAGTGCTGGTAAACTTTCAAAGACTTAAGCTGAATGTAACAATATTGTCTAGCAATGCAAAATAAGAATGCCTTATAAGGCAGCACAGCCACTGGAGCAACTCCAAAAACTGGTTCAGCAAACAACTGGTATCTTAGTGACTTCTCCATGCCAGTTTTGTTTGGCAAAAAAAATGTGTTTTTCCGGTCTTCCTACTGACCTTGACCTTTTACTGCTGACCTCAAACTTTTTTTATGAGCAAAATTTAATGATCAAAAAGAACAATAATCAAGTGTTTCGGAGCAAACAAGTCAAAATAAAAGAAATTTTAACAATAAGATGAACCTGCCAAATGACCCACCCTTGATTTTTTTGCAAACAATATGGAAACAATTATTTTTTTGAGCTTTTGTCACAAAAATGTACAGGCGAACTTGCCCTCCCCCCCCCCCCCCCCGCCCCCCCCCCCCCACCTTTGCCTAGCGACCGCTTTTGAATCCCCGCAGCGTTTTTCCCCCCCCCCCCCATCTGTTTTGCTATTGCATGCCCTTTTGTCTACGCACCAGCGACCAGAAGCGACCATAATCGGTCTTTTGTTCTTATTAGGGACCATTTATGTGCAAACGTCTTTGTAGGAACGGCCCTTTAAAGTTGCATTTACGTCCCAATGGCCGGAGGTGTCATCTTGGGTTTCCCATCTTTATTCCGCATGTGTAATTGTCGGTATTTATCACTTTCTACTTTCAGTACACTTTTTGCTATTTTTGGAAAATAACTACGTGCATAAGTCATTTTAGGACGGTGCCTCTCTGGTGATGTTTTGTATGCCATTTATGCACGTTGCCTACCCCGACTGTAATAGAGAGCCTGTTAACACCTGTCAGTGGATATACATTGTACATCATAAATTCATTTGATGCCAAAGAGTGAATACCAATTGATGAGTTTCCTCTGAAGTTGCAACCCACTGTCATATGCATATCATCAGTAAACACTCGTAGAACTGATTTAACACTTCACTATTTAAAGTGTTATGGACTATATTATAAAACGCAAAAAAGTACAGTGTTATTGAACGGACATTAGTATGTATTATAACTATGCCCTTTTCATAGAACTGCGTAGATTTCACTCATTATTGACAGTCATGCAACTGGAAAGCAGCCAATTACTAAGCTTGTTAATCCAAAAATAATTTACATTAGAAAATATAGGGTAGGCAGGGTTACCAGTGCTATTTATATAATATTTTTTTTTAAACTATTATCCTGTTTTACGCCTTAATCGGATCCTGCTTATTTCAGTGGAGTGACAAAGCTGGTGACTCATCATTACCTGTACCTGGAGGAAGTGGAGTTGGACGGAGCTGAGATATCTGATGACGGGATACAGCAGCTTGCATCCTGTAAACAACTGAAACATCTCGGCATCTCCTTCTGCGAATGTCTTACAGATTTGTCACTGGAGTATTTAAAGGTAGGTCAGGCGTCCGGGGCGCCATCCCCCTTTACTTTACCAAGAAGGACAGAGACTCTCATTGGCTTAGACTAATAGTGTTTAGATGGTTTGCTGAGAAAGACACGCCCATCATTTCTGGGGTTGGAATTCAGAAATGTTTGCCAGATATTGTTTTATGTGTAAAAGTATGATTCATATAGCTCATAGAGAGTTGATGGTTTTGCTCAGATATTTGGCTCTATTAAAATGCTGCCAAATGGTATAGAAAAATGGTCAGTTGGAATTAAAAACAGAATATTTTTCAGTTTCTTTCTTTGAAAATTAAAGTAAAATATCTTCTAGTTAATAGCTGTCTTTTTATGGACAAAATAGTTTCAATTTTGTGCATTTTTGGATGTATTGTTGAAGTTTCAAGGTAGAATGTATGAAGTATGTAAACTAAATGTATGCCAATTCATTTTGCAGGATTTAAAGAATTTGGTTAATTTGAGACTACGTAAAGGCAGTGATTTCTCGGCAGAAGGGTTGTCCAGATTCTTCAAAACAGCTTCCTTGTCACAACTTGAGTTCTTGAACCTGTCAGAATGTTCCTCTGTGAACGATCAAGTCGTGTTGGACATGTCACAAAAGTAAGTATTTGAAAGTATGTGTACTCATTTTCAGACAATAAATTTATGCTAACTTATTTAATCTGGATTGCGACAACTTATATTAATCACTCTCATTGAGATTCACTTCAGATGGAATTAATTTGGAAAAGAGAGAGGCAATGTGGAATTATTTGTGTTTTGCATAAGGACACTATTGCTACTTGAGCACTGCTGGGGATTGAACACAGGACCCACCCCTCTGATCCTGAGATGAAGTCCTTACCACTGCACTAAGGCAGTTTTAATTAATTCATGTTAGCTCTACAAAGCATAAAGTGCTCAAAGATGTGCTTTTAGACAGTCTGCTGTCCATTGTCTATGTGCATCAGTAGTCTTTAACCCTTTCCCATGGTCTTGTCTAATCTTTTAATTTGGATAGTGTTATCAGTTGATCAAAGAAGTGCTCACAGAACATTTAGAGACTGAATAGCAAAAGGAGTGCATCTGTGCAGTATGATCATGATCTGCACTGGTCACAAAAGCAGAACTATGTGACAATGTTGGCTGTTTTTAATGGGGGATTTTATGGAATCGAGTACAAATATACTGGTCTTGCCTTAGAACAATGGTTAGCTGAACTGGCCACCAGAACATTTATTTACATACTGTTAAAACGAGCATTTTGCCCCCAAGAAAAAGAAGCACTGCTCGGAATTGATAGATCTGCTGGTGGAGCTTTAACTTTGAATGTTTTCATGTTATATTTAGGTGTGGCAGTCACCTCAGGGAACTTGCTCTGAAAGTTGGCTGTTGTTCATAGAAGGACTATCTCATAGTGGACCACTGCCGGTAGGCTTTAATATTTTGAAATAACATACGTTCCAGCGGTGTTCTATCCTAATAAACAATGGTTTTGAGTCTGATGAGCAGTAATTAAAAGGCCACCTGCTCCAGTCGAGTGGTTTTTAACTTTGCATCAGGACGACAAATAGTTATTTAATAATGATAATGAAAAGAGTTATTTGCATTCTAATTTGCCAAACATTACAAAAAGTGAATAAATGCATGTTATTTGCTAGGCGGAATTTTTTGTCATGGCACAAGATTAAAGTCAATTGACGGCATATGTTTTCATGTTATATTTATGGCAAAATAAAACATAATTGTTCTACTCTTTGTATATAGAGACATAATTTAGAGTCATGTTAGAATGTGTATTTTAGATTATCTTTAAACCCATGCAGAGGATATATAGATGATACACTTAGTCTGGCAATTTGTTACATACATGATACTGTTTTTGGCTCCAATTTCAATCACAGTTTGTACGGTATTTTAAATGACACTTGGTACATTTAATAACCATTAGGGGTAGCTGCGGCATTGTGTGTGACATATTTTTTACTTGACTATTCAGAGAATAAAAAGGGCTGCTAATGACTCCCTTGTCTTGGCGTTGGCATTTCAGCTTAGTTAAAGTTTTCATTGACTTTCCGTATACAAGGTACTATAAGGCCTACATTGTATGTCTCAGTAACTGCTGATGACATTGATCCGAAACTTCATTTAAGCATTAAGTAGCATCAAACAATCAAGTCAGATAACTCTTGATTGAATTTATTGCAAATTATGTCCCTTGCTTAACCTAAGGAAAAAGATTTAAGCGTTGCATTCAAGCTACTATCATGATGGCTATTATTTGAAACTACTGGTACACAAAAGTCTAATAGCAATATCAGACTAACTATTACAGAGTTAAGGATCATTAATTTTATCTTGAGCTTTAAAGCAGGGGAGATAAATTGTGTCAGCCAAAATAAGTAGTCAAGGTTATTTGTACTGTCTCATACCTTGGACTGTCAAGCTGTATTCAAGTAAGTTAAGCACTTCAATATAACATTAACTACCTTTATCAGTTAGGTAAAAAGCAATGCTCTTTGAATTACCAACAGGGTATGGTAGGGATTTTTTTTCAAATTTGATATTATGCTACAAAAAGAAAAATATGTTGTAAAAATAATCAAGTGCATTTAACTATTGAAAATTTCTTAATACTGCATTTATCTTGTTTAGGGCCTAACTTTAATGCACAGGAGGAAGTATATTCAGACTGCATACAAAGTACTTGGTATCAAGGCAATTTGCACTACCCAAAAGTCATGACTCTTGCGTGCAATGTTTGGAATGCTTACGTTTATGTAGGATAATCATGTAAATGGGGGAAGTAATGATGTTCAATTGAATATTTCAACTCTTCAGGCATATTTATGTCTAATTTTTCCCTTTCCATCTGTCTATATTTTCCCCTTTTCATTTCTACTGTTCATCTCCAAAGCCCTGGTTTGATTTTCTCAAACTTGCGGATCGTATGGGTCTAGTTGTGCAATTACAATTTGGGGTCAAAGGTCAATGTCCCAGGGGCCTAAAACTTGAAAATGCTGTCCACTGTTTATTTCCCAAACTCCTTGCTGGATTTTCATCAAACTTTCAAGGAAGCATCAGTATGGAGTCTAGTTATGCATATTAGAATTTGGGGTCATATAGTAAACCCCATGTTGGATTTTCATCAGATTTTTAGGGAGGTATCAGTATGAAGTCTTGTTGGGCATATTACAATTTGGGGTCATATAGTCAAAAGTTCATGGTAACAGGGGCCTTAATATGGAAAAATCTTGGCCACTCTTCATCTTCATCAGTATGAAGTTTAGTTGGTGATGGAAATTCACTATGACCTTCAATGAAAAAAAACAGTTTCCTGTTAATAACTGAAGTATGATTGATTGTAGGATCATGTAACTTGGTAAGGTTATTGTTGATTAGCTATGAATGACTTGTTGAGTTTGAGGTCAATGGATCAGTGGTCAATGTCACTTTGGAGGGAGTTTGAGCGGGGAAGAGGTTTGTTGTATAAAACTATTTTCTAGTTTATATACATGTATAAAAAAGCCAGATTCTCATTTTTGGGATAAACAAGATATAAAATCCCTCCCAAATGGTAATATATTTAATACATTGTATATGTAAAATATTGGCATGAAGGTTCTTTGAAAATAGGCATCTTGTAAAGTCAGTGGCAATTCTCACAGATGGAGTCATTAGAGACCTAAGAAAGATTCCAAAGAATTTGATATGTCAGGGAAAATATTTTTTATCTTTGAAATGTGAGACATTATCAGAGAAATTCGACTCGGATGAAATATGAACTTTGGTATAGGTAAAATTATTTGTATGTAAATGAACACTAGTTTACAGTACATGAATATTTGGATAAAAGTGCATGGAGGGCTGTAAAAAAATGTGCATTTTTTCTCCATTAATAACAAATTTGTGTAGATTTAAGAGATTGTTGAGAGTGTAATTAAACATGCCTTGTGATTTATTTTCTTACCACATAGTAATATAAAAGACACAATGATAGCTTTTTGCATACTTTAACATGATGGACGACATGTGATTAGAAAATAAAGTAACAGCAGTTTTTACAAAAACACATTTCGGAGGAACAAACTTGATGACAAAAAATTTTAAACCATTATCATCTAATAAGGGCTGGTAATTATTGCACAATAAATTCAAAGTGTGCTAGAATTTTTTGACAAGGTGGTAATTGTTTATTCGTATAGCACGCATTCTTTATGGGATAGCTAATAATGGTAACATTATTTATTGAATTAAGATATAATACATCGGTGTCCCCTTCGCATAAGAACTATTTGTAGTGGCTTTTAAATTACATGTTCTTCACTTAGAAATGTGGTGCAAGTTGTATTTGAAGATGTTCTCTTTTTTTAAAGAAGTAATAAAGGAAATCTTCCCAATAATTTACTAAACATTGGTGATCTGCCCTGTTACTTCCCGGTGACTTGAAATGATATATAGTGCCGTGGTACAGAATATTTTGGTGTAAAAAGTGACCAAAAGAAGTGCAGGCTAGTTTGTGTTACATTTTTGTGATACTTGCCTGCAAAACAGTCTGAAAACACTTCATCCTGATCTAGCTAAATTTCTTAGTTTCTAAGCTAAGTACATGTATGTTGGTCCATCTCTGTTCATAGGGTTGCTCTCTGAAAAGTTACTGACCAGATAGCCTGCAGTGCAGATCATGATCAGATTGCAAGTATAACACTAGTCCTGCCTGTCTGTCCATCACTCTTTGGCTTTTTTTGTAAATAATAAGTATAATTTTATTCCTGAAGGGATTGAGTTCAAAAGCTAGCAATAAACATGAAATGTAAGAAACATAACTCTAGCCTTAGTCATTCCCTTTTTTCAATACGTTTTTTGTATTACTCTTTCTATCAATATCTCAATCAGTCAATCACTCGAGAAGATATCTTATTGAAAACCTTAAATTTGAACATACAATTGCTGGTGAAATAACTTACTTAAACTTCAAATAATTAACTTTAAATCTCTGTGGAATTCAGACCAGCAAACCCAGGGTTTAGTGAACAATGTTGTGTCCTCCATTCCTGTTATTGTGTCAGTTTTTGTTGTTCCTCCTGTTTCAGTAAAATGGAGATGCTAGACCTGCTGGGTATTGACAGGATCAGTGGTGAATGTCTAGCCCGGGTACCAGAGGAGATGACAAAACTCAAGTTCCTAGATCTCAGACAGTGCAATCAGGTACTGATATTGTCAAAATTGAAATCAAGTTATCAGTAGAATGTTCGATACAGTAGTTTTATTAATGGCAGATGGTTGAAATAATACTGTAAGCATTTTGATTGTTGTGAAATTTGGCTAGAAAGTTTGTCTTTTAAGGTCCCTAGGTGGCTGTTGAAACAGAGTTACAATCATAACCACTGAAACAAAGTTACACGTTCAGATCATAGGAAAACATTGTGAACACTCTAGAGGTCACAGTTGATATGCAGTCATAAAGTAAATAGGCTAGAGTGATTGTCTTATTGATCTCTAGGAAGCATTGGAAAGTGGGTCTCATTGTGTCAAAAACTAGGTCACCAGGTCAAATCAAAGGAAAAACTTATGGACACACTAGAGGCCCTATACGTAAACATAGTCAGATTGGCCAAAGGTAAACACCAGTCAGATTGTTTGTCTTGATGAAATTAAGGTCAGGTTTGAAACTAAGGTACAATGATGCAAAAATTAGGTCACCAGGTCAAATTAAGCGACAAAAATCTGTAAAAACTCTGGTCACCACATCTTGTGCCCAGTTGTCATGAAAAGCAGTTAGAGATGAGTCTTGATGATATCTAGGTCAAGTTTGAAATAGGGTCACATGAAATAAAAACTAGGTGAACAGGTCAAATCAAGAAAAACCTTTGTAACACTCTTGAGTCAAAGTTTCTTTTGGGACTATAATATAAGAGACAACAATTGTTTTTATCACATTCAAACCTTTTAACTAAAATGTCAGATGTAGGTTTGATGATAGTTTCGGATGTGTTCTGTTGCTCCAAGTGTGTGACATATAGAGCCATCTTAGCACTCTGGTTGTTGATCAAGTTTCAGCAGAACCATTGAGATGATTGTGTTCGAGTTTTTAGAGTTTAGTTTTCTAACTAAAATCATTAATGATTTTGTACATACTGATGTAATTTCTGTGACAAATTGCTAATATCTTGTGCATTGATTTTGCTTTATTATGATTTTAAGGGGATGTTATTGTATTTCATATAACCCAACCATTTAAGGTAATAGGTGTTTTTCAAAGAAGTGCTAGCTTGTAAAAAAAAAGGCAAGATAACTTACATACATGTAACGTAATAAACAGGTACATGTATATAAGGCAAATAGTGGCTTATGTGGTTGAATGGTTACAGTCACCAATGTCTAAACCACTGTAATTTGTCACTGATTGAGGGTGTTTGGTTTGAGTCATTCTGTGAACAAATTGTGATTTTCTCAAAGAAGATAGGGAGTACAATCTCATACGAGTCATTCCCAGGAAGAAAGATTAGATATCATGTCCATCTGTGCATAATTGAAATACTTTTAACAAAGCCAAAAACAGATTATATTTCACAAAAGATAATCTTATTACAGATACTGGATAACCTCATTGTTGACATGGTTCGGCGGAAAAAAGACTTGAAGGTGATCAACTATTACGGGGAAGAGTTTGTACATGACTAGGTCACTGGTGTGTTATGAACAGTTCACAGCCTCAGCTTTAACACCGAGTTTCCAAGATTTACCCACTCTTCCAGAAAACGTCTTTCAGATGTACAATTCGAGCATGGAACAATGTTATAATAGTGTTAATACACACATACTGATGTTGGTGTATATGTTTTGGAACCAGTATTAGTGATTTATTTTGTGTCACATCCCTCAATGGCTAAGCCGCATATATTATGTCTCCTGTATGAACATTGCTACTGCTTTTTGTATTGTGACAATCTGACTAAAGTACATGACCTTTCTGACTACAAGATCTGATGATGACCCATTCAATTTCTTTTAAGCTATTTATATCTCAGCCAATCAGAGAACTTGTTTCAAAAGACTTTTGGCTAATCTTACAGTTACAACGTGCTGCTACCTTGGCGTAAATTTCACCATAGTGATCTACCTAGTTCACACAACAAAAATACGTCCACAGTATCACCCTTGAGATCACTTCAGATATGTTTTTGTTGATGTTTCTAATCTGTCATGTTCACAGACTCTGATAGTGCAGCCATTATAGCATTGTGAAAATTATGAACGTGTGATACGCACTTTGGGAACCTATCTAAATATAGCTTGGGGGGGTGGGGTGGAAACAGACTTTACTTTCGCTTTCAATACCTTGAAAACAAAGCTCTGATTGGCCAGCAGAAAGTTCCTTAGAACGTGAACGTATCCTTTTTGAGGAGATGATTTTAGTCAGATTATGTATTGTGATATATAACTGTGATTTTAGAGTACCGGAAGTATGTAATTCACATTTATTATTCAATAGGACAATGTCTATAGAATATTGCAGAATATGTGAAACAATTAACATTCAACCCAAAATGAAAAACGTAGCTAAGCAACACATATGAATGTGTCTCAACCAAAAGTGATACAAGTTTAATATTTCACAAGCACGAAGGGTAACTGAAAATTGTATCCTTTCGAGTTGAGACATATCCCATATTCGGTCAAAACAAACAACTTTTCTTTTTATTAGATGAAAAAAAACACCATTGTTCAGCTACATTTTTGTACACGTACCACTAACAGATCTATTTCATTACACTCCTGACTGATCAAATATGAAAATATTTCACTGATATCATAGAACACAGTATTTCATCAGTTAGCATAAAATAAAGAGAAGTTTGAAATATGACACTACTTTTTGCCAAAAATTCTAGCACTTTTGGAGTCATTATTTTAGAATTTGCCAATTTATCTAATTTAGTAGCCATTCTATATATATTGTCACATTTCATGAACTTTGTGAATTGCAGGCAAGGTTCAAAGTTGGTAAATTATGCAAGCTTCATTTATGATTAGCTGTGCAAAAATCAAAGTTTTTATGTTTATAGTCATTTTAAAGAGTTATCATTCTACGGCACCTATAATTATACTGTAATAACTTGTTACTCAGGTTTCCGATGGACAAATAGTATGGTTTCAGATTAGACTGTTTATAACAGGTGATCAGGATCCATACAGGTTGCAAAGACTAACATTGGTTTTCACATGGCAGGGCTCATATGTACTCCATGCTCATTAGATGATCAATTGACAAAAAGGTTACCACCAGCTTCTTGTAGATTTTTTTTCTTTTTCCTGAGATATGTTGAGATTGTGGTATATAAATATCGTGTTAAAATTGCCGATAACCAATGATCCCAGATTATTTATAGATCAAAAGTCAATGTTGCTTTAAGGTTTGATAATTGATACATGTGAAAACTTATGGTCCTCGGACATAGGTAGGTTGCGTGTAACTTTCTAGTCTAATAATTCATTTGAATCTCCAGTTTTACCGGCTTGATGAATATGATATTTTATAGTTGCCAAACCTAGCATCCTTGTGTTGACCCCTTTCAATGACAAGAAATTGTTACGCTCCAGTGTACATAGAGACGTTATCCGTACACTAAAATAGAGAACTAACTCACTATACCACTATACACCACCACAGTGTGATACAGTGCTATGGAGTACTACAGCATTTTACAGTACTATACAATACCACAGTACTGTTCAGTACTGCAAAACTCTACAGTACTTTAGGTTTTTAGAGTATTACAGACTATAACTGATACAGTACCTATTATATAGTTAGTAACTGCAATGTATACCACTTGAAATTAAGCCTTCTCAGATGAGCGACTTGGGGCCTACATGGCCTTCTTGTTATGTATTCAATAGATGATATTTTAAGTTTATTTATTATACCCCCAAAACGAAGTTTAGGGGGGTATATAGGAGTCACCCGGTGGTTGGTCGGGTGGTTGGGCGGGCGGTCTGTTGCATTTTCCTTGTCCGGAGCATAACTTGAAAACTACTCGTTGGAATTCAATATTACTTCATACAATGGTCAAACACATTGAGAGGAAGTGCAGTGCACAAGAACCATAACTCCATCTTGACTAATTACAGAGTTTTGCCCTTTGTTACTTTTTCCTTTGTCCGGAGCATAACTTAAAAACTACTGGTTGGAATTCAATACAACCTAATACAATGGTCAAGCACATTCAGAGGAAGTGCAGTGCACAAGAACCATAACTCCATCTTGACTTATTACAGAGTATTTGCCCTTTGTTACTTTTTCCTTGTCCGGAGCATACTTGAAAAGTACTAGTTGGAATTCAATACAATTTCATACAATGATCAAGCACAATCAGATGAAGTGCAGTGTACAAGAACCATAACTCTATCTTGAGTATTTACTGAGTTTTGCCCTTTGTTACTTTTCCTTGTCCGGAGCATAACTTGAAAACTACTTGTTGGAATTCAATACAATTTCATACAATGTTCAAGCACAATCAGAGGAAGTGCAGTGTACAAGAACCATAACTCTATCTTGAGTATTTACTGAGTTTTGCCCTTTGTTACTTTTCCTTGTCCAGAGCATAACTTGAAAACTACTAGTTTGAATTCAATACAACCTCATACAACGGTCAAGTACATTGATAGGAAGTGCGTGCCAGGAACCATAACTCTATCTTGACTCATTACAGAGTTATTGCCCTTTTGTTCTTTTCCTTGTCCAGAGCATAATTCGTAAACTACTAGTTGGAATTCAATACAACTTCATACAATGGTCAAGCACAATGAGAGGAAGTGCAGTGCACAAGAACCATAACTCCATCTTGACTAATTACAGAGTTATTGCCCTTTGTTACTTTTCCTTGTCCGAAGCATTATTCGAAAACTACTGGTTTGAATTCAATACAACTTCATACAATGGTCAAGCCCAATGAGAGGAAGTGCAGTGCAAAAGAACAGTAACTCTATCTTTACTCATTACAGAGTTATGTTACTTTTACTTGTCCGGACCATAATTCGAAAACTATTGGTTGGAATTTAATACAACTTCAAACAATGGTCAAGTACATTGAGAGAAAGTGCAGTGTACAAGAACCATGACTCTATCTTGACAAATTACAGAGTTATTGCCAAGAACAATCTTCATCTTTAGTTTGTTTGCAAGGTATTCTGTTACTACGAACTTCCTCAGTTTATAAAGCAGTCTTTTGGGGGTATTAATCACATTTAGTGATAGCTCTAGTTTATTTTAATATTTATTTATATATGGCATTCCTTACCACATGGGTAAAAGATTTTTGTTGCTCACGTTATGCTATATTGGTACCTGGTTGGTACTTTTTGCTCAGATACAATGTATTTCCAGTTCTTATGCTCAGTAAAGAAACAATGCAGTGTAGGACACTGGGTGAAGTAGTAGACCATACATCTGCTGTCATAGATACATTCTGTGCATGTCCTTTTTTTTCTTGTTTTAAAGACATTGCAATTTCCGTCAAAGAATTCTTTTAATGGTATGAGTAAGGCATCTGTTTTGTTGACAGTCAAGCCTTTACTTTTAAGTTACCTTAACCCCTTCGGCCTTCCTTAGTTTAACTGGATGAGTTATGTAATGAAATGTCTTTTGAATGTATTAAATGTTTGTAATTGACCTGAAGTTCATGAAACTACAGGCATGTGATGAAATTCTGAGAAATCCAGTATGGCGTCTAAGATGATGTTATTAGAAATTATGAATTTTAAAATTTTACAGACTGACAAATACAGATATAGAATACCACTGTTTGAAAATGACATAAGTAATAGAAGTATGTTGTATAAAGGAAAGAGAAGTGTAAAGGATAAGTTACAGTATGTAAATACAGTATTTTGAATAATTTCACAATCTTTTTAAAATGCACCTTCATATACATGTACTTAACATTATGTATTTTCCACAGAAAATCACCAACAAATCTGTCATCATGGATCAAGTGCATGTAAAATTCAGTACCAATTTTTTAAGGGTGTTTCCCTTTGGGTCTTGCATGTCCACAACATTTATAACTGATTGTGATTGTTACATCTTGTTTATGCAATGACATCACCTACACCACCTATTTCACACTAGTTCAAGTTTTGTCTCGTATTTTATGCTTAAACATCATTCAAAATCAGGAGTGTTAGTGTAGGCAAGTACTCAAATGTATAAGATGAAAAGGTCATTATCATGAAAATGTGATCCAGATGGCGGTTTGGCTCTTGTCGCAGAAACGTGACTCGAGCAAATCCAGCATTCTTTGTCTGTCATATTGGTTTATGTGAATTATTCATGACATTGTGTCAGTGTCTGGTCCTAGGATCAAGAATAGTGGTTACATGTTTATGGTAGATGGGTTACATGAAAGTATAATGTCACATGTTAGACTGTAATGTGATTTATTTTCTCTATTTATAATTTCAAAACTGCTCGGTGGGCAGAAAAGAAAGACCAAAACAAATGTCATTGTAAGAAAAACTAGGAATGTATTTACATTTTGTAAGCATTAAATTTCAAGGATTTCTCATAAAATGCGATTTCGAGGGTACTTTAATTTGTGGATTTAATTTTTCTCTAGAAAGTAGCAATGTTAGCTATCTTTTTTTGGAGTTTTACATTTGCGGATTTGCAAACCCCCAAAATCCCAAAAAAATCATGGTTTTGCAGTAAATTGCACTTTGTTATATTGTATGTTAGAAATAATTTATTTTACAAAGATTGCAATACAAGTTATACAACTTACGCTAGCACAGACAGTCACATTGTTGTGGCCTTTTACAGTGGAGGAAACCAGAGAATGTGGAGAAAACCACCTTGGGCGGCTTGGTGACCACATAACCATCCCACATGCCGACACCAGGTATCGAACCCCGGCTTCAGCGGTGGGAAGCCAGCACTCAAACCACGGAACATTGTATTGAGATATGACCTACATTTGGGCTGTACAAACTGTACTTGAAATGTGCCAAATACCATGCAATACAATGTAACACCGTATATATCCATCTTATGAGCATTGTAATTGATAACATTACAGTCGCATAACATCTGCTTTCTTGCCATTGGATGCCTTCAGAGTTCTGAGATAGATACAAAACAGTGACAGAAAACATGTACTTGTCAGTATTGATATTATTTTAACACTTGAATAAGACTATATTATCTTGCTGTGCTACTTCAAACTTTAGAGCACTTGTGTCCAGATATAGCACATTATCTCTGTGAAGTGCATGAATTCTAATCATGATATTCTATTTATTTAAGTGTAAGCGATATGTGTATTTTCTATGCATTTTTCTGTTTAAGATTGCCTTCTTACATTTTAAGCATAAATGTTGTTAATGGTACTGTGATATTAAATAAATGTAAACTACAGGATAGGTGTTTTTTTTTGTCTGTTTCTTCTTTGTATGCTAATTTATTTACCCTCGATTGCGAAACATGTTCTGATAACTTACATTAATTGCTCTCAAGACTCATTCCAAATGGAATCAACCTCGGAGGGAGAGAGGAATTGTCTGTCTTGCCTAAGGACATTAGCGGACGACTACTTGGGAACTGGTGGGGACTGAATCCACCGAGGCAGTTTCTTAGTTTAAAATTGCGAGTTTTGGTAACATCCATTCATACCAATAGTCTCAATCTAGACTCTAAATCCAGAATGCTATATGGTAAAGCAGTTTTTAGACAGCTGTAAATACATTTTAGAAAAATCTGCAGAATAGCGACTTTTACTGTGAAATGTATATGATATTTACATACATCAGAACCATGGATTTGAGATATTCAACTCATTATCAGTCAATATATGAATATAATACAGCTCAGGAAATTGTTCCGGACCAGCTGGTTTTGGGAATCGGTCCAACAAGTTGAAAATTGTCCACACCAGCAGAATTTAGTCTACTATGACGGAAGTGTCCGTAGGCAAGACACAGATATTTCCTCATTGCCTCTCTCACTCTCTCCGAGGTTGATTCCATCTGAACTGAGTCTTAAGAGCGATTAAGTTGTAAGAACTAATGTTTTGCAACTGAGAATAAATAAAGTAGCATAAATAAACTGTAGCTAACTGCACAACAAATTGTGTAGCATTTTAATATGACAGTAAAGCCTGCTGACACAGAAATAGACAGACATGTACAGTTTACATGTTAACATGGTTACAAACCTGGGTCATAATATAATGTCATATTGTGGCCCAGTTACAAAAATATTCCATATTATTGCATATTTGTTACAAAAAATAATGTTAAAATATCTAATTTCATTGAGATCAATAAAAAATTCAATTTTCTTCTTATTGAATGTTTGTAACATGCTTGTAATACACGAGCTTACTACGTACAAAAAAAATGTATACAATAAAGATTTATTCTTGTTTTCTATGAAACTATACAAGAAAGACAACCCCGTCAGTACTACATGAAATTTCATTTTGCCTAACTTTGGTAAACCAACTTGATAATGTTGAGACAGTCCCCTACATGCCTTCAAATGAACGCGATCAACTGTCAATCATTTCAATAGGGCGGGATTAGTGACGTCATGTAACATGTATTGGAAACAAACGTGCGAGGACTGATTACAGGAATGAGAGTAGTTTTTAATTGAATTTTAACATGCTTAAAGTTTTAAAAGAATGGAAATTTTAAATGTGAAGAAACCGTTTTAAATTGTCTTCATTATTTTACATTTTGTTTTTCTACATCACTCATTGAAAAGAAAGAAAATTGTCTCAAAATAAGTGGAAACAGTTTTCGCGTTTGTACAGGTGAATTTGTTTACCTGGCCATCAAAACGTTTGATCTAGGGATCTTGGTGTTTACAGAAGGAATATACATTCGTGTTGAGAAGCTTCTGTTTTATCGTTGGAAGATGGAATTAAAGATGTGATTTAATCCAGTCGTACATTGGATTAAATTAATAAACATGAAAATGTTTACTTTGATTTGATGCTAGCCATTGGTCAGGTGTGAAGTTAGAAGGAGTCATGATGGAAAATACGCCGAAGGAATATGTAGTACGGAGAAAGGGGTCGTTGAATATTAGAACATTTTATTTGCCATGTGTTATATTGCTTTTGCAATTCTTTTTCAAATTTGCTCAAGGACAAGGGCCTGGTGAGTTTCAAGTATACGAGAACAAGGCTCCAGGGACAGCAGTTGGTACAATTCAGAAGGATTCTTCCTACACTTACACATTTAGTGAGGGTTCAAATGCAAAAGATTATTTTGTTTTAAATTCTACAACTGGAAAAATAACTACTAAAGTAATAATTGATAGAGACTCCTTAAATCTTCCAGAAAATAAGTTTAGTTTCTTAATATTGGGGCATAGTACTGATGATTCAAATAGCAATATTCCAATTGAAGTAACAATAGAAATTTTGGATGAAAATGATAATAGGCCAGTTTTTCCAAATGAATTTGCGACAGTCCACTATCGAGAAAATACACAAGTTGGCACACATGGGTACATTGCAACAGCTACTGATGCAGATGATGGAATTAATTCATTGGTCAATCAGTATGATATAATAAATGGTGATGGCCCTTTCAAATTAGTTTTTGATCCTGATGTGTACGGTGATGTCTTGATAATTGTACCTACAGGAGATCTTGATAGAGAAAAAACTAGTAATTATACTTTGACAATACAGGCAGTGGATTCTGGTACACCACAAAGATCTGGAACAACAGTAATTTATATTATAATTGATGATGAAAATGATAATGCTCCAGTTTTTGATCCAAGTGAACGGTACGCGCAAGTCAATGAAACAGACCAGAATGGTACTTTAGTAATACAATTGACAGCATTAGATCTTGATGCTGGAGTCAATCAAGAAATTGAATACAAAATTGCAAACGAAAATGAAGGTTCCACGCAGTTTCGCATTGGTGAAAGCACTGGAAAGATCTTTACAACCAGACAGCCTTTGTTTTGCCCTGGTGGTCAGTGCCTTCTGATCATTGAAGCAAGTGACAAAGGTAGGCCGTCTTTCAGCACACGTGCATTTGTCTACATTACAGTTATAGATATCAATAATCATGATCCTGTCATAAGATTTAAGTATGTTCCCGCAGGAAATGAATTTTCCAGTATAAATGAAGATGCTGCGGATGGTCTGATCGTAGCAGGGGTGTCGGTTACTGATGCAGACGCTGGGTCTTCTCCAACTGCTAGAATTGTTGCTGGTAATGAATTACGACATTTCCGTTTTCAACAGTTCACTACAGGGCTGTATTTTGTGAAGGTCAATGGGGACAGTGTTTTGGATAGAGAACGTCACCACATCTACAATCTAACTATTGAAGCAAGTGACAATGGAAATCCACCAAGAATGTCTACAAATTCATTGGTTATTTACGTAAATGATATCAATGACCATGCGCCAATATTTAAAAACAAAATGGTTAAGTTGTCCATAAGTGAAACAACAGAAATTGGAAGTTTCATTGAGAGTATGCTCGCAACAGACTTGGACAGTGGGATCAATGCTAAACTCACATATAATATTGAATCGGGCAACGGTCTGGCATGGTTTCATATCGACAAAGATACTGGGCTTGTAACCACACAGTCAAAATTGCATTATGAACAACAGAATTACTTTAACATGAATATATCTGTACATGATGGTGCCCTACGACCATTGAAAGATTATGCGCAACTTGAAATTACAATTTGGGATGAGAATGACATGGCGCCAGAATTTTCTCAGACGGTCTTCAATGCAAGCCTCGAAGAAAATCTTGCAAGAGTTTCACCAGTTGTTTCGGCGTCAGCAGTTGACCATGATTCAGGACTAAATGGTAGTATCCTTTATGAGTTTCATCCACATGTTGAATATCTCTATCCTGAAACATTCCACATTGACTCGTACACAGGAGAGGTTACAACCAAGAAATCTCTTGATCGTGAGGAAATTCCAAACTATGTCATTCGTATCATCGCAAAAGATAAAGGACCATCACCTCTCATCTCAACTGCAACCGTGTACCTTGAAGTCTTGGATATCAATGACAATGTCCCAGTATTTTACCCAAAATCTTATTACTCGAAAATCATAGAGGGTCAAGGTCAGGGTACAGAGGTTGTCAAGGTTACTGCAACTGACCTTGATGACGGAAAAAATGCAGAGATAATTTATTCTTTCTCTAGTTCAGACTTTGGCAAATTTGCAATTGATTCGAAAACTGGTGTCATTCATACTACTGATGTCTTGCAAAAGAACTTAAAAAGCAGCTATCTCCTTAATGTAGTCGCTAATGATAAAACTGGTCTGAGATCTGATACAGCAACTGTTAAGGTTACCGTAGTAGCACCAGCTGATTCCCAGCCCAGCTTCACCAGCAACTCTTACAAGTTCAGCATACAAGAAGATCCTGGAACCAGCTCCCCTGTGTACATTGGGCAATCTGTTGGTAAAGTTACTGCCAAAGCAGACTTGGTAGGTTCTGGCATTGAATATAGCATTGTTGAAGGAGACACAACAAAAGTGTTTGTGTTAGAAACCGCAACAGGCTGGATCAGAAGAAGCAAAGGAATTGATAGAGAACTGTTCCCGGTCTTTAATTTGAAAGTTGTTGCAACTGTTGGTGAAACCTTTGCAGAAACCATAGTAGTTATAACTATAAAAGATGATAATGACAATGCACCAGTATTTGAATTCCCTTATCGTGATATAGATGTTATTGAAAACTGGGCCGTTGGTCACTACATTGCACTGATCAGTGCAGCTGATGCTGATGAAGAGGGACCAAATTCAAGAATAACCTACTCTCTTCAAAGAAATCATAACAATTTGTTCGGCATACAGGCAGACACTGGAGTGCTATATTTAAACAAACCAGTCAAGTTTTTAGGTACTGATCAAATGACATTGACTGTACTCGCTATGGATGCTGGTACTCCAACCTTTACTGCAAGCCAGGAACTGCGCCTGAAAGTCAAAGATGTTAACAATCACACTCCAAAGTTTGCACACACCACCTATGAAATGTCTCTTATTGAATCGCATCCAGTGAATAGCAGGTTTTTCCATGTTATTGCTGTAGACAATGATCTTGGTGAAAATGGAGAACTGACATACAATATAACTGGGGGCAATGAAGATCACAGATTTGGTATATTTCCAGATGGATATTTGTATACTGCTAAAGAGTTAGATAGAGAAACCAAAGACTTGTACAAACTGAATATTGTTGCACGTGATCACGGAGCGCAACAAAGAAGTTCTCAATGCAATATAACCATACATATCAAAGACTTTAATGACAAAAAACCAATTTTTCTGAATGCAACGTATGGTTTTAATATCCAAGAGAATAAGAATTCTGGTTCCTTTGTTGGTCATGTTAAAGCTTCAGATGATGATGTTGGAAGAAACGCAGAACTTTACTACTCATTTAAAAATGATCAAACTCATTTTCATATAGAACCACAAAATGGCGAAATAACGTCGTTGAAAGTATTTGACCGAGAACAGCTTGCAGACAGTGACTACATGATCGTATTTGATGTAGTAGTGAAAGACAACGGACTTGATCGATTAGAAGATATAACTACAGTCAGAGTGACAGTTCTTGATGAGAATGACAACCCACCTGTTTTCAGACAACCAGTTTACAAAGTTACCAAATTTGAAAATGAAGCTAGATTTTCCAACATAACAGTTGTGACTGCTGATGATGCTGATGCTGGAATTAACAGTATTGTAACATACAGCATTATAGATGGAAATGAGGATGGGCATTTTGTCATATCTCAAACAACTGGCCAGATCACACTAGAACGACTGCTGGATAGAGAAACAGTAGATTTTTACGAACTTACAATCTTAGCAACAGATTCTGGTGAATCAGTAAGGCACAGTGCAACATGTAAGGTACAGATCAAAGTTAATGATATAAATGATAATTTTCCGCTATTTGCCCAGTCACAGATGGATATCAGTGTATCAGAGGATGTTGAACCTGGAAGTGAGGTTGCATATTTTCCAGCAACAGACATTGATATTGGTGTAAATGCTGAAATCACATACCAGTTGTCTGGTAAAGATAATGATGGCATGTTTGGAATTGATCGTCATACTGGAAGAGTCTATCTCATGAAGGAGCCGGACTTCGAAACAAAAAGAAGCTATAAGTTGAACGTTACTGCCACGGATAAAGGTGTACCACCTTTGACATATTACATTAGATTCAGCATAACTATTGACGATGTAAACGATAATGCGCCTGTGTTTCAAAATGTACCATTGGTATTCTCCATTAAGGAAAATTCAAGTGGCTCAGTTACGCAGATCGTGGCAACTGATGCTGATTCTGGTAAAAGCGGCGAGGTTCAGTATCATATAGCTTATCAAGATCCACCAGGAGAAAATTTCAAAATCGTTAAGAACTCAGGACAGATATATATAGATAAGCAAATTGACCGTGAAGTCACAAGCAGTTACAAACTAACTGTTGTTGCAACTGATCAGGCTGATGTAGTATCTAAACGGCTGAAGACAGAAGCAATTGTTACAATTAATGTCGAAGATATAAATGACAATGATCCACTTGTGACATCTTTTAATGCAATAGCAGTACCAGTGTCTACTCAGAGAAATGAATACATCACTACGATTAAGGTCAAGGACCAAGACACTGGTAACAATGGAAAATTCTCGCTGCAGCTCTCGCAGAATGGGATAAATTTGTTCAGTCTGGACAGCAACTCTGGGCGCCTTCTGCTTACAAATAGTTTACCAAACACACCTGTGAAATACTCAGTCACGGTACAAGCAAATGATTATGGCTCACCAAGTCAAAGGACCACTCAGGCAGCAGTTACCATCATAGTTACAAATAGCGACAACGGTCCAGTGTTCGACTCTCTCTCGTATAGTGGCAAGGTTGTTGAAAATAGTGTTATAGGCAAAAGCATCTTGCGTGTTAAAGCTACATCCCAACAAAATTCACCAGTGGAGTATTATGTGACCAATATAACCGATTCTAGTTCAGGAAAAGAACTTGACAGACATTTTCAGGTGGACAGAACATCTGGGGTCCTATCAACTGCTGAAGTACTTGACAGGGAAGTTGTTGGAAGTGCTTTTGACGTTGAGATCTATGCAATAGAGACAAGTGGATCGCAGCCAAAGACTACTGTAACCATTGTAAGTGTAGTTATCCTTTCTAAAGTTTTGAAAGAATTACATGTACATATAAATTAAGATACATACAAGCCAGTGCCAGGTTTGAACCCACATCAGTCTCGATGTAATTAAATTCACCTAGCAGTAACTGGTCCTACCACACAACCAAGCATTTGATTGCTTAAATTTGACCATAGCGTACAAAATGTATACCCCTGTAGATGAAATGACTCCATTTGAACAAACTTTTCACAGGCAAAAGATAGAGAGCATGTAGAGAGAAATGTGCCTCTGACAATGACGTTTATTTAAATTAAGGATTATTACTTCATTTTGGTACATTGTAATAAGTTTCATCCAAACACCAACTTGCTCGCCTCTAATACCAGAATTATGTAAACATTAGGGATGTAATCGATTCAAACGATATCGATATATCAACGATTAAACATTTTCGATTCGATATCGATTGCCATTTTGAAAAATCGTATATCGAATAATATTTTACTGTGCAGTGATCTACAGTTTCACGTTCGCAAATTCCATAAAAACTCAACCAGAATATAAACAATCACTCTACCCAGAGTTCCGTGTTTTTCTAACGAATGATTTAATTTAATGAAATGTGGTCTCATAGGCAAAAATATTTCAGCACTGCAAGGGTTGATATATATTATAGACTAGAACCATATGTTTAGTACAAATAAATTCAAGAGATTTGGTAGAATATGTAGTCAGTGACTTTTTACGCCCATGTATCGATATATCGCTGTATCGTCGATATTTCTAAATCGATATATCGATACAAAAATTTTAATCAATTACATCCCTAGTAAACATCTATTTAAAACGAGCATCAAACTAAAACCAAAGATTAAATTTAGTTTTGAATTTTTTCTTTTGGGCCGTCTAGAACATTTTTAGTGAAAATCAGGGTTAAATATTATTAGAAAATTAATGTATAACTATTTTTATTCAACAAGGAAATTTTATGTAACAAAAGGGGGTCATTAAAAAATTAAGCAACAAAGTTGGCAACATGTTTCTTGTACACTTCCTCTCATTGTTCTTTATCACTGTACGAAATTGAGGGCATAAAAGTACATTCTTTGCTCATTAATTTAAATGTAAAGTTTCAAAAAGAAATAACGTCTACTGGTATTTGTGTAGGTGTTTGATCGCAAAGTGTATTACAGGTATGAACATTTATTGATGAAATTTGAAAAATATTTGGGACTCCATTTCAGTTTTTCACAACTTTTTTCAGACACTGTAATGGCAGGTATACATATGTGAAAGAAATGTAAAAGTATATGCAGGTTTTTGGGTGATTGAATTTAAAATAAAGTTTATTACAATGGCAGGACATTGTACTGAATTATGTAAAGTTGCAAACTTTCACTGGTCAGTAAAACTGATAGAGCATAGACATTCATAATTTTAGCAAGTTGTTTGTATATTAATCAGACATTCTGTATGCAGGTAAATTGTCATCCAATATGGTTTCAATATGGTGATAATTGATATAGATTTGTCATTTGACTAAAATCAATGACAAAATAGCCCAGAGGACTGAAGATGACCATTCCCATTACCTGTGTCATCCATGTTACAAATCATTATCAAGATTCTTGAAATAACATAGCTTGTAATTAGTACATACTATAATATTGCTAAATCGAGGGACCGATGCGATACAGCCGTAAGTCATATGAAATAGAGATGACCTAACAACTGTTTTGCATATAACTCTCAAATAATCATTTAAATCATATTACAAAAAAAGATCCAAGATAATCATGATAATAAAAGAAATAATCAAGAAACCATTTGTTTTACATAGTAATTATCATACACTTGTTTCACATATATTTATCAGTAGCTAAGTACTTAAAATTAATAGAACTATGCTTTAGAACTATGAGTAAGTTTTTTCACCTTGATACAAATTAATTACTGACTTTTTATTTGGAGAAATCATTTGAATTGAAATGTGGCTGGTACTTGTCGCGCAAAATGCAGGTGTTCATAGACCTTTTATCAAACCTGCATTTTTCCTCGTGTTTTCTTTTACTTTTTTATTTCATTGAAATGTTTGATCATTATAATACTGTGTGTGTACAGTTTTGATCTATTTGACGCAGGCATGTTTCAAACAAAGGATTTTCTATGTCAGATTCTTGTACTAACAGAAATTATCTGGGCTTTTGCAGCAGTGCAAAATTTTTGCGATCAATTTATTTCAGTTTCGCTAAGCAAGACTTTATTTCAAATAAAATTTTTTATCAGTGGTGTTTACCTATTAACAAGAGTAAATCTTCACAAATTCTATTCCCGCAGATTAATTCCTTATTTATCTTCTTTTGTCCTTACTCAGAGTTGTATATAAGCTAGATTTTCATTTTGTTATCAATATGTTGGCATAAAAGGGTCTGTGGAGTTTATGGAGAGGTGTTACATTCTCCTATTGTTGTCATTCACTGTCCCCGGATCAAATGGTGTTATGTCCATTCACAAAATTATTCGGTAGGGTATTTCAACTTACTCTAGGGGATAACATTCAATATGAAATTGTCATTTATTTTGTGCTGTTGAAGCATTCCAAGAGCCAGTAGATAATTTTTGCCATTCCGTCGCCCAGGTGTCTTTAATTCATGTGTGATGATAAATGAAGAAGGAAAGTCACAGGGTTTAAAATACTACTCTTTTAATACTTGTTTAATAAATTGATATACAAATGTAGTTAACCATGGTACATTTAGAAGAGAAACGTTTTTAACAGAATTTCACAGCAGTTTGAAAAATGTCAAAAACTTTCTATGCTTAGAGAATAGTTTAGTGTTACTTTAGGAAATTAGGTTATAAAAATGTTTGGAATATTTTTTATTATCTCCCCTGGTAGTGCTGAATAAGTGCTAAAATCTTGAAACAGGAAAGATTAGAACGTACATGTATATAAGAATGAATGGCTATAATACTGATATACAGTCTTGTTTGTAAAAGTTAATGGACATGTTTTCGACTTGTGACACCGGCGATACCAAGTTTTTACATTTTCATGGGACCTGATAAACCGCTGTGTTGCCATGAAAAATGGACATTGCACAAACAGTAATCATATAACATTCTATCACGAATACCTAAGTTGTTGGCTAAGTGAATCAAGGGCCCGATTTTTGGTAAACTCAATGCCATATCTTGCTCGACTGTGATAGAAGAACGTATTCTTACTGACACACAGGGGGATTTTTCTAATGCCTCTTGTCACCGAGTGATCTGGCGAACTTAATTCAAAATACTGATAAAGATTACGATTTTGTCTACAGGCAAAAGAATTTTATATATTGTAAACAATCGTTATATGGTTTGATTTGTCTTTTTCAAGTATGCAAAAATGAAAAGTTTTTTTTTCGCATGATGATGTAGCAAAATGATTGTTGAAAAGATTCCATTCTATACCTCTAATTGGACATTTCTACTAAAATGTATTTTTAAGCTTTTAATACTTGAGTAAAATATTTCAGACTTATTGAAACATTAGCCAGCAGGCTTAGCACATTCAGGTAGAGTGTCGTCCCATTCTTTTAATTATACTGCAATAAAGAAAAAAATTTTTTATTCCATCCAAAAAGGTTCAGGTGCGGACAGTCTTAAGTGTTTTCTAGCGATTAAAAGTTATTCCTTTTGAGTCACAGTGGTTCCTTTACTGTGTAGTGCTGTTTACAAGTATTGTTAACATTTTTCATGAATGGAAAACTCCTTTGTGTTATTTCAATTATAAAAATCAGTGATTTCTTGGTTTGACATTTAATTAGTCATATTTTACACCAACTTCAATTATCTGAAATGAAATGCTTGAAAAAATATTTACTTGCGTGTGGTCACTTTAATCTGTTAATGAAAAAACTACTACATTTATGATTACACTGAAACTAGCACAGATTTTGAAGTTATGGAATCATTTGTGGTTTAATCATTTATATAAATTGTCAATGTTTGAAATTAAGAATCCTTGATTTAATAATTTATATCACTTGTCAATGAAAAAAATTGTTGTCTATAAGCACTTTGGAGTAGGGGCGGAGCGTTTTTCAGTGTTAGTACTCCAGAAAGGAGTCAGTTGGGCGTACATAGTTTATGTTGCAAGAACTTACGTCTGAACTTGGTTCTAAATAAATAAATAATAGATATACTCGTAGGTGTATTATAAACAGAAACAAGAATAACAAATAAGTGGGGGCTCTCCAGTGATGTCAAAATGATAATCAAACACCTGTAGAAAACATTAATGCAGTAAAAAGAACAGATTTTTGCATGATGCTGCATACCATTTATTTTGTAATAATATCATCATATGCCAAGGTACAAAAATATAATGGTACAAAAAAAGAGAGAAAATTAATATATTAACCTGTGAAGGGCACAGATACCAGTAAGATGTTGCTACTTTATAAAATATTGTCATGGCCAATTGTCAGTAATGGAGCTTGACTATCAAACTCACTGTTCCCATGGTAACATTAACACAGACTCTTTATGATGGGTGAAAAAGTTGAATTTACTTCATTATATCAAAAGTTTATCTTTTCTAAATCAGCGACAAATAAATTATACAGTGATTTACCCATCAATTTATCGTTCACTGATAAAAAGGATTTTTATTACATTTCATTTGAGATGCTTTTCATTGATATTTGTACTGTTGGAAACCGGGTATGATTTAAATGTAAGTGTATATTTTATTAATCAAAAACACTCTAAAAACCTGCACAGTAACACGCAATTAAAAAAAACTGCTGTTTCATTCAATCGTCAAAAGCCACTATTTTATCTGATGAAGATTGAAAATATTTTATCATAGGCGGGGACTGGAGTAGAATTTGAGTGCTGTTTCCACCTATAACAGTGTCAGTTATCATAATTAGCAGACATTCATAATTCTGTGAAAAAGTAAAACCTTTCCAAGATCAAGACTTCCTGGTGTACTTGCATCCATTGTTAGTATAATAAAATCAATTAGAACTTCCTACATGTAAATATGGACACTTTTTGTATAATTATTAATCAGTCTTTTTTGTTAAGCAGTGTATTTCATGACTAAAACTGATTTAAGTTTGAACGTGGCCATATTTTTTACCAAAACTGTCAATATAATGTTTCAGGGTTTCATCAATCTTTTAAGTGTCCTCTTCACGTTCACAAGTAATGAAAATCTCACGTTTTTCACTCTAGCAGTCTCAATACCAACCCTAGTAACTGTATTGTTGGCCCGCAACCACCGTACAATAGGACATAGCTTTCCTTTATCTTTTTTTAAAAAACAACAAAAGCTGTATAGTTCAGGTTACTCGTTATCCGATAAAATGTTTCACCTACCCTAGTGCAAACCTGACGATTTTTAAGACCAAGGCCTATCTCCATTTTAAGTAATTTCCAAATTTAAAACGGCTGAATTATTTTAAGGGGATTTCAAACAGACGACATTGACAATAAAAAAGATCTTCAAAAGCGAAAATAGTAAATAAACTTAACCTGAGGCAAAATTGACATGTTCTATTCTTGTTTATCTCTGAAGTTCAAACTATTATCTTAAATCCCTTTCAAAGGTTTCACAGCGGTGTTAAAATATTTTGTAATTAGTCAAATTTGTTAAGATTTTCTACCTTTTTTAGAGAGTTTATCTATTTAGTCAAGGATTCTTCCCTTGAGCAATGCAGGTCTGTCCTTAAGCGTTGATTACTCATTTGTAAGATATTCACGATGAGGCAAAAAAAGGAAATTTTTAGTTTTGTAAACATTTTCAACTCTATGTAGGTTTTAGTGTAACATTTAACAGCGCTCCTGAATGTTGTTAATTTTTCTTTGTCATTGAAAAATATGTAAAAATGTCCTGTTTTATAATACAGTTACATTTTTAGATTTATTTCTAATTTTCATGACATTTTCTCAAACACATTCCAATATAAAAACAAATTTATGGTTCTAAATTCGGTACCCAGCTCAGGACGTAATGCCATTATTCTGGCGTTCATTCAAAATGTCTTTTGTTTAACTTGACATTGTTCGTACTAGATTAAAATCTTTTTTTCTTTTAAATTTGAAGTAATCGTTAATACGATCACCAAATGCATGAGTAAATTTAAGACCCTAAAACGTGGGCGACTGAACAGTTCAATCCTTTGAACGTTTAAAAATTTTGAGTTCCTTGAAGATGGTACATCTAAATTCAACATCGATTGAAACTACTTTAAGTTTTATGAGACATACCATAACAATAACATAGCATGCCAAATTTTCATGCCCCATTGTCCACACATGAAATTTAATCGTTAGTTATTTGGTCATTAAGTTTGAACAGGGTTGATACAGTTACAAATTTATGATGCATAGCGATATTTTGTCCTCTCCGTTGCTTAGTGCAGGTACTGCTATAGTCATCTCGGCTCTGTATTTCAAAATGTCATTGTTGGGTCCTTTTGAACAGTGTTAAGTTTTCGGTTGTGGTGTATCGTTTACTGTTTAGAATTTCACTCTAGCATGTTTAGCTGCTGTTTCTGAATCGTTTGCGAAAAATTGTCATTTTTTAAACATTTCCACATTGTGTGTACTATCTTAGACTTTTGTGTGTTGTAATCTAAATCTAACTCCATACAATACTTAGTCATAGATGTTGGTATTACAGGCATGGACCTATATAACCTAAAGTTCCTCTATTTGTGTGATCTATTAAGTTGGAGTTTCTGCATGGCTGATAGTGGTGGAAGTAGCCAGTACTATATTCAGTTAGTGGACATTGAATGTGCAAGCTCTTTTCAGTGGTCCAGTCAAAACTGAAAGTATGTGATCCAGTCCATCTGACCCTGTCAAAGCTTCAACATCCAGATAACCAGTCCTTTACACCAAAAAAAACTGTTCTAAATGCATTCAGTAAGACATGGAGACTGTCGGTGAGCAGTTCAGATTTCAAATAAATTGACATATACAGTCCTAAAGTTGACATATTATACACAGTCCGAAACTACTTTTTGCATGCTAATTATAGAACATTCTCTCTTTCACGGGCAGGCAGAGACGATCACTTTTTTACTGATTAAAAAAAAAACTAACAGTTTCATGAAGATTTAAGATTCCCACAATTTGTAAAATCTATCTCAACCCTGCGGTGATGTCTGGTTAGATAGAATAGAATCGTACCATTTCTCTGTCAGCAAAACTGCTGTCGCTGTGCTTGGTTAACGTATTCACAGTTGCACATTAAAAAGTTATTAATAATAAATTTCAAAGATTGAGTTAAGAGATGAATTTGCTTATGCAAGTGTAGCACCAGCTTGTACAGTGAACAAAAAAAGTAGGTTGAACATAGAAAACTATTTGCAAAAAAATGAAGTCAGTATTTAATTAAAGAGCGACTGGTATTCTTGGCAATTACTTGTCACAATTATATGGCTCAGAAACAGTAAGTCATGCTTTCAGCAGAAACAAACTTTTTCGCTGCATCCTGCATGCATGTGCACTATGATGTAAATTACAATTTTCGGCACAGATGTTCCAATTAGACATTTCTGTAAAGATCATTTCTGTAATCCTAATATCTTTGATTATTTCTACAAGAATGTTCTGTGTTTGCTCAAGACCCTAACAAATTGTTCATTATTAAAACATGTTCTTTAATCATACGGATTAGGACACCATATGTTACATGGTCAGTATGGCTTCAGGGGTTTTTCATAGTTAAATAACTTATAATGGAGACATTGATTTATAGAAGATTTTCAGAAATACTGGCCAAAGAGTTTCAGGATGTAGTCAACTCAGATGAAAAGAATTAGTGTGTTTGGGTCTCATAAAGAGAATTTGTGGAAACGTCTGCTCTTGTCACGACATGGGAAGGTGTTGGGCACCTTGTGTAGTTATAATTCCCTAAAGCAGCATCAAAATTATATTTATATCGAGTTATGAGAACATGTCTTTACACGTAGAATGCTATCATAACACAGTATTTGCCAAAAAACACCTTGTGTTGAGTACTTGATTGTTGTATCTTTTGCTAAAGTATTGCTTCTGTTTCATAAAGTAGTATTATGAGACGTAGTTAAGTGGTTAATTAAAATTTGAAGCCGCAACTTATAAGATGTAGATGAACTCTTTGTTCAAAAGTACATGTATACACAAAATAAAATATTTTAGTTAACATTGTTAATGACTTAATTGCTCATTAGATTTTGCCCAAGGCCTTCAGTTTTGTTAAGATTGCGCATTTATTACTTTACATAATGAACCTGTAGCACAAAAAACACCTTTCGTCAATGAAGACGAAATACATCTGTCAGCATTGCAAACCTCGTTTGATTGATATCACCATTTTGTTTCTCCTTTCAGTATTTTTGTTATATCCTAAATTAAGATTTTTTCCCCCCAGTTTATTGTTATGTTGGTGAAAAAAAAAAGTTTTATGACAGTGAGTTTGTGTTTGTTTAAGTAAAAAAAGTTATATACTTAATTATTAGTATAATAATGTTTTTTCTGGTACAATCATATTTGAAGTTAATGGCTAAAATATAATAAAGGGAGGTAAAAATTTGAATTACAGAACAATAAAGGGAGGTAATTTTTAATACTGTATACATATCGGTATTTTCATAGTTTTAAAACCTAAGAGAAAAATTTCTGAAGTCATTTTTGAAAATCAAGATAATATGATATCAATACTGTATACAGTATGATGGTATCTGGCTTTGCTAATAAAATGTTGACACCGCTGTCAATTTCCAGAGGAACCATCCTGTTCATAAGGAGTAGAGAAGTAGAATCAGATTGAAAAAATGTTGAAGATTGAGATATACTGGTACTCAAACTGGGTGAAATATTTACTGAAGTTTATTCCTTGATGTTTCAGGAAGGTTATAAAGATAAAACACTCGTGTAATCCACCGGGAACACTGTGTTAAAGGGCTACTTCAGTTTCGCCTTATTGCCTGGTGGCATCTGATAATAGAAGATTTGAAGTTGTCCCTGTTATAAATATTTTTGACAATTTGTTTGTAGAACTGCTGCAAGACTAGGTCCTAGAATGGAAGCCACTTGAAAAACTGACGAAATGTAATATTTATAGGGAGTTTTAATGTGCTATATATAGCTTCAGAGCTATTTTAAGGAAAATGAGTTAGCACACGTATGTATAAATTGTTTGAAATTTAAGATGTGAATGAAATTGCAAATTTTTACTTGATTGTAATTTTATAAGCTGTTGAACGTTTGTTCTTAAGTCTCATTTTAAATGCTAGGGCATGTATCATTGATGTCTATGTGGTCACATAATTAAATTCTAGAAGGATATTACAAATTCCGCAGCAGTGACAAATGACTGATTGAATGTCCAGTCATTTGTTGACCATTTGAACTACCTTGAAAACTGTGTGAATGCTGTGTCATATGAATAAGGGAAAGTTGTGGGTCTAAACCAGGCTTAGTCTCAATTTAAGGGACCAAAAGACACAATTAATTGGCCTATAGATTTTTTTATTTGACTACACCTATCTATCAGTCATCTGTGGTTTTGTCTTAAAGGTGTGCAAATAAAAGCTTAGCAAATAATGCATATTAAACTTGAACCATAATTGACAAAATGTCAATTTCAATATTTTGGAACCGTGTGGGGACAAGGTATATTCTGAACCCATTTCATTGATTTAGCTTTTATCAGGCATGCTTTTGTCTAGATCAGCTAGGTCATGAGTTTCAATGAAAGTATGCAGGGCAGGAAATGTATAAATAATAAATATCTCTGAAATAGGAATGTTTTATTTATGGGTTAGATACTTCGGTCTTACATCATTTAGGTTAAGGTTAATGTATATTAAAGCAAAATTATACTTATAAACCACTGTTCCAACTAGAAATCTATAAAAAAAAATCTATAAAAAAAATCGGTCCTTTTTACTAATTTAAGTTTTGAAATTTAAATTTCATGACATAATGTTATTTTTAAAATGTTGAAAAAAGACACCAGCTACAGGAAATGAATTGAAGCAAGCATTGTGTATGCCATGTCACCAATTACAGTGATGGATGGAGACATATCACAAAGAAGATTTCAAGTGTTTTTCTCAATATTTTATTTCAGAACGTTTTATTTTGATGTTTGATTACACTGTTAGTCAGATATCAAAAATTCTAATAATTTGACAGAAATCAAGGAAGTAAAAAAATCCCTGAAGATATTTTTCTGATTAAAAATTTTGACAGGTACGACCCTGCATTGTCAAAGATAAAACACTGTTGACAGACAAAAGAACAAAAAAAACCATTAAGGTAGTGTGCATAAAAGGTTGTTTTATTATTTTGTTGCAGTAAGGTACTGTTTGGAAAAATATTATGTATTGTTTTCTTTAGGTCTCTAAATGATGTATGATAGGAAGTATTTGATACTTGCTCAATGGTATTGTGTCATACAAAAATAAGGTTCTATACAAGCAAGTCTTTTATAGAGAAATTTAATTGTAAGCTTGAGGCATTTACTGTATTGGAGTCCAATGGTGCATGGTTTGAGCCCAGCTAGCCAACTGCAAGGTCGTAACTGTGTCCAATCTTTAGGCACCATTATTACTATTTTTTGTCGAGGATGCAGACTTCATTTGAAACTTGTAACTTTAACTTCACAGTAGATGAACTTCCTATCAAGCTATATATAATCTTTATATGAAAATGCAAATGACATACATATACATGTATACATGTATGTATTAAGATTTAATTTCACAGTTTAAAAAGAACGTTTCACTTCCTGTCCAAATCCTTTGAAAAAAATTTTCATCAATATTTACACCCAGCGAAATAGAATTTAAATGAATGAACTAAATAGTAGAAATAAAACAGTGCGCTATAAAAAGACTGCTTTCCAAAATTATTTAAACTAAATTTGAATTAAATATTTTCAATTTGACACATACAATATGCTTCAATTTTTTCCTCATGACTTAAATTTAAATGTTCCATTTTCTGTCTCATTTAAATCTTTTCTGTTCGCTCCGTTCAAATATCTATACAAAATGGCTCCCTGAGGCGCAAGTGAATGAGAAAACCAGGATTTACCAATGTTCACATGGTGCGGCTTAGTTTGAGTTATATATTTTTTTGACAACCAGATTTCAAGAAAATCTGTCAGAAATTCTGCTCTATCGTACAGTTAAGAAAAAATGGGTCATGGAAAAAAAATTATGAATGGTCGGAACAACAAGCTTAAGTTAAGTAAAATGTTTGCAGTGTTTAGCGTCTACCAAGTTTGTTTAGGTCTGCAAGAAGTTCAGAAATATAGTGATTAAATTTCTAGACATTTTTGTGCAAATAAAATACTGGCTTATTGATATAGTAGTTTTCTTGATCCATAAATGACCAAAAGGCAAATACTTTCAACTGTAGACCAGGCAATCAATCAATACTTAACTTTGTACTATTTTAAATGTGTACGTCATATTCCTTAAGATATTGTGAGTCAGGGACGAAATATGAGAGACAGCATTTACATTTTTATGTAGGGTTCAGTTTATTTTCTATAAACAAAAACAGTCAAAAAGCAATAAAATATGAACTGAAAAATACTTGTAACCTCTCTGATGATACAGTTTGCAACATTTGGAGTTTTGTAAAGACTTAAGACTGACAAAATAATAATAAAAAACTAAGAAATGATATATCTACATATAATTGCTTTGAAGGATCATTTCAGAGTTTGTGTATTCAGGCAAACCTGTCATTAGCAACCAGTCAGGAGAAGTGACCACTTTGGGTGTTCATAAAATGAATTGTAGTGTTTTAGGTCATCTTTATGACATCATCAATTTTAAAGATTGAACATTTAAATGCTACTGCACTGCTTCATGAAGACATTAGTTTATAAAAAGTGAATTTAAACAGCTGTTTATGATTTCAATGAAAACAGAATATTTCAGGATCTAATCAAGTTTGCTACAGTAATTAAACTACTAAAAAAGAATAAAATATATAATTACTGAAGATGGTCTAATTTCAAATTAAATCGGAACAACTGTTTAGATTAATTTTGCCCTGTCATTATAAATGTACATTAGATGGCATGTTTTTGCATTATTACAATGTACTGATATAGATTTTCAGTTGTGTATCTCCTACTTGATCTTCATTTATTTGAATATCTCAAATTCTGACTGAGACAGCCGTCTATCCTCTGATTGGACAATTTTAACAAAGGGTCGCAAGTTTCATCTCTCTTTTTTTTTCCATTAAAGAGTGGTTAAGTTTAAGGTAAATTTCTTTTGGTCAGTGATGACGATTTTAATTTCGCTGAGGTACAAAATAAATATAGGAATGGCTGAGATATAAAGGATTTTATAAAACATTCCTGCCCACTTGATTATAATTTTAAAATTGATTTACTTGATTTACCTGAGGTGGTTTTGGTTTGATTGTAATCGGATAACCTTAATTGTATCTGAATAAATCTTTGATGAGATCCAATTGATCCATAGGACCTGGTTAAATTGTCATAAAATTATTTCCTTGTGACTGATTTATACATGCAAAGTTCATTGGGTAAACTCATTTCCGAGATTCTGTAGGTTTTGTATTTCTTTTATTCCTTTCATACCTGTTTTTAGTATTCTTTTCATACCTGTAGAGGAAAATGTCAAAAGGTGAATGAATAAAGTTACTGTTAGTCACAGCTGTGGAAATAATGAGGGGTCTTGCAGATTTTATAGGGTCAATAAGAAAAATGACTAATATGATTAGATATTTTGGTGAAGACCATTTTGTGCCGCACATAACATTAGTGCACAAATTTTGATTTATGCTGCTCTAGTCCGTTTTTTTTCTAACACAGTTTTCCATTGAGAGGTTTTGGTCAAAACATACATGAAGGAAGCTGTCTGTAATTGTCGTTGATATGGGGCCCAATGATTTTAAACAACAAAATATGAAGAATCAATACCTTAATCAAACAAAACAAAAATTTTAAGTTATATTAGCTATACCTGTAGCTAAGGTGTTCTAATTACATTATGACGGATATCAATCTTTTTATTTTGCTGTGTTTAAAAAATGAACCAGGTCTGTCATCTGGACCTGGTTAACTTTTCACGAGGGTGGCCATGATATTCCCAGAACATTTAACTGCGCAGTAGGAGATAATTTATGTTTTTGAATTGTTGTAATAAATCTTTTGATTTTCTTATCACATGATTGCAAGTCAGTTCCACAGTAATTGAATTATTAACAGTATTGTTTATGCTGTTATGAAGAAATACAAAAACTTCTGACATATTTTTAAAAATACGTACTATGTAAGCCGTTCCGAGATAAAATTTTGACAATAATTGAATATTATGTTCAATTCTGCACATTAAAAGTAGGGTTTTCTAAAGACTGTGTCAATAATGGAAGTGTAAATTGATTTAAACTGATTTTAAAATTGATAAAACATACGATGTAGTGAAATAATTTGATGCATTTAAAGGATTACGGTGTCATCTGTTACTGAAGCGCTCGTTAATGTTCAAATAAGTGGGCTTTTGTTACACTTATTAAACAATTTGTGCTTGCTCATATTATTTGCAATTCCAATGATTTTTTGCGCTATGAATTAATTCAGAATGCTCTTAATTCTTTCTAGATTTTCAGATTACAGGTGTTTTGGGCATCAGCATTTGTGACAGGCAGTTGAACAAAATGTCTTGCATTTCAGAAAATTTGTAAATTTTATTGGTAGGTCTTAATGTATCTGGTGCAAATTTATATAATTTCAACCTGAAATTTTTTCGCTTACATATTTAATAACAATTCCATTTATGAAGGAAGGTGTGCGGAAAAAATGTTCTCAGCTAAAGACATTATTAACAGCTTAATATCACATTATAATTACACATGATACTATAATTACATATTAAACTTTTAATTTACATTACAGTGATTCATTTTAATACACTGTAATCACACATTACGTTATAATTACAAATGTAGATTTCAAATTTCTTTCACTGCACAGAAGACTTTGTGACATAAGTCATAAGAAGGAGAGACCCTGGTTTACCAATAATGTATGCTTTTTCTAGCAAGATCATACCTTGCATATTTCGATAATTTTTTCCTTGTATAATACTAATAAGCTTTCACGTTTACTAAAAAGATAAATGGAAAATCCATTGCAGGCCAGGAATAATCATGACCAGATTTCAAAGTACGGCCATTTTGTTTCCGCACTTGGAAACGAGTTAACAAGACCTAGAACTTTAAAATATACATAAATGATATTTGATTCAGCCTATAAGCGAAGGAAAAGGCTTAATTAACGGTCTGTCAATAAATTGGCTAGGTTTTGATGAATGGGCAAGATGATGAATTATTTAGTATAGTTTATGCATAGCAATACAAAACCAAGTATAAGAATTATTTTATGGCTGACATTAATGGAAAATGGAGGCAAGCTTTTGTACCGCTTGTATAACATACCTATTTTAGATTGGAACAAAGACAGTACAGTTTATGATCACAGAGTATTTATTGCATGAAAATTAAATTGGCGTAATATGATTTGTTTTATTTATATTTCCAAGATAGAAATTGTGGGCATTATAACTTGCATAAACTGCGCTGTTGTAAAATCATAACAAACATACAGTTACTGAGCAACTTTGACAATTTTGACACTACGAAGACCCCAGTGAGATCTGTAACGATATTAAGGGTTAAATTCAATACAGGCGTAACTTTCATGAAATTTAGACACACTTACGACTTTAATGCATTGGATTCTCGATCTACATGCCAGAAACACCCAAAAAATGTAATGTTCGAAACAAAAACAAAATTTATGTGTTTCTAGGGCAGATGGTGAAATTAGTAGAGAAAGAGTTTGGTTCTGTTTTGACCATATGGAAACACTTGTCGACATTTTTTTGAAGTAATAAACGTCATACCCTGTCATACTCAACTTCACAAATGTTTAAGCATCTGTAGATACCAAGTGGCTGTGAAAGACAAGTTCTTAAATATGAAACTTTAGTTTTACTCTTGTGCGGTCTAAGGCACTGACTTTATAATAAGAATGTCCTGTAAAGTGTAGAAAATAGATAAATGTCTAGAATGATAATTGTATTTACATACTTCGTATGATAGAATACAATTTATATTTTTACCAGTTTTCCGTATCAGATTGAAAAGCCAGGAAATACAATGTACAGTATATCGTCTCACAAGTTTTGGGTAACGGGAATGAAATGCCATTGGTTTCGAGTTCTTTTGCAAAACATTTATAAATTACTTTACCACTTGCAGCGTTAATAGGTTTCATGAAGTATGAATTGAAAGGATTTTGTCATGCAGTTTTCGAATTCGAGAGTCTTTAGATTTCAAGAGGGTTTTGTTTAGGCTAAGACCAAACGTGTATCTCAAATAAAATCATTTACGTTACACATACTATTCCTAAACAATAGGGATGTCATTGATTAAAATTTTTGTATCGATATATCAATTTAGAAATATCGACGATACAGCGATATATCGATACATGGGCGTAAAAAAGTCACTGACTACATATTCTACCAAATCTCTTGACTTTATTTGTACTAAACATACGGTTCTGGTGTATAATATATATCAACCCTTGCAGTGCTGAAATATTTTTGCCTATGAGACCACATTTCATTAAATTATCATTCGTTAGAAAAACACTGAACTCTGGGTAGACTGATTGTTTATATTCAGGTTGAGTTTTGATGGAATTTTCGAACGTGAAACTGTAGATCTTTGCACGGTGTAACATTATTTGATATACGATTTTTCAAAACAGCAATCGATATCGAATCGAAAATGTTTTATCGTTGGAATATCGATATCGTTTGAATCGATTACATCCCTACTAAACAGTAAATTTAGGTTCTATCAAACCTAAAAATACATATACAAAAACTAAATTTGTACCGGTACATGTAGACTTGCATTATACCGAGGAGACATGTAGACTGCTTCTAGTTACCAGAGAGCGCAACCAAATAAAATATTTATTACTAGACTTAAAATGCATTATGGGACTCAATAAATTTGAAAATATCTATTTTGGTCTTCAACTGACCATGTGAAACTGTGTTCTTTTAGAAATATAACAACATAATGTGAGGATAGTCAAGTTGTACAACAAGTTATTTATGTTAAGTGTCCATGTACACATGACAAGAAGCACCTAGTGTGGCAAGTGATCTGATGTTCTGACACCTGTCATACATTGGCTATTATCTTACCTAAGAATAATGATCACCTGTCATCTGAGCCGAAACATACATTATGTCCGTCAGACATTTGTGTGACTTTCACTGGTCACTACTGTCTTTAGTTCCCAAGATATTTTTAATATGCTCTCTGTGCAAATAACAAGAAAAACAGTTGTACAAAAATACATTTACTTTGACTTATATGGCTTTTCGTGTACATTGGCAGGGGTTGTCTGAGTCTTACCAAATGAGATGTTAATGAGGATTAATTGAGATCTTTTCAGTTCTTTTGAAGTTCATGAACAGAACTTTATACCATGTAATGAACTGATTGAGAACTGTTCATGAAATATTCTTGAATTGCCAGTAAGCTCTTCAAAAAGAAGTTAAATTCATGTAACAATTTCATTCAAGTGGCCTACGGTAACATTCAGTGTCCAAAAACTTTCAAGTTCCTGTTAAGATGTACCAATTTTAATAAGTACATGATTTTAATGTAAAATAAACATTATTCTTAAATACACACCAAGATTTTCTGCTTAAATTCATATAATGTACACAGACCTTCTTATTTTCAATACATACTTAAATTAGGATGGTTGTCATTTATTGTTGAGACTAAGTAAATAATGTTTTTGTAAAAATTTCTTTTAACAGCATTGTGAGAATTGGTCTGTTCCAAAGAGAATGGTTTAAACCAAGCTTGGTTGTATTGAATAAATGTATTTGCTCATCCTTTTCTTGAATCTGTGATAAAATCTATGTTATATACTCCCAACAGACTTCAACGATATTTCTTGTACTTTGAAGTGTGTAAGTATTAAAGTGAAAAAATAATGAGAAGTGCATGAACGAATATTATTTTAGAATTAAGTAATTAAGAGTGATTAAGCTGTTCTACAGTGACCTTTTCAGTACTCGCGCTGTGCATTGTGGGTGTATCAAGGGTGCAGCAAGTCCCGAGCCAAGGTTCTTTCAAATATTGACATTTCTTGAAACACTCTAGCTTTGTTATTTAATTCAAACTAACTTGAAGGTATGTCATTCACCCTGTGTCTTTGCTGTGAAGACGGAATAATAGTTTCTGTCATGAGCATGCAGTTTAGATAGAAATATCTGTCACCGAGGGTTACTGTTTTGGCAGGAATGACGCTCTGCAAAAAATGTAGTTACCCGAGGTGATGGACATTTCCATCTTAACCGAATGTCTCTTGATAAAATTTTTTCTTGTATATTTACTGTCTTGTACTTTAAAAGTAGATTTCTAGAAATGATGCATTTATCATAATGCGTTCTGGAAAGTGGCGTCACAATGTTTATAATGTTGCGCCACAAGTAATTCACGAGAGTCGTCTGGCATAGGAGGGATTCCAGACCATTTTTTCCAGGATGGCTAAAATCACAGGAAATGCCAATCCGATGCAAGAAAGGACATTGCTGTCTTTGTATTGGCTGGTATTCACATGAAGTCAGGGCTGGCTCTGGCATAAGCCAATGCCAAAATTGTCTACAAAAAGGGAAATTGGCTCAAATGAAATTTGGGTCAGTACTTACCCTGGAAGCGGAAAGTTTATGTGGAAATTTCTTTATCTGCTTTACAGTTTGGCATGTTTTAATTGGCTCAAGGAACATCTTTGTATTGTAATTCATTTATGAATAATTGATCACTCTTCTGGTACAAAAAGGCCTTTGTTGACATATTTTATTGGTTTATTATTGCCAGGAATTTCATTGATTGTCACTAGCATATGTTTATGTTGAAAAACACCTTGTTCGAAATGAGTTACCTTCCTTCATAAATAGGAGAATGAACTGAAGATGTTAGTGCATTTAATTGCATGTCTGTATCTTCTGATACTGTAAAACTGTATATCGTTAAATAAATTTCTCTTTAATGCCAGACAAAGTTTGTGTTATACAATCAAATCAAAACAACTTTCATGGAAATTTAAAGCTAATTTTTAAGATATATTTTGCAATTAGATAAAAGACGTGCAATGTACAATATGTTAAAGGTACAGCATGAGAAATATGCAATAGTAAAAAGTATTAATTTGTACATGAATAAACAATGCATTACGAGTTACGACCCCTTTTCAGAAGCATAACATGTAATATAGCTAGACAATAACACCATGTTAAATGTTCTAAATGTTGATTTTGTATGAGTCTATATAGGAGCTAATGTCGACTCAAGAACTCTCACTTAGAACATGATTCTCAGAAAGTATTGTAGTAAAGAAAGAGGTCATGGTCTTGATAAAATGTGTTGTCACACATATTGGCAAGTGGATTAGCTCTATTTCATGTCACACTAAATAAATTGCGATACTTCTGGTCAGTGTATCTCATGTCAGGTTCCGCAGTAGGTTACAGCTTCCGTATCCAATCAGTACAAGCCAGCGGCTTCCGGTGGATGCTAATTGGACAATCTAATCATGCTTAGACGTTTCAATTTGTGTCCATAATAAGATTTACAACCGATCGCATCCACTGTAAAATTCATCTCCCATTTCTAGCTCTGCGGATACTACACTCAATTACCGACTGATAAGATTACCGGTACCTGAAAGACAATTTTCTTTAAATAAATTATGCTATGCTGATGCAAGTGGCTCCTTACCCAGGCAAAAAGTTGTAATTTGACATCCTTGTGCTACTGAAACCTGCTGTAATCGGCTAAGAAGTTTCGTTCCTTCAGGCAACATACTTCCATACTAATCAGATCATTGTAGAAAAAATGGTTCTAAAACCCTGTCATTAGCAGGATTTGGTCTCGAATAAATCTTTTTCAAACGCGAATTGTGCCGTCGGCCCCGATCCATCTTTTCCCTGAATATAATGTTCTTTTAGGAGACACATCTTAATACGCTGATGGATTTGAACTGTAGAAATAAAGGGATAATAATAATACTTCCCAGCCGTACGTGTCATTTTTCAAGACATGTTTTCGATTTTCTTTTATCTCCAGAAAGACATAATAATTAAATCATTACGGAACCACTATACGTGCCAGCCACTGTTTTCCTTGGATATGTGCAACTACCATATGATATTGTTCCAAGACAGTAATGTAGTGAGGTAATTTGGTTGCATAATCAGAAATGAGAATGTGTTCAACTATTATACTGTGCTGTATTAAACAGTGTTCTAGTTATCATTTTAGACTGCATTCATCATATTCATCTACATTCACCGTGTTCATCTGCATTCATAAAAAAAATTATTCATCTGCATTCATCATGTTCATCTGCATTTTACTTATCGCAATCAACTGTGCTCTACTTATTGTATCCAGACATGTTCATCTGCATTTTGTGTATTAAATTCTGCAGCTGATACTGTTAATAAGCATTATAGTTACAGTAAACTTGTTTAAAGCAGACAAGTAAAGGCTACAACCATATTGACCAAACAAAGAATAGTGGCTACTTGAATCAAAGGTATAGGTTGAATTGCGTGCCTTCTATTCCTTTTTGCTGAGAAAATAAGATTGACCAGTAAATCAAAGCAAACTGTTACAGTTTCATTGTTCTGTCACCATTTCACCCACATGTACAAAAATCTTCAGTCAATCTTCAGAATAATGTTGTTTGTTGTTTCTAAAGCAAAGAGGCTGCTGTTTAGAAGTTTTCTTTAATTAAAGACATTTTTCTCCAGTGAGAAACAGATACTTTGGCCTCTCATCTTTTCCGGGTGTTGATCTTTCAAGTGATTTTTCTATCAATCAGTTGTCATAAAGATAAATTTGTTTTGTCGCTGGTCATTTACTGTCTCTTTGAACATTGCCAATATTTGAATTAATTAATAAGGCTGCAGTTAGAGAAAGGCAGAGAGAAGGTGTATGATTTATGAGGACTTGACACCCTTTTGACATTGTCTGATTGACTTGGCTCACTTACGGTTTGCTGGCTGGTCTGTGGAATCCATTAACAGATGGCCAGATCAGTTTTGTGGGTATAGAAGTGGTGCGATACTGACAGGGAAGCTTGTACTGATTGCAGGATGTCTTTGACTTAGGGGTCTCGCCTCATTTAGAAAATGATTCGCTGCAATGATATGCATGTCATCGGGGATCAATTGATTGACCTGGTAGACCACCGTATTTGCATTTCTTCTGTGTTTCTTGCAATGAAGGAATGACAGGCCGCTGTCTGACAGGGTGATGTTTTGTAAATGATATGAAGGGAATGTGAAGTGCTGATAGAAAAAAGCTTGATTATGCGTTTGAAGAGGATATCATTGGCTTGAATTACTTCTTTTTCACACGAAGGAATCCATTTGGAATGCTTCTTGCCCAGTCCTAGTCAAACTACATTACCGGTACTTTGGCATTAAGATAGTAGAACGTACTTTTGGTTTACAAATGTCTGATATAGTGAATGGCACTTATTTAAAAATGACTTGCAATTTTGTCAACTTTCAACTACAGTCGAACTTGCCCATGCGACCACGTGTATTAAGCGACCTTTGTCTTAAGCGACCGCTTTTGAATCCCCCCAAGCGATTTTACCTGTTTTGCTATTGCATTAGCTTGACTTTTTGTCTAACCGCGACCAGCGACCAGTAATTAGCGACCAAAACGGTCTTGTATTCGCATTAGGCACCATTTATGTGCAAACAGATAATTTCTGTGAAACTGACCGCTTTAAAGTTGCTTTAGGCACGGAAGTGTCAAACTCGTAAGGATTATCGCCCCCCCCCCCCCCCATCCTTATGTCCGCATGTGTTAATTGTCGGGTATTTATCGACTTTTGGTACTTTCAAGTACAAACTATTCTGCTATTTTTGGAAAATAACCACGTGACATAAGTACGATTTTTTTGGGGGGAAACAGTTGCCGTCTTCGGTGATGCTTTGTATTAAGAGACCATTTTATTAAGCGACCGGTTTTGGCCTTTCCCTTAGGCGGTCTCTTAATACAAGTTTGACTGTATTTTGTTTGTTGTCAAAATTTATTTGGCAGTGTGCAAAATGAGTATTATTGACTGATGTAGAAAAAAGCTTTAAAGCTATTAAACTTTGTTTTTCAGCCATAAAAGAAGTGAACTTATGCCAGATGACTTTGCTAAATTAAAGATCCACTAAGAAATAAGAATGCTTCAATGTCTGTTTTTGCTATCTGCTGTCTCATCTAAGCCTCATATTGTATAGTGTATTCTTATATTGGATTTTTCGTTGATATTTCAAAAGCTTTTTATAGGGTTAGTTGATCTTTATTTAAGCAAAGATAAAAGAGAAAGATGCACCTTTAAAAAATAATTTGAAAAAGAGCTGAAATCAGTTAACACAATTAGCTACCTTACCATAGAAAAAGGAAAAAAGACTAATTGATCCCATAAAATGTCTGGAAATTGGTGTAATTTCTATGTCTGACTATTTAAAACCATTAAGTAAATCAAATTGTCTCTTATAAACCTCATATATTATGAATATGACATCTGCATCTTTTTTCACGACAATGGATATAATCATTTAATAGATCCATAAAGACTGGTTAAGTGCACAAATAGAAATGAAAATCTTCTAATAGTGTCTCTCTCTCGTGTGTCGAAAATTGGTTTGAATTGGTTTGATAACAAAACAGTCCCTATTGAAAACGCTCGAGTCACATGCATTAAATAAACTGTATGATATATTACTGTCACTAATAAATGGAACCAAGACATGGTGGAGTTGCAAAAAGTTGAAATAGTTTCTTCATCAGGTGACAAAAAAAAAAAGTTCTATATTATCACTAACACAGTTTTTGTATTCACAACACAATATATTGTATTATACTTCTTCAACATGCAGTCTTTAAATTTTGATATATCGATAAACAGTATAGTCTGTCGCATAAGTAACGCAATTGAAAAGGTCTGTTTTAGTCTGTAACGAAATGCACTCAACAGATGGATAGTTTTTTGTTCGGCTTTTGAAAGTCATTGGGTACGAGCTATCCATTGACATGATGCCCATTGAACAGGCACACAATGGTCAATTTAGGATACACTGATGGTCTTAATTAGAAATCAATCCTGAGTCATTAGGGTCAGAGGTGTGACAAATCAGAAAACTGGTTTTTCTGTCTCTGTGGAGATTGCAGTTTTCTGACTTGTTTGTATGAAAAAGGAGAAAAAATAAGCCCTGAGTTAGTAAATTACATCAGTTCTCGGAGAAGGAGCATAATTAAAGTAACGGTGGTCTGATCACTTTTGACTTTTTGTTGGTTGGTCAATATTGCACGCTGATAGTTTTATGTAAATAGAAAATGGGTTCTCTACAAGTTATGGACAACTTTTACACCTTGTTAGCCAAAAGAAGCACTTTCTTGTGACTTGTCATGAAGATGTTTAGTCCTCAGACCTTGAAACAGTGACTGGAATTTTGAATCAGTTTCGTATCAGTAAAGATAAGATCATTGGCAGGAAGTCAGTTCTTGTGGCTTGTTAAGGCTTTTGTCATACATAGAACTTACTGTTGTACTATGCTCTGTAGTGAAGTGATAAAGGTAGCTGACTTGAAATCTTGCAATTACTTAGAGTCATGGGTCAGATCAGTTCCGCTAACCTTACTACTTATGTAGGAAAATTGGCAAGATCTTACGGAGGAGGATGGGAGTCTAGTACTTGTCCTTCCTAGGAACAATGATTAGGCATATCTACTCACAGGGAACAAGCCCCGAAGAAAGCTGTAGTCATTTAAACAAATTTCAGTGGATGGTTTTAGTCAAACTTCTATGGGGTAGTTTGATCACTGACTAGTCATTCTTAAGCCAGTGCCGTATTCAATATGATTACATTAATAAAGAAAAAAATCTTCCACATCAGAATTCTCACATTTCCTCGAGACCATAATACTGATCTTGCAGATTTAAATCTGTTAAACACTGAATTAATAGAAATGAAAATCAAAGTGATATAACCTTGCAGTCAAAGTTACAATTTTTTACAAATGATAGGCATGTTAAATTGGAGTAAATGAATTGAAAAATTTAATTTCAAATTTCGCCTCTATATTTACATATTGATCTTGTAAATATCTAGGTCAGAATTTGTATTGGCTGAGCTAACCTTGTTTGTATTATAGTTAATACTTTTGTATTGACCCTGTATGGAAGTCAATAAATTGATTTATTATAGATTTAAGGATGTACAAACTATTTATTTCTAGGATTACCAAAGAGCATAATTATTTACTGCGGATAGGCTAAGGTAAACAGCTGCTAAATTTGATAAATAAAGGTAAGCAGCTGCTAAATTGCTGCACAAACCATGCAGCTATTGTTGAATAGAACAACATCTGTATCTGCTAGAAACAGTCAGTGCAGATCATGATCAGATTTGCACTGTTGCTATTCAGTCAGTAAATTTTCAGTCATCACCTGGTACTGTCCATATTTAAAATGATATATATTAAATCCATTTTGGAAATTTAACAGAACAGGGGTAAAACATTACTGGTCCTCAATTACTGAACTGCTTTTGATTTCTTACAGACAAAAATTTTTCTTCTTTTAGAGACCCCAAAAAAATTATGTCTCAATAAAAATGTTTCTGTTTCCATTTCAGGCTCGTGTAGAACTGCAGGATGTGAATGATACACCGCCTCGGTTTTCCCAGAACTACTACACGGTTGACGTTGATGAAAATGTACAGCCGGACTTTGTTGTGACGAGGGTGGCTGTTTACGATGATGACTCCCTTGGCGGCTTACAGTTGACATTAAATGTAGGCTCAGACATCAATCTGAAAATTAACCAAGATGGTAAGAATGTAATCCAGACATTACCGTAAAAAAGCTCCAACAATAGCTGTCAGAGATTGAGACTTACCGTATATGCCCTTAAAGAAGCCCCTGGGTCTGTGACATATTCTAAAGAGGGGGGGGGGGTAGGTAATTGACAGCCTCTGTCCAAAGATTGTCATATTGGATATCTAACAAATACACTTGAAGCAGCTATTCATTGAAGCATGTGGTCTAGGTTTTATGTTACATTGAAACCTGTGTTAAAGGTCACCTCTATGTAAAGACCATACTTTGATTAAAGACTAGCAGGGACAAAACAGTGCACTTGTATCCCATTGTAGAAGCAACTTTGAATAAACACCATGTGTGAACAAACCCTCTCCCAACTTCCAGCCAGCACTTTATTCCCAGGTTAACGGAACCTTGATGTGTTTTTCCGCCTGACAGGAAGCAAAACTTGTGCAACTTTTACAGTGTTTACTGTTTTATTCGCAAGAGATTCTTTCAAAACTTCAGACAAAGTTATGATCAGTAATTCAGTAGGGTAAGTCCTCAGATGTTTCAGTTGCTGCTAGAGCAACAAATGTAAATATTTAATTGATACTAGGAACCCATTGACTGAAATATTGACATTGCTCCTGTTATGTGTTATTGTCAATCGAGCCTAGTTTGCAATAGATATTACTGCATGTTTTGTCTGTATTTTCTCAAAAGCCGAGCACTAATCAGACTAAAGTGGGTGCATAATAACTAGGTATCCCAAGTGTAAAATTTATGTTACATCTGTTTACAATTAAAGCAGCTGTCTGTATAAAGAATTATTTGTTTTAAGGGTAAGCTTCTGTTTCCGGAACTGTTTAGTTTCATCAACATGCTCTGTGTTTTACAGGAACCATTGTAACCACCGGTCCCCTGGATCGAGAGATAACTCCACAGTACACTCTTAGAGTCACCGCAACAGACGGGATACAGTCGTCTTCATGCATGGTGCAGATAAAACTAAATGACATAAACGACAATGCTCCAAAATTCAAGCAATCCTTCTACTCATTTGATATTTACGAGGATACCCTGATTGACACGACTGTTGGTAGTATCAGGGCTTACGATCCTGATCTGGGTGCCAATGGTCAGGTCGCGTATTCGCTGACGTCGGGATGGGGCAACGATACTTTCAGCTTAGACTCTATGAAAGGGACTTTCACACTGCTTAGGCTGCTGGACTTTGAAGAGGTATATATTAATGAAGTGATAATTAAAAGTGGCTTTGTCAAAGAATAGATAATCTGTTTCTCAGAGTAAACCATAGTTAAAGCAAAGTTTTTGCGTTAAAACCTAATTTAGAAATAATTTAGTACAAATGTTCTCTGTCATGTGTAAATATTCCTCGCTATTTACCCAGCGAATGTTAACTATTGTCAATGCAGTGCAGATACACAAATGTTCGACATACAAAATGAATTCCATATATACAGGCTTCAAACATGAATTTAAAGGAAAAAGCTGAAAACACAAAAAAGGCAGGATATTTCATGATTATTTTAGATTATAATTCATTTCAATATGCAAGACGTAAAGGAATTATTAACGATAAAAATGTAATGAATCAAACTTCTTAATTATCTTTTAGATAGAACTGAAATTGATTTTGGAGTGCGATGCTTTTCGGTCCGTTTTGTGTCGTGACATTGCAAAATTTATCGAAGGAAAATATCCAAATGTTGACTGTACTATACAACACTTTTAAGTCCATTTAAAATATGACTGATGTATTTCACTTATTTCGTTGAAAATGACGGTGAATTGATTTTTGCTGATATTCAATTTAAGATTTCTGTTCATTTCTTAAACACCGTATAGATGGCTTTAGAAGATAACTTATAAAATGTACTTCAAGGATATAGGTAAATGAAAAATTAATGAACTAATGTGAAGATGTATAGATTATGAAAAAAATTTAAAAATTGTTTTCCTAAATGGGAGAAAATATAGACGATTAAGTAGTTTAAGACACATCTCATTCTCGGGGAGAAAACGAACGGTTTTTATCAAGTTTGCTATCTTTTTGTCATATATTTGTATAGATTTAGTCTCGTAAATGGAAGATTTCTCTCAGATTATGCCCAATTTTGCTTTTCATTTTGTTAAGCTTAGGATTTTGTTTATAAAAAGGTTTAAAGAAACCTATTTGTTTGGAAAAAAGAATTCTTTTCCAGCGATATTTTATTATCATCGAAACCAATCTTGAAGACTTCAGATGATTGTGTTTCATTCTGTTCTGAAATATTTTTTTCAAACTTTTCGTACAAAGATTTTTATCAATGATGTTATGAAATCATGATTGTTATAGAAAGGTGTTTTTTTCTTAACATAGTTTAGAATAATTGACCCAAAACGTAACATTTCGATACAAATTCTTCATAAATCAGACCAAAGATGTTCACACAAAGTAAATAAGATAACTTTGGATACAAACTGTCGGCAGATCTGGCTGTTGCTTTAAGTGCGATGGTGTCAAGTCATCGGGACGGTTGCAGTGTGTCAAAGTTTGATATATTGGGGGTTAAATGCCACGCAGCACTTAATGCTTAAAAAAAATGGAGTGCATACAATGCTTCTACAACTTCACATTTGTACGTCATAAGAAACCGAATTTTAGTTGTGGATTATATAAGGCCCAAAAAAGACTCCGTCAGAGATTTGGTGAGAAGCTGAACAATTTTGCTTCTGAATAGATTGTTTGTTTTTCTGCCTTGATAAAATGTATCATATTCTGAATTTGGAAAATTTTAGCTTACGAACAAAATGAAGAAGATAAATTACTTACTTTAATACTAATAAAAAGATTTATTGTTGTGTCTAGGCATGGGATTTCACATTAAAAGTATGGAGCCATTATTGTCCTAGTAGCTCGTTGCATAGAGAGCTATTCAACCAAACACCACCAGCTTTAACAACATCGCAAGTTTGCGTTAGGGTAGATATACTATTTGCACATTTGATGGCAGTTGGGGCATGCATTCTCTTGCAAAATGTCTGTGGAGATAAGTCACACAATATGCAGCCTGAGTCTTCATAAAAACACTTCTTAATTTGAAGACGGGTGCTTCCAGTTCTGTGTTTTTACTTTGATAAATTACTTCTGTCTTGTGTTTTTTTCACAGCATCAAATGGTTTATGCAAAGTGTCATGCACTTTTTGTCACGCAAATACGAAACAAAACTGTTATTAAAATATCGAAAACTTTAGGTTCTTTATCACCTGACATATGTCTATCTTTGTATCGAAATTCCTTTCGCTTAAAAAAATCAAGCTGTATTTTTCCAAAACAGTGTAGTTTTAAATAGTGTAGGTCCCCTGTAAGATTTTATCTCTTCAGTATACATAAAATAACTTTTTCTTTGTTATGTTGGGTAGTCTTGTCAATAACAGAGAATATAAATCACTTCAAATATCACAGTTGTCAGGACTAACACAAGTGCTAGCTCGATATTTCTGTCACTGTTCTTTAAGCGGAACTTAATATGTGCTACATACATGTATATGAAAATATAAATTTTACTAGATTAGAAAATAAACATCGAAATAGGTAATAGATAGGGTACTGTTTGCGAGAATAATTACATTATTGAGTAATAACATAATAGTTAGAGCAAACAGCTCTCCATCTGATTTGTATCATGGCCAGTTTTCTGCACTATATCAAAACTGTGATCTATTTCAGATAGAGTACAGTTTAAAGCTCCGCCCCCTTTGTACAAAGCAAGGTATCATAAATAGATAAGTGTGCTCTTACATAGATTCATCCCAAAGCCATGAAGCAAAACATAGAATATATAATACTATCAGATCTTTAAAACTTAACCTATTCTAGAGGCAAGTATATGTCTAAAATTTGCAGACAGTGTAGACCATGATCAGTTATACTACTTTGTCATCTGATCATGGTCTACATTGTTTGTTATTCAGTTGTCACCCTATGAGCAATGAATGGTTCCTCCCAAGGCGGACAAGTTCATTTTTTTAAAGATTAGAGTGGTCGAGATTAAAATTATTAGACATTACAGCTTGAATTTTGACAGGACTCTGGGACAGCCACTCCGAATATATGTCATATAGTTTCCTGTTTGCAGATATCTGTGTGATTTGATAGTCGTTTAATGAAAGAAAACTGAAAAGGGGCTGTTAGAGTATGACTAAGCTTCATACAAAAGAGCTAAACTTCTTCATTGTTCATCTTAGTGCATAGCTGTGTCATTGTCCAAAATATTCAGTAAAAATGGTTTTTGCTATTCATCACACATGAATAGGTGAAAAGTTGTAATAAAAGTAATTTTTATTACCCGCTTCATATGACAGTCTCATTTTTATAGGAACGCATATTTTTCACATTGAAAAAACTTTTCGCTGTTGTGATGAAATTGCAATATTAAAGTCAGTATGTCAGATATATGCTAGAACTCCCCATGTTACATTGATTTTATGGGTTTATTTTGGGAAAAAAAGAATTTTTAACTGAATCAAGTCGAACTTTGAAACTTATAACGTGTTCTTTCAAACTGTGCAAAAATGCTTTTTACGCTACTGTAAGTAGTAAGTGATGCCACCATGTTATGAATATAGTAACATTAAAATAGTACAGTGACGTAATTGTCAAAGTCACCGTTTCTCAGTGCAGATCATGATAAGCCTAGGGTATTCTTTGTTTCCCAGCGGGTAAGAGCCGCATGCAGACTAAAAAAGCTTATGACGTAGATTTTCAGTGTCTGAGATAAGAATTTACACAGAAATCTTTAAAATCCCAATTCATACATAATTTAATATAAAGCAAGGTTGCTTTAGTATGTTGTTATTGTGTCTGGGTAGAAATTTCATGCAAATAACAGAAAATGCAAGTTTTCTTACAGGATAAAAACTATGGCTTAAATTTCACAAATAAAGGTAGTAAGAATTTTCAGAAAGATTCCTGCTTTCAGAAAGATTCCAGTGTTACATGGCAAAAACAGTGTTTGTTCATAACAATTTGTAGAGAAATTACTGTATGACCTTGCAGTAAACAAAGGAAATAGCTGTGCGTTTTTGTACGCCAGAAAAGAAAATGCTGTGATATGTTAGGTTTTATAGGCAACCTTAAAGTAGATTCCTAATTTGAAAATAAAAACATGGATACTACTAATGACATTTTAAATACTAACTAAGGCATTTTAATGCTATTGTGTCGTACAGGAGAATTGCCACCCATTACCCACTTGCCGTTTATCGAATAAGTAGGTTCATCTGTCTGTCAAGGTTTTAATACCTCACCGATGGTGAAAACGGGGCTTTAAGTTGTCTGTGTCACTCCTGATGTCACCCGCATTTTGTGCAGTCTTTGTTCGAATAGGGGATTATAATTACGTTTTGTAGCAACGGTAAACTGTCTTGTCATATTAAGACGTAACTCAGTCATAAGTAATGTCAAAACTGTCAAATAAACACAACAAAACTCAGAAAACAAATGTAATAAAAAGTTGTGGTTATTAAACTTAAGGTGATTAGATGTGTGCCAAAATAATGAAGTTTGTGTTTACATAATAAAACTATAGGTATTTTCAGTCCATTCACTTACCAAGTTAGTCAATAGATATATACAATGAGAAAATTGAGCGGACTAAAAATACATTAGACAATAATTTCCAAGTCACGATGTTCTTTTATTTGGTTGAAGCATTTTTGTATTGTTAAAAATGGCAAAAAACGGCAAAAGGGCTTCTTGTTTACTGTAATCAGTTTGATTCTATCTTTCCAAGCACAAAGATAAATTTTTTATTGGTTGCACTAAATACGCTTGAAGTGCAGTAATTATATTTCACTATATCGCATGTTAAATATCGTAATTGCTGGACTATCAGTAATTATATATTATACCAGTGCATGAAAATTGAATATTTGATGACATGTTGCTGATAATAGTAATTACGCGATTGAGGTGAATTTTTGTCCAATGGTTAAAAAATCTTAAGTACATTTTTTGTGACGTCAATCGTGAATAATTTTGGTTGGTTGACTATAAGAAAGATTGCATTTACCCGAGGAATGTTACATTTTACTCATTAAATTTATTTTTGTCTAATAATGTATATAATGATATATCTAACTACAAAAATAAATACTTTGTATCTACAAACATGTATTTGATACAAACAGAAAATCAACACGAAGATTTTCATTTCAAACAGAGAGATAAAGATAATGATAGATCACCTTAAATGGAATTCTTGAACCAACGATTTTAAATCTACAAGTTAACAGACAATATCTGTACATTTGTACTGTCCATTCTATTGCAGCAATGAATAAAATCTACAATAAATCGCACAAAATATGCTCTAATTGTGATATACGAGTTATGCAGTATCTTATTTTCTTACAGAACCAGTTGTACACGGTCCAGGTAAATGCTTTCGATTCTGGCGATCCGGCCCAGACTAGCTCAGTTCTGGTTTACTTCAACGTCAAAGACACCAATGACAACACACCCGTGTTTGAGCAAGGGACATACGATGTTGCCATCTTGGAGAATGTTACTGTAGGGACAAGTGTTGTGCAGGTTCAAGCTCCAGATATTGATACAGGTGAGTCAAAGATCAATGTTCACGGTGAAACAAGCTTGTAAAATCCCTTGATCTTTATAAAACTGTACAGTCTAGGAATAGATATGACAGACTTTAAAGGCCCATTACCCTTCGGTCGTTAAATTACATTTAGCTCTTATTTACCAAGAAAGAGATCTTACTGACTAAATTGACCATTATTTGTTCGAAAAACATTCCTAGCATTGCTTTTTTTAATCGAATGTACAAAATACAAAATAAAGTGAAGTATTTTTTCAATGATATTGCAGAAAATAAGAAGCGTTGCCTAACAACTCTTAATAAGAGGAAATAAAACACAATTTTATCATTATACTATCTGTAATTTTTATTCTATATAATGGGTATATAATTAGTGGTAATGGGACTTTAATATCTTTCTATTACATATCGTGAAATCTGAATACAACAGAAAAACCTGTAATTTGCATACCCCATATAATGATTTTGGTATGAAAATATGAAACCAGTTTTAAGGTTTGAACCTCCGTTGGTGAAAATATTGCCGTCGGTGAAAATATTGCCGATATGTAACAAAATCTCCCCAGCCTATCCCAATTGTAAGACAGCTTTTGCTCTCAACTGAACCATCAGCTTTAGTTTCAAGTATTTCATAATTCAACAACAGTGAATTTTAATGGCCATTTTAATAGCACTCACTTTTAACATAAATATCCAACATGAAGTAGATTCTCTCAGAAACTGGCATCTGACTAATACTAAAGGAAATATGTACTTTAACTGCCGTCAAAGCCTGAATAGAAGCACTCGTGGGTGTATGAAAATGTGCGGATGTACGCTTATGAATTACATTTTTCTTATAAATATTTAAAACATGTATATATATTTTATGTTCTTTCTTGTATTTTCACAACCCCGATCCCGTAGGATCACCTTTTACTATGTTTTGTCGGAAAGTCTGGGAAGTCACTGAAATAGGTGACAAATGTAGGAAATATGCATAAAACATGGAGAATGGGCTTCTATTACGAATATTAAGATATTTTGATTTTGCCAAGTAAAAATTTAATGTGTGTTTTGTACCAAACTATGCACATCGCAATTTCTTTATTTATTACTTAATGTGAAGGTGTGTAGATTGTAAAAAAAATTCAAAAGCATTGAAATGAAAGTCATATGGTAATAAATCTTTGTCATACAAACGCTTTATTGTGTCATAAAAGTTGTTCCAGGTTTCAGAAAAGCATGTTTGCAATAATCAGGCAGGTAGTTTGCGTAAAATTTATGACTTTTGCTGAAATGGTTTGGTTTTGATATGGTAAACTTGGCAATGTCATTCTCTTCATAAATATAACATAAAATGGTGCGAAATGTTTTTAGAAGAATGTTATCTCAGTGCATGTCATAAACTATGAACTAGTGTTTAGATGATAACTCGATTACCCGAGTGTGTGAAAATGAAGGCGGAGTTTAGTTTGAAGGTCCTCGTACTGCGTGTGCTCTGAAAATTAGCGCTACTCTTTTTTGACGAAATCACATTTTTCGCTAAAGGTAATAATTACCATGTAAACTGTGATGTCAGAGTATAGTAAAACTACATACCCCACCCGCAGACCCATTTCGATGTGCCCCACTAAAGTCGCAAGTTGAAATACAGCATTTTAATTGTCAGGGTGATTATCTAAAGTCAATTGTTATCAATTATCTTTGTGTGTATGGGAGCTTCTGAAAGCATTGCGATGATTATCAGATGCAGAACAGCAGTTAAAATGTAGTTTTAAAAGCACTTTAAACTGTTATCATCCTTCATCAACGCTGCTTTATGTATATGAATTAAAAATTCATACGATGCCATATTTAATTGCCAGCATACTTTTCCTAATATTGTTACTTCATAATTTATGGAAACGGTCTGTGGTACTTCTTAACTTGTCTCATTTGAAATTAAAACTGAACAAATTAACCTTATTAAATTTCTACAATGGACTTATCCACCTTTTGTTTTGGGCAGTACCATTTATTGTTCAAATGGGTGCTCGGTGAAAATTTACAAATTGAATAACGAACAGTGCAGATTGTGATCAGACTGGTACAAACTACCAGGATCATGGTATGCACTTCAACTTCAATGGGAGTTCTCACCAAAATTCATTTGATAGACATCCCACTACACTGTTATTGAAGGAAAAATCACATACAACTGCCAACAATGAGGTGTTTATTTTCTAAGCTTATCTGTTTCCCATAAATAAATTGTGAATAAGGAAGTTGTTTCTGTGAAATTTTGTATGAAATTCGAATTGAAACTTTTTGTGTTTGTACCTGGAGTGTTCATATGAATGCTACAGCACCTTTATGTCTAATATGCTTTAAAATTCAGCACAGTTTGTCCGTGCAAATTTCTTTCATTGGTTCAAACAGTTGAATCCCTCTCTCAACTGTAAAAAACTGTAGAAATGTGGCAACTGTCTTGTACCTAAAAGACATCAAAAATCTCACATGAGAGAGTGCCCATATTCCATCCGGTTCGTAAGAAACCTAGAGCACAGACGCAAGACAAATGTCATGCGTCCTCTCTTCGGATGTTTGAATATAATACATAATGTATATCATAATTATTAACGTCAGGTCGTAATTTTAAAATTTACGCAACTGATATAATCTTAAGAGGTCATTAAAGTTGCTGATACATCACTCAGAATATTAGCTGTCATAATGTCCTTAATATTTTATGTTAATTAGTGTGTTAACAAAAGACTGTCACCACATTACAACAAGCTGAAAGGAATATTAAAAGCTGAAAACAGCAATTTGTAGATGGATTGTTACTGTGGCTGATAATGAAAATCAGGGATGTTTCCCAATTCTAATGGGCTAATGACAACAGTCTTTTTGGTTTTGCAACAAAAGAAGACACATGTCAGTCTGCTAGAATAACTTTCTTGGAGTCACTATAAGCTCTCATTGATTGAGGGTCATGGGTTCGAAACTCAATCACTTGGACCCAATCCTTGTAGAGACGAGATCCCAGCCTCATCAGTTTGTACTCGGTCTCAGTAAAACTTGAGAAAAATGTGCAAATTTCAAAACATTTAATGCAAGAGCGCCTGAAAAAGTTCCTCATGTCAAAAATATTTTAGATGGAGAATGTTTAGTCTAGAAGAACTCAATTTATTCATGACTTTCTCACACAGATTGTAAATGGGAGATTTACAGGACCGTGCTGTTGGAATTATTGATATGCTAACATGAACAAAAGAAATTTGTTGTACCAGGCTGTTTCTGCCAAAATGTGAGAAATATTATTGCAAATGTTAATTGTTTGTTCATTATCACACAGTTCCAGCATTATATACTATTACAGAGTCAAGCATAAGTTCCAAAATATAATTACAGACATTTGAGGATTTTTTGCTGTCATTGCTTTATCTCTCAACCTTGCACATGATTTTACTTACGCTTTTCTTGAAAAAAATGTGTGAATTTACCATGTGGCTGTCAGATTTTTAATCATACCAGGGTTACTCAATAAATGTTAAAATACATATTAAAACTTTTCATAGTTTTGGAATTTAATAAAGTATATTTTTATTGCTTTGAATTGAAAAAAAATTCTTGCTGTAGAGTGAATGAACTTTTAGCATGTTTGGGTAATTTGATCCACTTGTAAATTGTGTAATAAAACATTTTAGTTTCAGAAACAAAAACAAAAATCTTGCATAATATCTTAACATTATAATATATAGCAGGTTTATTTTTGTGCAGTTAAATGGTTTATTTGTGTTTTCAAAAGGAAATGTGAACTTTCTCGTATCTTTGAAAGATTTTAAAGTTTTAAATGTTGAAGTTATTTCTAATGGTACACGATTGACAAACTTTAAAGGTACGAAGACGTGTATGCCTAAGGGTCGGAAGAAGTAAGATAGATGATTATGTATGGGCTGATTGCATGATGACACCGGGAGTCCCTCTAATCGCTGTCTGAACTGCGTTTTAATTAATCATCGCGGCGAGGAATGTTTTATAAAATTACCAAACATTAGGAAATATTTGCATAATTTTTTTTGTGTGTGTGTTGTGACAGAGGTATATATTTTTGGTTAGATGTAAAACGGTATTTTTGTAACAGTGGGATCAAAGCTATGTGATTAATATTAAAAAGAAAAAAATGTTCGAAAATGCGATACTGCATGCATATTAATTCAACCGTATTTTTATTAACTAATAAGATAGTTTGTATTTTCAGCTCTTATCAGTTTCACTGTTTATAACATGTGGGCAGTTGTCATAAGTTAACCGTGTGGTAAGCTGTTAAACTGAGTTTGAAGCTATGTGACTGAATGTGTAGAAAATAAAGGGGGAAAATTTCATCTTCCTCTACCATACAATGATCTACGGTAACCAATAAAGTATGTACCTTAAAGGTACTCATCAGTTATAATCAACTCCCGGAAATACAGTTTCATGCATTTATGATAAAAGACAATTTAGGGCGCGTGAAAACTAATTTGAACATGAATAATTAGATAACTCTCAGATCGTTTTTGCATCTAGATGAAATAAGGGACCTCTATATTTATCATCGATCGCATCCTGTTTCTGATCTTAAATTGGAAAAAAAAATATATAATTGCATCTTTCACTTTATCACTTATTAAATTGCGAAATTGAAAACTTTGAACTTCGTTATACTAAACTACTAGGCTTTCAAGATAAAAATAACTTAACTCAATTAGGTTTGCAAGTTTTTCAGACAGACTTGTTCTGAATTAATTCATATCTTAAACATTAATTGTCACTGAAATATTAATTTGTCTTTGCGGTGATGTTTTTTTTTAAATCAAGTTACTGCATATGGGTAAATGATTTGAATGAAATATGTCGCTTGATTTTGGTTTTTGTAAGTTTCATTCAGTACATGGTCGTACTAGCTGACCTAGAGAACTCTGTTTCAGTGGTAAATACATTCTCCTGCTGTTTGTTCTTTGTAGGTTCATGCAACATCTGATCATGTCGAAATGAAGATAAATAGTACAGTGCATGGAGTAATTTTAATACATGTAGCAGGATTTCTATGTAGTTGTGACTTAATGATGTGTCTGTTGCCCATAGATGGGGTTTGCAGTTGCAATGCCACCTCAAAACCAGAGTCGAACCAGAAACTCAGAACAGCCTGATCAAACGGTGCAATTTCCCTACCTCTGCAACACTCGCATATAGACACACAAGATCAAAGCAAAAAACAACGATGTTAATAAAAATTATTGTATTTCCGCTGACTTATGTTCTATATGAGGCTCGAAACATTATCTATGATGTATATGACATTAGAAGAAGATTATAAAGTAATGATATTCCCCGCCTGCTGAGATACTTCACTAACATTGTTTTCACAGTTCTCCATATGTCAGTGTGCCTTACCTATTCCACCAGCTCTCCGCTGTGAAACGCAAACGTTTTTACAGGCATTTTCATGAATACTTTTTATATTCTTAATTTCAAGAGCTAGAAAATTGGTGAGATATTTTGAGATATTTCTCATTGAGAAATCGCAGCAGCTATTTCTGAGAAAATAAAAGGGAGGGGGAAAAATGCATAGAATATAATTTAATGACTTAGGAGTTGTATAGAAAATGTAACAAAACAATGCATACAATTAAGATAAAGTGAAATTATTGCAATGCGGGAATCCAATACTTCAAAATTCAAGCATTCACATAAAGTTTGCAGCCATATAAGATTAATGAGTTATTTATGATTTCATATTAAACTCTCAAATTGCAAAAATATATCTCTTTAAAGGCATGAAATAAACTTAAAAATTGATAAAAAGAACACCACTTAAAAACTGCATTAATATTTTTAATGCAGTGTTTTAAATATTTCCCACACATATGGTTTTACATCTTTTCTTATTTTTGACGACCAGTGACCTTGTTTACAAAACGACGTTATAACCGAAATGGAATGTGATTACGGCTTAGACACAAAAAAAATATGCCAAATGTCATGAACAAAATCAACATGGTAGGTGCAAATTTATTCTCCGTTAATTGCACGGTACCTATTTCTCGTCTTGCGTGCAGTGGGGTTTTTTTGCACAAAAAGAATTGCAAAGAAGCATTTACGTATTACTAATAACATATATACTGTTTCTGTAACAGCTCGTAAGAAAAAGTAGCGGAAATAAAAGGGCGGCGATAAATACCAAATGTTGATTGATAACGTTTCTTGGATCACATTTTGTGAAAATCTTGAGGAAAAAAAAAATGATGATTTTTGCTAAGAGTTTTTTTTTAAAGAATAAGTGTGTTTATAAATAATTTGTTTTGTTTAATGACATAGGTACATGGAAATTTAGTATGTTAAAAATGTTAACATGATAATTACATTAAATGACGACATTTTTTCTCCTAATTATTAGTGGATTTTTTTTTCCAAATGATTTGATTGTATTTATCAGGCAATATTTGCTAAAATTGACAATAATGATATTGTGTATGTTGAACTTAATATTATACATTCCTCTGTACACCCTTAAAGAGCTTAAATAATTACACCGCTGGTCTGAAGCTTTTGGAAATTTCAGGAAAATTCCAAACCGAAGTTAGGTAAAATTATGACTTATCGGAAGAAAGTATACCAAAATTTACTCGAAATCAAAGCAAATAAAAAATTACCCCATTTTACTGTATAACAAAATCTATATGCAGATTCCTTTGAGTAATGCCATTTTGAGCCCATTTATCTTTTAAAACTTCTGTTATATGATTTTTTAATCGTTTTGGTATTACATGGTAAACAATTTTAGACGACTGCATGTCTGAGTAAGATATGTTTCACTCTTTTTAAATTGTGTTCGCAAGATCATATTCAATTAAAATGTAATAAAATATGTATAGAAATATCTCTTATTAATCTAATATTATCCTCAATGGGCGAATTAAAATGCGTGCTTAAAAGATTGGCTCGTGATTTTTATACGTTTAGCACTCTACTTGCAGTTTTAAACTCGCCAATTTCGCTCTAGATATTTTCACTGGGGGAGACATTGTTTATATTACCTTGTGAAAAGACGCTAAAATGCTGAAAAGTGTCACCGAAATAAATCTTTATTGGCAACTTATTCTGAAGCCCACATTAAATGTTTTCTTCTTCAAACGGGATAAGCATAATAATGAAGAAGGTGTACAATTGATTTTCAATGCGTTTTATCTCCGAAGAACCCTTCAGACATTCATTTAGAAGCTTATAGTTTGCAGTTGTTACATTGATTCAAGTTTAATTGCTGCTTTAACATGTTTGAAGCAATATTTAAAAGATTGGAATTGTAATGGCCACTTTAGCAAAATAGGTAAAGAGACACTGGTGTGTGAAAGTTAGTAGATACAAATGTCATATGAAGAGGCATGCAAGAAGTAGTCTAGACTGTCATTCAGTCCTTACATTTACTTTTCTCTTTTGTGATTATCTGCCCATTTATTTCTTGCAAAATTACGTCCCTTTGCAGCAGAAAATGAAAAAAATGTAGATGATCGAGTCCTGTCAGAATAAAAAGGGCTGAAAATATTTTGCTTGGAGTTTTAATGAAATATATAAAATACAATTTTTATTTATTACCGCCCTTTTTCTAGACTCTGTCTTTCCAGCTGTGTGTTTTAGTCAGCAGTATCTTGTATCCGCAGTAAATGTTGCACTCTGATGTGATGACTGTTTAAGGAATGCAGTGCATGCAATCTATGTTAGATTGATTATCTTAGTGAAAATTGATTTCTACTGACATTTGACAGAAGGTCCCCATCACAAGCTTCAGAAGTAGTTCTTGCCCTGTTAATTGAAAATTAATTTTACCGAGTTTGACATTGACAAATGAGGTGACGATCTGGAATGTTTGGTGACCTATGTTTGCGGAAAGCTGGGTAAACATGGAAACATGATAAGTGACTGGGATGTACCCAACATGTCTGATAGACTTCCGTACTGTGTCAGAGATCGACATTTGGCTACTGTATGGCAATTTTTCATTATGATAATGTAGTTATAAGAGAATTATAAGATTATAATAATTTTGAAAATTATTTTCATGAATCATTCTGTCCTCATTTGCAATGATATACATTCTATTGGCATCTCAAACATGCCACTCAGACTGGGATACATAGGCGATGTATTGAGCACTCCAGGCTACCAGCATGTGTCCTAAGTCTGATCCCTAGGCACTGACATGACATACAATTATAAATGTGGGAACAGTGTTTTTGAACCTTTCATAGACTTTATTGTACAAATTTATGGTTGCAAACAAAGTAGATGACAAAACGTAGTACGTGTAATGAAGTCCCTTGAAAACTCTAAAATTCATCTTCCAGAAATAATAAATCATAATTTCCAGTGCAAATGATATTCTGCAGTTGTGTTGCTTTTGTAATGTAGACTGTGCAACTTGATGCATGTTTTGTCATATTTATGTTGTTATGAATGCTTCTTTCATGTAAACCAATCTGGAAAAATAATTATTCCAAGATTACTGGCTTCTCCCCCCCAGATAACTTTGCCTGGATGGTAGATTAGTCTTTGGGGGAAACCATTTGCAGTTTATCAGGATTTTGACATGTGCTGACATCTTATTAGACAAAATTTGTTGATTTGGAATATTATGTAAACAGACTGTCTTGAGGGATATTAATAAGAAACAACTTGGCTGATGATGGACTGGGTACTGACCTGGGAAGCAGTCATTATATATAATGCATCATATACAGTCACTCAGCATCCTTTAAGAATGAAAGAAAAACAGCCAAAGAAAATGATTATGATATTGAAAATCAGATTCGGTATACTATAAAACCAAAAAGATATCAGGAAAAGTTCTACATTACACTTCAAGTAAAACAAAAGGTTAGTTCTATCAAAGTTCTGAGAGAAATTAGTCCCCTACTGTGAAACTTTCACATAAAGAGAAAGTTCTATAACTTTAGCATCAGAAAAGAAATGGTACAGAAAAAAAATGGCGAGATCAGTGAAAGTGTAATTAAAGATTGCAACTTTCACATAAAGAAATGTTCATGCAGAGAAAAGAAATGATAGAAATGGGAGAAAGAAAAAATTCTTAGTGAAGTTAAGTACTGACTAACGAATAAGTGATAATTCATCTTGACATTAAGTATCATCAGTTTTTGAGAAAAAATTTCCTTATGGAAATGGTAGGAGTAAACACTGCAGAATAAATTAGAAAAGCTGTAGGATGATTTCTAGCACTGAGTCGTGTATGTACTTTTAGCTAATTGTAAAACAATGGTAAAAGCTGAAGAAAACATAAAGGTCGCATTCAGACTATATACTGTTCTTTTGTGAGAAACATGCCTCAAAAATAGACTTGTAGATGACTGGAGAAGATAGAAGACAGGGAGGCACTGTGAAAGCATCTGGGAAAGGCTTATGTAGTTTAGAAAATGTGAGAAAAAGGCTTCCAATTTTGACAGCTGATGTACTGATATGTAAATGCTGCATTTTCTCAAACATTAAATCCATAGACTTAAAGATGCTTGCAGGAAATAAATTATCCTAACCACTTTTCAACACCTAATTAATAGAAGGTTTATTTTGCTTTTGAAACAGCTGAGCTGAATTCATAACCAATTAGGTAAATGCCTGCTTCTTGTTAGGAGCTCTTTTCAATTTCAAAGCCACATTGTGGGTTTTGGTGTTAGCTTAAAAGGTGCAACAGTTATCACAATAAACCTCATCTATTATGTTTTATTATAAACACATTGCCAGATACAAACAAAATGCATATAGAACAGCATTCTTGGACTTCATTAAAGAGTCAAATGATATGCATGAGCCATCAAAAACATAGTTCAATTCAGTCCACAGTCTCAACATTTCTTTAAAATATGTATTGTAAGATGTAGCATGTTCTGAACAGCAGTCTGGGGCTACTGTGGAAGCCAGATAGAGATAGCCTGTTGACCCAGGAAATGATAGAGAGGGCATAAAACAAAGTGTTTATTAACCTGTAATCTTCCTATCTCTGCACTGTGTCAAACAATAATTGTTTTTCGTGATACATGAATACCTACTGTCTGAAATTGCTACTACTGAACAGGAGGGAAAAAGAGACAGACATTTGTATATCTATTTTAATGAAATATCTGCATTGTTATTCGACAGTCATCTGCTTCTGTGAGACTGACAGATGTCTTTGGTATTTTTTATCATTTTTATAATAATCTTAAAATGTTTGAGAATCCAAAGGGCATGTCCTTGTGCAAATAAATCTTTTAAAAGATTTAACATGCAGTGAGTACAAAGGAATTTTCCCTCCGGGAAGCTGGGTGGAGGCTTCGCCCTGACAGATTATGTAATCGTCAAAGCATGTGATTACTTTTTTTTCAAGTTTAAAAATAATCTTGGCAAAGATTACACAAATGAGAGGCGAAATTAACGTCATGCGTTTTAACAAATTGTGTTATCACTTCATTCAAACCTTCATCTTTGTTGTCTAGATGACTTATCCATTTCTCTAGCAGTAGGTATCCAACCAGTTAATACATTTTGTAATTTACTTAATGAAATATTTTTTTTATTGTAATGAAAACATATCATGTGTTAACAGAGTAATTACTTTTCGTGTATTTGTGTTACTTATTGTACGGCTATTTTTAGGATAAGAAATACGAGCTTTTTCGTCCCTCCTGCCGATACTAAATAATCCCCGCTGCTTGAAAAGTAGCTTTTTTTTTACATTAATGGTTGTCTTTAAAAAAAGAAATGTTATTAAAATTTAGGAACAAAGTGATAGCGTTCTGATACTGGAGACGGCCTGTGGTTGTTAAGATATATTATAGACTGAATTAAGAGAATCCAAGCCTGATTAACTATTTGGGCTAATAAAAAACTGCACCTTCGTAAGTTGGAAGCAAGTAAGACTTTCAAAAAGCTTGCACATACAGTTGGCTCTCATTGAGACCAGAAGAAAACATTTCAGCTCTCTACAGACAAAAATTTAGTTGAAAAGGCATGACATATCAGCACTGTTTACTCATGGTAAAATTATTAATTTTGATTGAACTAGATCCTTCTATTTCCTGTGCACATGGAACAGATCTTGAACTTTAATGTTTAATTTTTTCGCAAAGAAAAAGTTTAATGAAACATCACATCACATGCAGAAAAAAATAAGTACCAGATGCGGATGTTTGAAATTGCATTCATCTACAGCAATGCTCAAGGCAGCGCTTCACTAGTCTCAAGTGCTTGGATCTATTACAGCTCCTTTCAAAATACAAAATTTGAAATGTTTTAGCTGAAGCTCTTGTAAAAATATGAGAGTTTGAAAAAAGCACAGGAAACAGCTGGGAACCAACCAATAATTACTTAAAGAACTATTATTTTATTGACTGTTGAAAGATATATAGGTTTCTAAGAGGTATTTTCAGAGCATTTGAGAAGGCGTAAGAACCCTGTAGACAGAAATTCTATGCCTGAAATTGATTTCGTAAGAGGTGTCAGATGCAGATTTATTCTTGCCTGGTATACTGGCAGTATAAAATGAATTTCAAGAATACTGTCTGATCAATGGCAGACTTTCATTAAATTTGTTTTGGCCATTGAACTGCAATGTTAATGTATGTGTCATACTATTTTATCGTATTTTTTTCTATTTTTGGAAAATTACTTATATACAGTAAAGTTCCACTGTTTAAGACCAACAGATATTTAGATTGCCTTCAAATTAAAAATAGACATGCTCAATTTTGTAGTAGAAATGTCTCGCTAATAAGAATGATTCATTTAGAATACCACTTTTTACTGGTCTGAAGGGTGGAGTCAATACTATGAGGTCAAAGTGCTTTAACGCTTGCTGCTCACAGTTTGAATCCTTAACGTGTAAGATGCCAGTCTAGGAGTTACTTGTACAGAATCTGATGCTTGCTGGGGGGAAGTTTTTCATCAACCAAAAAAAAACTCTTACATGGCATTTTTGTCATTTATAGACTTATGAACTTGACTATGGGTCAGTGTTAGTTCCAGGAATCGCAAAAGAATCCTATGCTAACAGACACAGTGCAGTCAGAGACGAGATAATTATTTTGGGGAAACAGATCTGTTTTAATTTCATATTGGCGATTATTTAGTGCTTTATCCTGCACAACAACATTTTCCCATTTAGCATGTTTGATAACTGTTGGTAGATCTGAACTAATAATCTCTGGGAATTATTTAGACTAACCGATAAAGCTGAGATTTGATATGTAAACCATCCGAGATATGATGAGGAATCCTGGAGCTCAGAAAGCTGTAAATCTTGTCTTTTCTTGTATAGTTATGCAGACTGATAAAAATATTTGTCTACATAGATTATAACAATCCATCATAGTCTGGCGATGAAAGTGACTAATCTGGAGATATCTTGGCAGTGGGCTTTCATCTTCGACCATTACAGTAATTTTTAAGCCTCCTCTTTTACTATATGTAGATTACATTAACAGGTTGTAAGGAGGTAGACAGATTTTATTAGGTTTTAATAGGATTTGTAACAATTTGAATGTCACAGGTTCTAAAATCTGGCTGAAAGGTCCGTCTAGCGGAGTTGAGATGAGAAAGATGTCAATATTCTTTTGGATTTATCTTCAGTGCTTCCAAAAATATGTCAGCTAAATTATCTGGTTCAGTGAACATATTGAGCCTAGTTGTGCAAAAACTTAACATTACGCCTTTGGAACCTAAGTATGGATTCAGATATACCTTAACATCTGAACAGTCTGATTTGATTCCAAACTGCTCACCTAACCTGTCAGAGGCAATCTTGAGTAACATAGAGCTTGTAAATAATATTTGCATTGTCATCACAGACAACCCCTGTGTCATGTTCTAGCACTAACTCTTGTAATTCCAGGATAATAACACTTCTTTGTCTTCTTTCTGTGATGGCTGTTAATATAAATCACCTTAGTTTTTGCTCAGCGGGGCTCAATTAAATGTATACACTTAAAGTAATTTTCTTGCATTAAAGATCTTAACTCCTGATATTAAAAAGAATTGCTATGTAAAGTAAAAAAGGTGAGATTTATGATGAAGGAGCATTTATCAATTTTTGTAAATAAACAAAGTTGATTCTTTGATAGAGTTACTGTTGATGAATATGTTGATAGAAACGATGGTTTTCTCTGCCTGATAATGTTGTTATTATCCAGCAGGCTTTCACTGCGGAGTTCTTGGCATACTTTGTCATAACAATTGTTCTTGCCAATGGAGTAGTCATTATGTGGTTGTGGTAGCTTCACATAGTATGGCAATAATTAACGCTGACAATTAGCGAGTCTGTAATTGGTCGGAAACTGTGCAAATATTGCAAGTTCTATGATGACTTGCGAATAAGTTTCTGCTGTTATAAGCTAAGCATTTACTTATATGCTGTGTGGTATTGTTGAAACCTGAAAATCTTTCAGAAAATTGTATCCTAGTAAACTCTATAGTAAATGTATCATAATAGTTTTGTTTGATGGGCTTTGCATTAATTGTCAGACCAAAATTAATGTATTTATAAACAATGATATACATGTACCAGATTGATGCAATGTGGCACGATGTCAAACTTTGTATACTTTGTTGTTTCCAGTCCCATCATCTTGGTTTCTGTTTGCATTTACTACAATCTTTCAGTTGCATTTGTTTTTCTTAAAGTGTATTTTATACGTTTTTTAGCTCGACTTTTCTATGAAAAGGGGAGCTATCCTACTCGCCTCGGCGTCGGCGTTGGCGTCACACCTTGGTTAAGTTTTTCGTACCACCCCACTTTATTTCAAAAGTATTAGAGGTATGGCTTTGAAACTTACCATACTTGTTTACCATCATAACCTCCATCTACAGACAAGAGTACTAACTCTGTCAAGGTTTTTGACAGAATTATGGCCCTTTTTTACTTAGAAAGTGTATTGAGCTTGGTTAAGTTTTTCGTACCACCTCACTTTATTTCAAAACCATTGGAGGTATTGCTTTGAAACTAACCATACTTGTTTACCATACGACCTTCATCAACAGACAAGAGGACATAACTCTGTCAAGGTTTTTGACAGAATTATGCCCCTTTTTGACTTAGAAAATACATTGAATATGAGTAAAATCCACTTACAGACTTAACCCTTTGACATATTGCTTTGAAACTTTGAATGCTTGTTCACATCATTACCCCCATCTTGTAGATAAGAGAAGGTAACTCTGTTAGGGATTTGTTTTAAAATTAAGGCCCTTTATCGACTTAGAATCTTGGTTAAGTTTTCCGTACCAGTCCACTTTTTGACTAAACTGTTTGAGATATTAATTTGAAAGTTGGAATACTTGTTTACCATCATGATTCCCAAACATGGGCAGGAGAAGGTAATTCTGTCAAGGATTTTATTTGATTATGGCCCTTTTTGACTTAGAAACTCAGTTAAAATTTTCATTCTTGTCCACTTGTTAACTTAACCATTTGAGATATTACTTTGAAAGTTGGAGTACTTATTTACCATGGTAAGACCTATCTGTAAGCAAAAGAAGATAACTCTGTGAAAAAATTTCTTAATTTGTACTTAGAAATTCCTAGTTAAAGTCTTGTGTGCCCTTAACTGTCAAAGTTTTGTTTTATTGGCAAGCACTAAAAAAGTCGAGCACGCTGTCCTACTGACAGCTCTTGTTTTATCAGATAATCTGTTCTATTTTACAAAAGGGAATAAGTAATTGTGTCGCGAAACATCAAGCAAAAGGACATACATTTAACACAACTGTCACCCTCGTTCAATTTGTTTCACACAAAGCCCTAATGAAAAGTGTATCTTATCTGAAAGCCTATAATCTCCGTTAATTCATTACTTCTAGAAGAATTAAGACCTATAATTACCATCATATTCCTAGTGTTTTCATCAATAAAACAATTTATTTCATGAACTTTGCATGTTAAAGAGAAGCCTCTTGGATACAAAGTCTTTAAAAACTCTTTTATCTTCCGTATGGATGGGGTAAGGGACTCTTTGGCCAGAGGCTAGATTAGAATATTTGTTTTATACTGGGCCGTAAATTCTTTCATCCAGCAAAACTAAGGCTCATATTTATGCAAACAATGTGCTAACACTCCATATAAATCACATATTTATTTTTTTGAGACGGTCATTAAATATCTGTTGAAAAGAATTGGGTATTAGATAGGGATAAACAAGAAATTGCTATTTTCCAGGTTTCCACCCATGAAATATGTTAGCTGTGATTCAAGTATATACAAAAAGGATTAGTGTAAATATGGGTGAGAGAAGATACGATGAGAATACGGACCAGAGTTTTTTTTTATAGGTGAAAAGTACAAACTAAAGGTTTCGAATTAAGTATGTAAATATATGAAGCCAATTACTTTTTTCAGAAATGTAGGTTTAAAATAAACATTGCCTGCGATTTTTTTTTTGTGAAAAGATGATTTACACAAATTATCTGATGCTGTACTTAGAGAATAGTTTTTATCTGTTTGCTGTTGTGTAATGTTTGTATATACACTGTGTTGTTACGGTGTCATATGTAACTAAGTATATTCATCAAATGAGAATGGTCAATATTGATTAGATTATATTTCTACATAAAAATCAAGCAAAAATCATTTATAATGAAAAAACTGTTGGACATTAACGATGTCATTTATTACGTGTTGTGATGGCTCGATCAAAGCAGAATTATTGATTCTAATAGTTTTAATAATAGGATGCATTAACTAATTGGTCTGAATTTGAAAGGCCGTCTTTTTAAAAAAGAATTGGTTTCGAGAAGATCTTTACTTTCTGGTATTAGTTATTCATAATTAGCGACAGTTGTGACATCATAATAGCATGCATGATGCAGAATTTAACGGATGAGATCAAAAATTTGATTAAAGACATCAGAAGCCAGGAAGAAGTTGGATATCAAAGCAGTTCCTGTCAAAGCAGATTATCTCGGGTGTACAAGGCCTTCAAGACATTTACAAGTTGGTCTGCATGTGTGCGGCTGTAAAAACAGAACAAAGTCTGCTAAAAATTTATGTTTCATAAGCCAAATACATAACGTTAGCATAGTTTGCAAGTTTTGGGGGTTTCTGAGTGATTATTTAGAAATATTGTAGCCGAATTTCTGAGATGTTGTGCAGGTCAGACATATTTTTTCCAAAGAGAGGGGAATTTAGTCATTTTGGGTGTCAGTGTAAACAAAGAAGATAGTAAGATGTAAAACACATTGAATACAAGACAGAAACTTGGCTTTTTGCAATGGTATATGGCTTTAAGCAAGAAAAATGATCATCGGCAATAAGTAGCGCCAAAGTATGTGAAATCTGATCCAACTACTGATGAGGAATCAATATAATAAGCTCTTCAGCTTTATTAGTAAAAGTATCATGTTAAATAGAAAATGGTCTTATGTTTTGCAGTGAGTTTGGAGAATTTAATAGCAGAATGTTTTACTTGTTGACTAAAGTTGTTCATGTTTTTGAACCAAAGTAGCCACAAAGACCTTGTCATCTGATGACAGTTCCTCTCTAGTTCATGCTGATTTCCAGCTAGTTTTTTGGCAGTTTTGAAAATAAACCCATTTCTAGGCAAACAAACGCCAGAAATTTGTTTCTTATTTCAGTGTATTAGTCTAGTTTTTTGTCAGAAGTTGCAAAATCTCTAAGAATAATGAAGACAAAATAAACTTGGTAGTGGTAACAAAATTTTATTGTAACTGTTTCAATTATATCTGTCTGTTTGTTTTCCAGGTGTGAATGGCCAGGTGTCCTATGGTATAATAGACGGTGACACTGAGAATCAATACAGGATTGACCCTAGCACTGGTGTCATCTATACTTCAACAGTTCTAGACAGGGAGACCACTCCATCATACAATCTTGTTGTCATGGCAACAGATATGGCTGCCGATGTTTCTCAGAGGAAAACAGCAACTGCTGAGGTAACTAATGGCCAGTTACATGTCTTTCGATATGTTTTTCAAGGGAGAATAAATTAAGTTTTGTCCAGCTTGCTGTGTGCTCTATGTTGTAAGATTTCACAATGGCAGTTCGGTATAATATGTGCATCCATGTAGTCTTGTTTGTTCTTATTACAAGTTTGTCACCACATGGCAAATTTGAAAATAAAGAGGAAAAAATTTTGCTATGATCACAATGACATGTGTCAAGAATGAAACCAAAGTCTGTTACTGAAATGTCAAGGTCACAATGCAGTTTAATACCTTAAGATTTGACATGATTGAGTTTGTCCAGACTAACTTTGTTACTTTACCATCATTACATAATGTGCTAAAATCATTACCCAAGTCTGTTACACAAAGGTCAAGGTCATGTTAAGGGATAAAGGTCAAAATTAGACATATTTTTGATTGTCTGGACTATAATTTTGTTTCACTTCTGGATCCATTATATTCCAGGGTCTTCTCATTATGTGAAAACTGTAAGCTATGGACAAGTTCTTTCACATTTGTTAAAGTAAAGCTTTCACATTTGTTGAGTTAATTTCATTCCATTGACAACTTATGGGCTTGACGCCCCGCCCTTAGAAATCTTGTTTTACATGAAAAATGCTCCCACAATTGTGTATGCTAACTTAGTAAGAGCATGACAAATTCCCTTCCAGAGGCAACTGCACTTTCTAATGTTTGCATATCAAACAAAATTAATGTAACGTGTATGTTTGATATTATGATGAAATATGTGTAATGTTTAACAACCCAATGACATCCGAATAAATGAAGAAGTAATCATATCTGTTTGAACGTTGAGTGAATTTCTTTTGATCTTTAATAATCTTAAATGAAACTTTGATAGAAGACAAACTTCTATGAGGAGAACAAGGAGGTCCTATAGTACAACTGCCGTTTTGCACGAAAGGCTGCAGACGGCATTTCGTTATAAATGCTGCAGAAGACAATAAACTCTTCTAGTATTGTTTGTGTTCTAAAAACCTGCCACAAAAGTAAAGGAATTATATCATTTTTTCTGTAAGACGTTTTTGTGTTCTAGTTCGCGGGATATTTTAAAGTATTTTTGTTGAGCGTAATAATGAATAAAGATAGATAATATTTTTGTTTTTTCTTTATATTATAGGTTGTGATTGCCCTTCGTGATGTTAATGATTATATTCCGGTAATAACGAGTCCAGCTGTCATCAGTGTTCGGGAGAACACGCCTCTTAACACAGTCGTACATAACATAACAGTACGAGACCTCGACGAGGGATCTAACAGTCAGGTTGAGTTTAGTATCGTATCTAAGTCTGGCGGAAGACCATTTATAGTTAGCACTAGTGACGGACAACTTCGTGTCAACACCGATCTTGACAGAGAATCCGTTCAGAACTATACGCTTACAGTAACAGTACGAGACCTTGGTATACCATCACTTTCAGCGACCCAGAATCTTATTGTAAAGATTGCTGATGAGAATGACCATAGTCCAGTTTTCAGTCCTGAATTTTATGACAAAGAAGTTCAAGAAGATGTGAAAATAGGTACAACCCTTCTACAAGTGTCGGCAACAGATACTGATATCGGATTAAATGGAATAGTGAAATTTTTCATTATATCTGGTGATGATAATTCAGATTTCAGTATGGATCAAAGTAGTGGTGTTTTACGGGTTCAGAAAGAGTTGAATTACGAGCGTGTCACGAAATATAGTCTTGTTATACAGGCAGAGGATAGTGGTGAAAATATGCGTTATTCTTCTGCCACTGTTACCATCACTGTGTTGGATGTAAATGATAATGATCCAATGTTTCTGGATTCACCCTATATTGGATTTGTAAGAGAAAATATGGATGGGTTACCAGTACATGTGCTTAATGTTTTGGCACATGATGAAGATTCGCCACCATTTAACCAGTTAAGTTACGATATCAGAGAAGGGGATCGTAACTTGTTCAACATGAGCTCAACCACAGGGGAGATCATGGTCCTAAAGATGCTTGACAGAGAGGCGACATCGGAGTATGTCCTGACTGTGTTCGCTACGGATTCAGGTTGGTATAGCTAACTTTAGCGACATCATTCACAAAGTCATCCCTGTCCTCCTCAGCTCTTTCAAAATCATTTTTATTTGACAAATATCAGAGGAAGAAATCAAAAGATCCATAAGAAGACTTTACAAGTGTTTGCACTGCAACATGTTTTTTTTTTTCATTTTACAAATACTATGATATAATATTCACTTATTTGGAAATCAGAAGCGTTATAGACTTTGTGTATTTAAAAAATTGCAAGTTTTCTTTAAGTTAATAGTACACAAGTATGTTTTCGTGATTAAAATTTTGAAAGGTACTTCAAATATTTAGCATGCAATTTGTAAGGAACTTTTGATCGAGAACGTTTCGCACTTCAAAACGCTTTGAAAGTTGACAGAAGGATATGGTAAAGCTGTTGGTATATAAGGTAGCATCAGGCCACCCACAGAAATACAGGGTCGTCAGCCAGATTTTTCATTGAAATTATGAAAGCTTTGCACATTAACTATCATCTGCATAATCTGTGCTAAAGATAAACATTTAAATGATGTGATAAAATCAGTTCAAAATTTTTATACCTCACAAGTTTAAAACGGTCAATGCCACCCCTTGGTTCTGGGCTTTTGTCCCCCCCCCCATTTTGTTTAAAACAGTTACTGCGGCGTAAATATTACAAAATGATTTAAATTGAGGCTGATAGAGGCAAAAACAAGAAACCCTGATAGCCCATGTATTTTAAATTCAGTACATGTTTTATATTAAAAGACTGGTGGTGAAGTTGAAGCAGCGCCAGTTATATCAGTCTGAACCTCGTGTCTTGTGTCTAGGAAATGATTTTGCCTGTATTGTGATAAGATTCAACTATACAGTCAAACCTGTCTTAAGCGACCATACAGGGAAGTTGAAATTGTTGTCTCTTAAGACAGAAGGTCTTTTTACTCGGGATAGACTATTATTGCTGAAAAATGGCAAGGGAGGAATTTAAATTGGTCGCATACGTCAGTCAGGAGGTCGCAAAGGCAGTTACGACTGTACAATTTTTTCAAAGTTTTTCTGATTATAGTCATCAAACTTTGATTTGAATAAATACAGTAAGCTGGTATTAAGCGCGTTATAATTACCACTTTTTAAAAACGTGTATGTAGAAATAAAGATTATAATTTTATGACGCATTGTGCTTAATTAAGGTTGAATAAGTTCAATCACTACGTTTGTAAAATCAACGTTTAAAACAAAGAGCAAAATGATGTAGGATCACGATTTTTCAAGATGGTAATTGTGTGTCATGTTCCCGTAAAAATTTACTGTATTGATGAGATAATAAAATATATAGATGTATAAATTAAAGTAAATGTATTTTACTAGTCTGTTAGGCTATACAGTAGGTGTATATCTACAGGTGTATTTGTATAATAGTAAAATGCATATTTTGTTGCCTAAATTGATATTCATCAGATCAGGTTAAAAATAACGCTGTTGGCGCATATGACAGCAAGGTACGATTACATCAAACTAACAGCAGTTATTTCATGGACCACTTAACTGCCTAAGGCTTTTGTCGGATTATTTTTGTAAACTTAAAATGTAATTCTTTTATGAGTAAATAACAAAGGTATTTAGGTCTGCCTTAGTGGAAGTTGAAAGTTTAATGCAATACTTCATCAAGATTACAAACGGTCTGCCTGAACGAAGATCCAATTTTCCACATTCACAAAGCCGATAAAAGCTTCTTAACACGGCTGTGTGAAAGACTAAGTATAAATAAAAGAAAACAGTGCAGAATTAGATATAATAGGCTATATATGAATATGCTTGACTGATTTGAGTGAATGGTCAATTTTGGTCAATCCTGTGCAAATACATGAAAGCACAACAGAGTGTTGAAAAGACGGTTGTATATTGAAAATAGAGGGACGGGTCTTGTATTAAAATGCGGTTTGACAAATATTTCAACACTGTCGATGTTTTGAAAAGATATGAAAACAAGATAACCCAAACTGTTAGGTATTGTTGCCTGTCCAAGAGGGTCAGTTTGAAGTGGCTTTGTAAAATCTGAGGTATTGACTAATATTAAAATCGACTTTCTTTCAAATTACAATAGTAGATACAAGAAAGTAAATAGGAGTGACATTATTATGTCCAGTCTAGAAGAAACTGGTATAAGTGGGGCGTAATGCTTGATTTTCCCCACATAAAATAGTATAAAAGAATTACTGCCCAGCAGGTGTAGGGCAAATTGGGGCAAATTGAATTGTGTGTAGGTTTTAATATATAAAGACATTGAGTCATTGAGAACCATTTACTTAACAATATTTAGACCGCCTCAAGACAAATCCACGTCTTGTTATAGATAATAGTCACATCCTTAGATTTTAATAGTTTCCTGCAGTTCGTGTCCAATTACTTGAGCCGACCATTACTGTTGCTTGAACAAGCATTAAAGCATCATCAGGTTTTTCTAATGACCGCTTGTCAGGCGAGACTGCGGAGCGTACATTGTGACCAGGACCCATTGTGACGAAATTACTGGAGCCTTAACTGTGGTTTTGAGCAAACTGAAAGGAAATGAAATTAACTTAAATTTAATTAAATCGAGGTTGCTTTTTCGCTAATTGATTTTCGGTTCCATTCATAAGCTGATTAGTTTTTTGCGCAAGTCTTTTTATATTTCTTGAGGGAGGGGTATCAATTCAAACTCAATTTTTGGCACATAGAATTGCGGCAATAAAACAGCGTTAGGGAATTGTTCTAAGTGAGGTATTGACATGTTTAAGATTGGATGAGGGGTAAAATTTCCCAAGATTTTCGTCATCGGAGACTGAAAGTTGGCATTTATGTTACATTGATGGGATAGCAAAAACTGATCTTAATTACTCCATTTCTATGCAAGTAGTAATTTTTTATGGACTTATTTGGTCTGTTAGGAACTTGTTTCCCAAAATTCTGTTCTATAAACTTTGTCATTTTTCTCTTCAACTTCAAAAAACAAACTGATTTCTCTGTATTTTTCTAGTTCTGAGATTACAGCAATATTAAGGGATGAAAATTAGTACAAATGCAAAACAAACAAAAAAGAGTAAAATAAGGATTACAGCTAATAATCTACTCAACAGCTTGTGTGTAAAACGTAATAAATGTTAGAGTGTAGTGACTTTAGAATGAAGCATAAGAACAAGAAGAAATTCATAAAAAGATAAAAAAAATTTAAATTTTTTCGTTTATCATAGGAATCTGATGCAGGAAAGAAAACTGTAATGTACGTTCTGCAAATAATTTTAAATAGATTGATATTTTGTACAGATTACTGTAATGCAATTTGACAGAATATCTGAGATAATCTGGCAGATGACGGATACATAATTCATGAAAATTCTTATCCAGACATCTCTTTTACCCATTCCCAGCTGAAGCAGTTTTTGTCAGTTCGTAGCAGACGTTTTGAATTATTCTATTTGTGTATTTTTCTTATGCACTCAGTTATTTCTTGACTGTCCCATAAATTCAACCCTGGTGCATTGACGAACTGTACCGTCTTCTGTAGGTCGTCATTCTAGTAGATTGTCATAGGCACTTTAAAACTGAATTCAGTACGGTAAATTAAACGCAAGAAGATCGTTGTAATAAAATAAATGAATGAATTGGGAAGAATTAATCCAGCATGTCTAAGACAATCAACATGAAGTACATCCAATATTTGTTAATTAATGTATTTCTGGATATAGAACTTGTTCTCTAACTGGTTTGTAACATTCAAGCATTCTACGCTTTTCTCGAGGGGGCCATTTTCTCCCCGTTTTCGCTTCCAGGGCGGTATTCTATAAAGTGAATTACTGAGTGGAATGAAATGGTGATAATCAGTTTTGTAGAAAATCAAGTTTCCTGTAATTATGTTGATAAATAAATCAAGCTGCATTTCATACAGAATTAATAGCTAGTGAATAATAAATGAAGAGTTTTAAATTGTAACATCTAAAATTAATAAGAAAATGAAAAGTTGCAAGTTCATTAATGTGAAAATTTGTTTCTCGTTGTCTTGATGCTTTTGCTTCATTGGATGGGTTTTGGTAGTCGGACCTGTTTGCCTCCACCCGTAACTACTTTTTTTCCATTGTGTATATTTTTGTGACTTTCTTCCCCCCAAATTTGCATGCTTTTTTAAGCTCAGTTTTATGTAGATTTAAGAATTTGTAAATAGTGTTTATTATATTGGTAGATAATTCAGTTTTATAAATATTACTTGTCAATGACTTGCCTAATGAAATAATCAGCCATTTGTGCAAATATTTTTCATAGTTATACAGAATTTAAAGAATTACATAATTGTCAATCAAGATCCATTAAGGCATCAGTGTCAGATTTTATGGGATGATATGGGAATAAATCTATAATCTTAACATACTGATTGGCTTAAATATAATACTTGATTATCAGCATAATTTTGACAGTCAATAGTTCTGTTCTAGGCTCTATAAATTGGGTAATAATTGCCGGGCTGTGTGATAAAGGTCTTTTGTTTCTACTGTTTGATTTGTTAGGATAGTCTAGCCGTTATTGCACTTTAGGTATGGTAAAGTAATAAAAATTGAAATCTTTGTCATTAGTGAAACAGTAGGATTATGTGGAGGTGTAGCGCCCCCCAGTGCCACCTTAGCAGTGATAGGTTGCAGCTATTATAAAGTTATAGGGCCAAAAAAACACGTTTTTGTATTATGTTTAATTGTCATATAAATTAAATTATTTACATTGATATAAATTATTTACATTGATATGTTACATTATTTGCCACATTTTTCCCCCAATAGAAACAGTTTGAGACTGAGTCTGTGGGCTTTTGTGTCAATCCAGCTTTTGTGACATCAGGCTGAGATAAATAAATATGAACAAACATGTGATATCTTACAAAACTGAATTGATTTTTAATCGGCTAAGTGGATTTACCAACAACTTGAGAATAGCAATATTTTTTATACAAGGGCTACCAAAGTTCTACTAGATCCACTCCCCCAAAGAATTCCTATGTCACCCCTACACTTAATGTTTGATATGGTTCAATATAGTATTGATGCATAAATAAGTTTCAACAAGCATGTTATCTTCCGAGTTGAGTATGTTCAAAGCGGGCTAGAATCATAGACCCTGTCAAGCAAAGTGTGATTTATGGTCGCAAAAAATGCATGTGATATTGATTCAAATGGGAGAAACAAAGATATTTAGACCCTGCAATGAACAGTTAATGGACATTTATCATTTTATGCTTTAATCAGTGGAAAACATTATAGACAAAACTATAAATTAATGACAAATTTTCTGCATAAATCATTAGAAACAGTTACAGACCAAAACTTAAGAATTTAACTGGGAAACTAAATTATATCTTCTTTGTTGAGCTTTAATTGAAACAGCAGTTGAAATAGATTAAATATAAAATCTATAAAGATGTTAGAGACCAGGACTGTAAGCATGGTTAAGGTGTCTGATTGAAATCTAAGGGTCCTGGGTTTGATCCCTGCTACTAACCATTTGTCATTACGTCAGAAGGATGGCACTTCCTTATGATTGGTAGGGGTTTAAGTACTGTACTGTCCCAGAAAAAATGACTAGGTAAACAGACGGCCAGAAAATAACTGAAGAGACTGTTAAAAACTGGTGTTAAATCCAAAGATAAAAATGACAATAACAAAAAAAAAGTTGATTATATATTCAGAAACAATTATCATGGGAGAAAAGGAATTTTATGGTTACTCATATAATATGCATAATAAATTGAAGACATTTGAAGTATTTGTGAAATTCTTTTTGATTTTATGAGGCAGCTGCCGAACACAGAGGTACAGTTAGAGTATACAATGATTCATAAAAGTTTTCCTACGCTGCTTTGAAAATGAATGAAGAACTTTTTCCTTGAAACTGTATAATTTTTTTTTTTTCATACCATGCGGGTGGGCAAATGAGTTAAGCCATTGCAATCAGTGCAGATCATGATTATCCTGCGCATACAATGCCGTCTGATCATTATCTGCATTGCTCACTATTAATTCAGTCAGTTAATTTTCGTTGAGCACTGCTTTAAATGATTGAGGTTACGCTTAGACCATTATTTACAGGTCAGAATATAAAAAAAACTATCTAAAGGCTTAATAATTCTAACAAGATTCTTAGAAAGTAAAAAAAATGGATGTTCATAATATATTCATATACATGACATTGTATATTGCTGTCTAAATTGAGCAGACTAAATAGTGTACATATTTTGGTGTGGCCAACCTAGTACTGAGTCAGAATGTAAAACTACTTCTTGATGTCATTTAAAGATTTGGTTCGAAAAATTTATAATGTATTTTCTTCGTTTTTCCGCTAACATTGCCCATTATAGTCCTTATCATGTCCAGTTGTTTGTTTATGATTTTCTTGGTAAATAAAACACTGCAGTGATATAGCATAGAAGTAGATTTACAATCCGGCCATAAAGTTCTGTTTATTTTTCAAATAATTTATTGCTGTATAAAGTTTGTTCAGTCATCAAATGTTGCTAAATATGTTTACAATATTTTGAGAATTGGTTTTTGAAGTAGCTTGTAAGCAAGTACTAGAAAAAGAAGGATTTTTTTTAGTTAAGAAACTGCAGATAATAATTCTTTTTTTGTTTGCTGGAAGTCAGCATTTAAATTGGTCACATTTGTATTATTTTATTTCATGTCCTTGTTGAACATACAGATGGTAAGGATTAGCTTTGAACAGAAGTTGGCGTTTTTATACATTTTTTAAATCCTTATTTTATACTTTTGAGAAAGTCCCTGTAGATATATTTTCTGCCTAACTATTGACTATTAATATTTGCCTAACTGTAATAGCTATACTTCTTTCTGTTCTGCAAGTCATTCTTTTTAAAACATGGCTAAGACTTGTTTACAGTTTACGTAGATATAAAATCAGGATATTTGGATGAAGATAAAGTCATGATACAAACAATCTGAGGGAAAATGAAATGTTGATAGCAGTTTAAACGTTTTCTGTCAAACTGTTAGATCAGTGACTACTGTGTAAATCCCAAATTACGTAGATCTATGAACCTCTCCTTTTACAAAGTATAGAAAACACTTGCTTAACTGTCTTCTCTCAACTTTTATTTTTTAGTAGTTTTTTAAAACCAGGTGAAAAAATTCTACCTTTACTAACGATAGGGCGGATTTTGGGATTGTTGCTATAGATATAGATTCAGATATCATCATATTCTAAAGCCCACATTTCTGCTAAATAGTAATAAAACTTAGAATTATTTTCTCTTTGAATATGATACAGTCGACTCTCGTACCGACCGGTTACTCGTTTTCGACCACTGGTTTTCCGGTCCCATTTTCCCTTCTTGTTCTATATAGTCCTACGGATTCGATTTGTTTATCTCGATTTTTCCTTATCCACAATTGGACCCAACAGAAATTTCTCTTTTTGACTCTGACTCGTTTGACATTTATACCCCACAGGGCAAAACTCACGCGATTGTATTTGTGTTGCTGTAGGGTAAAAAACGGCTATTCTTCAGTGATTTTAGCGACCCAACTTAATTAATTTTTTGTTCGATGAAGTGTGTAATTGGATGGGTAATTTGTATTGAATTGTGTAAACTGGGAAATTTTTTGCTTTTAAAGAAGAAATGAAGATGCTGTCATTTTATAAATCGTGTCTTCAATAAGTCCATTAGCGAAAACATTCGATATAAAACGGAAGATCGAGGCGGTTGAACTTGTCAGCGCCAGCGAGCATAGAGAAGGGCCGGTAACCAAGGGAGGATTTGGATCAAGCTGGGTTTGGAGAAGGGGGGCCCATTTCGGGTGCGGCACAGTCATAGGCTTTAGTTGTTTACCTACTTTCGTTTCACACCTGTGTTTCACGATATAAGATGGTGAAAAAGCACTCTTTCTACCAATTTCCTTACCCCTACACCCTACGGCATTTCAACCGTTTCCCTCGCATTTTCCTTTCTCGACTTTTTTCTTTCCCTATATAAATAAGAATTAGATTATAGATCTACTATATTGAAAAGTCAAAGCAATAAATTTCACCCATTATTTTAAAGCAATTTGATGTGTTAATTTTGACATTATGATGTTGTATTTATGCATTAATTAAATTAATTCTTTATAAGCAATAATATTTATACAATTCAAGTTGCATTACACAGCCATACAAAGTAAGACAGAGAAAAGTAACCAGTTATAGTAGATGGTTGATTTATAGAGGTGTGTCTAACTTAAAAATGGCAGATTGTGATACAATGATACTGGCTGCATATAGTAGTTTAATACAGTGCAAACAGTTTACAACTTCCTGTATGTAAACTTGAAGTCACCCAAATGCAAATGATATTTTTAAGAATCATTTTACACTGAATGTCCTTTCATCTTGGGTTAACGTTAATATATCTGACGTTTTAATATAATGTATTGACAATTTTATTGTTTTTGTATATTATAGCGACTGGCCGAGGACGCACAGGCTCAGGAACTGTGTCTATTTTCGTGGAAGATGTTAATGACAACCCACCAGTGTTTGATCATGTTGGTAACTACATAGCCCACGTTCCAGAGAATGCGGATGAGGATACAGACGTTATTGTTGTCAAGGCAACAGACGCAGATGAAGGCAGCAATGCTCAGATCATGTATGATTTTGAAGAATCTGAATTCTGTTATATTACCACAAGCCTTAACCACTCACATGAACATTTTTCATAAAACAATTAGCTAGAATCTTACCATATCTTAATTTCTGCATCTAGAGAATCTGATGTTTTTTTGCAATGACATTGTGTTTACATATCAAATTTGAGTGCTTCAGAAAATGCTTTGTACATTTATGGTTGAACTGTGTTCTTCGCATTTTTCGCATGCATTGTACATGTTAGAATTTGAAACATTGATAGACTTCTTTAGTTTCTTTTTCAAGTGAAAGCACTAAGTAGCTAGTTATATTTTGAAGTGTTTGGCAAATAAGGCAGTCGATAACATGCGTCTTCCTTAATTCTATGCAAACATGGCATGCATATTTACACTGTAATGTGTATATAAAATACAGGGTTTAGTTTAACGTAAATTGTATACCCGGAGCTCGGAGCAAACATTCATTCATACAGTTACCTAATTTTTGAATTATTCAATCCATACTGAAGCATATATATTTGTAATATAATGCCGCAGTTCGCAATAAAGAAAAGCTTTATTATAGACAAAAAAGGGTGCGAAGTTGAGATATCGGATGTCAGTATAGGAACGAATGATGATTCACACGGGTTAGGGGTCGGAGTGTTTTCATTCTAAGCCTGCACTGAAACCTTATACCTGTGTTTAATGCATTACATGGATGAAATGCATTAATAACAGCTTGACAATTTTAATTTCCATATGTTGATTTATATTTCTCGGTGCAGACTGATTCAAAATATGAAAGAATGAAGTTCTTTATTCAAAAACTATGCTTGTCAACCTTTTGTCCTGAAGAAAATATTAAAACGTCAGCACAAACTACACTCTGACCCTCACTATATTCATCAAATAACATAACTTGTATTTGTGGGTATGTAAAAAGACTTTTCCTAAAAATTTAAGTTTATATTGATGCAATATAACAGGGAGAACATGAAATAAATACCCAGTTCATTGTTAGCAATTGGGTTGTGTCAACTTGTATCAGTTTCAGGCAAGTGAGGTCCTGACCTTAAGTGGATGTAGAACTCACACACTTCTCATTTTAGATAGATGATCAATACTTTAACCTACCGGGTATACAGCTCTGACCTTTTGTGTTTATTTGTTCCTGTATTATTATAAATGGTTGGTTAACCTTTCAAATTCACAATCAAAAATGTTCTTACCTTTTACATTACAGATACAGACTCAAAGATAGTATTGACAACAAGTTCACCATTTATCCCAGTACTGGTCGCATAGCAACAAGAGTAAGGTTGGACCGGGAAGAGGTCAGTCAGTACACTCTAGAGGTTGTTGCCATGGATACAAGTCTTTTGCCCTTGTCTTCAAGTACAATTGTAATAGTGAATGTAGATGATGTGAATGATAATGCTCCAGTATTCAGCAGTTCCAGCTACACCAGAGATCTACAGCTGGGTGCAGGTAAATGTCTGTTTGTTTAAAAAATCAAAAGGTCGGGTGTGCTCACCAATCTACTTCTGACCGCCCTTGATGCTGTGAATGTTTGTTTTTGTGTCTAAATAGCAGATTTTTATTAGGAGATGCCACCCTCCTTTTATTTGTTCAAAAGTTTGTGATTTTTAGTGCCAAAATAAGAGAGTATCTGCGGCAAATTCTGTCTAGATAGCTATTCCCATGTAACTGTCTGTTTTCAGATTATCTTTTATTAGAAGAAGTATACTTTTTTCAGCCATTGAGGGACAAAAATAAGCTTGGTAATGGCAGGGTATTTATTTCATCGACTCTATTAATTTATTTGAGTGTGCAAAATGAGACCAGGTAGATTTTTACTGTTAAATGGTCTCTTTAAAATGTTAACTAAAAGTAAAATATTCAGTCAAATATTAATCCATTACATAACATAATATACTATACCACTCTACATCACACCTTGCCATACCAGTTGTGAACAAACCATATACTTTCCAATTGTGTTCAGTTTGGTTTGGTTCACAAGTACTGCCGTTGTAAACGTAAAATTAAACATTTGATTTTAGGTACATATGTACTTGGAGTGAGTGCAACTGACCTTGACAGCGGCAACAACAGACTGGTGGAATACAGCATAAGTCAGTCCGATGCAGCTTTCTTTAATATTGATGGGAAAACTGGTGTGATAACCTCTAAACAATCCCTCACTTCAGCACGAAATTACAACTTCCAGGTCACAGCGAAAGATAAGGTAAGAACACTGGAGGAAATGATTCTGTTTTCTTCCAGGAATTTTAGAAGAGTTGACTTCAAATACTGAATTTTCATTATGCAGTTGTATGATGTTTCAAGTTAACTGTTTAATTTTATTCTGTTATTTTAGTTCAGTATTCTCTTTTTCATATGTTCTTAGTTCATAGAATATAATGTGTCGAGCTCATTATTATGTGATAAATATAAACAGAATACCTGACAAAATGTTTGGAAATTCATAATCACTAATTTCTTTAATATTTACTACTTGCAGGGAAGTCCTGTACAGTCATCTATGGTACCAGTTACTGTGAAGGTGTCGGCCAGCTCTGGTGTCAGTGTTCCAACTTTCGGCTCCATTCCAACAAACCTCAGGGTTGTTGAGAACCTTGCTGTTCATTATGTTGTTACCACGGTAACTGCCACATCGTCAAACAACAATGCTCGCATTGTGTACAGCATTGATGGTGGGAATTTAGGTGACGCCTTTGAAATTGAGAGCAACACAGGAAAAATTAAAGTAAATGGTTCGATAGATTATGAAGTAATTCAGGAGTATCATCTCTGGGTCAAGGCCATGGAAAGCGGGTCATCACAGGCTTCAAGTTTCGCTGAAGTTATCATTGGTGTTGATGATGAGAACGATAATGAACCAAGGTTCTCAAAACCCTTGTATAATGTGTCGATACCGGAGGATGAACAATTCCAAACTACTTTCGTCACAGTAACTGCTAATGATGCTGATTCTGGTAGTAATGGCGAGGTTGCCTACTCCCTTTCAGGTACAGATCATGAGAAGTTTAGGATTGACAGTAAAACTGGCAAGATCAAAACATACACAATATTGGACCGAGAGAAAACTGAGCTGTACAGTTTAACAGTCACTGCTACTGATTCGGTAAGTTTTATAGTAGAAGTGAATGATACTTTAATTCTAAAAAGAAAAGAGTCAGAGGGTGACTGTTAGTATTGTTAGTTACTGTCGTAGTGTTAGATCTAATTTATCACAAATAAAGTGTCATTGATGTTATATATCCTTCATTTTGAAGTGAATATAATTCTTTTCTTAGTTTACACATGATTCAGTGTATATTTGTAACTACTGAACAAGTGCGACTAAGATACGTTTTATCATATTTGAAGTAATTATTGCAAAATTTTTTTTCCAGGGAAGTACACGGAAATCTTCAACAGCATCTGTCAGAATCAATGTTCTTGACGTAAATGATGAATCTCCAGCTTTCACTCGTCAGTTCCGTGTAAAGATCCCAGAGAACATGGAAGTAGGCAGTTTCGTGCTCAGAGTCACTTCGTCAGATCGCGATATAGGAGAGAATGCTGTTGCAACATATTCCCTAACAGATGATGCAGGTGGTATATTTGCCATCGAGAGTGTAAGCGGAAACATCACCCTTCAGAAGCCGCTTGATGCAGAACAGATGTCTGGTTACAGGTTGCGAGTGTCTGCAACAGATGGCTCTCATGATGTACAAGTAAACGTAGAGGTTGACGTTAGTGATGTCAATGATAATGACCCTATTTTAGCTCAGCCGTTCAGTTTTGACATCGAGGAGATGCTTCCACCTGGGTCATTGGTTGGAGTGCTCACGGCTACAGATGCAGATACGAGTAAACCAAATAATCAGTTGTACTTTTCACTGAAATTAGCATCCAGTTACTTTGACCTTGATAGTGACACTGGAAGAATTACTTCCCTTGAAGAATTAACGTTTGACCCAAGTGTTCCGCTGACCTTATTGCCAAATCGCCATGAGCTTGTTGTACTGGTGAAAGACCTGGGTACACCAGTCCGATCCTCAGAGCAGACCGTATACGTGAATGTGGTAGACTATAACGATCATGCACCGGTGTTCAAACAAAGTACCTATGAGAGTGCAGTACCTGAGACAACCCAAACAGGCAACAGTATCATCACTGTAGAGGCAATGTAAGTAATATCAGTCAGAAGACAAGTTGAAAACTTTAAATCATTTATAATAATTCTAGTAACTTCATAATAATATAAGTAACATAATTTTATATAATAATGAATTTTTGTTTTTGTTTGGATGTATTGAGGAAATGTGTAGTTGATAGACTTTTTCAAATTAAGCATAAGATAACTCTTCAGAAGTCGAGACAGTCTGCTTTATGCAAATACTTAATTTTATGAATTTGTGGCAGGTATTAAAGGCAGGAGGGCTCAAGAGTCTTTCAGTGAATTATGGTGTAGATCAGTTACCTTCTTATGTGCTCATCTACAAAGTAATGTCTCGAGTGAGAGCTTTGGGTTTGGTCTGCTATGACAACCAGTTTGCAGTACAGAGCAAGTTTTACCGATGGCACCTAAAATATTCTGAATCTAGTTTTATTAAAGTCAAGGAAACTGATTATGGATTTATGATATACAAACATTGCTTCAGCTGATACAAGTGATCATTTAATTTGTCTGCAGATGGTAGTGCAAGATTTATTGCTCCCAGATCTGTGGTGCATGCCATTGCATATTGATCTTTTTTTTTACAATTAAATGGAAATGAAATATTACATTCCATGGCCTACACTTGTATGGTCATGTCAATCATCAGAGAAATGATTGTATAATTAAAGCACCCTGACGATCAATTTCAGACACTATTATTTAAAGGCGCATGATCGCTGTAGATTACTTGCAGAACTTTATTTAATTTTTTTAAAGATGTCTCGCTTATTTGACCTTTATTTGTATGAAAACATTCCAAACATTGCTTTTTTAAAATCATAAGTACAGGTTATAAAGAAAGCACAAAATGGTTTTCAATGATCTTGCAAACAAACAACAAAAAATGCTTTCTGACAATATGTTTTTATGCTTTCGACAATATTTTTTGTGGAGGCAACATTAATACAAAATAAACAAATTCCTGTTTTAGGGTAAATATCATACAGTTCAATCAATATTCTATCAATGAAATCATTGTTTTCATATGGCATCAAGCTTAGAAATGTTTTCAGTTTTTTGTAGTATTACAATAGTGCAAGCAATAACAAAAAGCTTATGAAGATTATGTTTACACGTTCATCATGCTCAAACTTCCCTGTCTGATTTTTTAGAAAACAAAACACAAGATAAGTTTTAAAATGTTTCTGATTACAGAGACGAGTTTGACTATGGAGACAATGCTAAGGTAGAATATTTCCCAGCAGACGGAAATGGTTCATCGTTCTTCACTGTGGACAAATTCTCAGGTAAACTAACTTAGATTTGGTAACTTTTAGAACAGGCATTAAATGTTTTTGTACTTAAGTAAAAATGTGCAGAAATTCTAGGATTTCTTCACACTGTTACCTATCTAATTTAAGCATGGTAAAACTCATGACTGCCAAAACTGTACTAATTGCTGACAAAGGTGTCAGATGAATATAAGAAGTATAAAATAATCTATTTATAGCTTTCATTGTTTCATTGTCATGCAATGCAGTTTTTAATTTTAAAAAATTAGAATCTTCAGAATGTAAACATATCTCTTGATAAATTGCAGGGATTATATCAGTAAAGAAAGACCTGATTGGTAATGCCAACAAAGAGTTTATTCTGGTGGTCAAGGCACAAGACAAGGGAAGCAACCCGCAGTCCTCCAATGTTAATGTACGGCTTGTTGTAACAAATGAAAATCGTTATGCGCCATCATTTATAGCGCCACCTACAAAAGAGATCACAGTTGATGAAAATACAGCCATTGGTTCGTTAATTGAAACATTTAAAGCCACTGATAATGACCGAAGTTTGAATGCTGAGGTTGTTTACGAAATTACAGGTGGAAACGATGATGATGTTTTCAGTTTGGGTAGAAACACAGGAAAATTATCCGTGAAAGGGGAACTGGATTATGAACTTGTGAAGATATATACCCTGTATATCACAGCTAGGGATAGAGCGCTTATTCCTAAACACACAACAATGTCGTACACTGTGAAACTGAGAGATCTTAACGACAATGATCCAATATTTGGGCAGACTGTTGATGTTGTGTTCGTGGATGAAAACTCTCCATTGGGCACTTCTATTTATCACGCTGTAGCTGTTGACATAGACTCTGGAGAAAATGCGGTCATTCGTTACGCTATTGTTGGCGAGGGTGACCCAGAAAAAAAGTTCCAGATAAACGAAATATCAGGAATGGTGACAACCAGAGGCAATTTAGATTATGAGACAAAGAATATGTACACCCTTACAATTATGGCATTAAATTCAGATTCCTCTCATAAAAGTACAATGTCTCTGACGATACATGTTGATGGCGTGAATGAATTTATACCAAAGTTTGTAAAAGATTCCTATTACTTCAGCATTAGTGAATCTGCCGAAACTAAAACTTCTGTGGGTCAAGTGTTAGCAACTGATGATGACTCTGGACCAGATGGAATTGTCAACTATTTCTTGATTGGTGAAAGTAACGCTAAAGGATTTAAAATTGACCCAAGGTCTGGAATTATTCTTGTGTCCGGCCAGCCAGATTATGAATCATCACCAAGTATTACTCTGGAAGTTTTGGCAAAGAACTGGGGAAGTGTAAAGGGCAATGATACAGATACCTGTACAGTGCATATTTCTGTTCAAGATGCTAACGATCCACCAAGATTTAAACAGGATGTTTACCAGGCAAATATTCTCGAAAACTCTGGTGGCGATGTCAGTGTTGTCACTGTGATAGCAGCTGATTATGACTTCGAACCATCTGACAGGGTATTCTCATACGTCATTCTTGCAGGAAACTCAAAGTCTTTGTTTAAGATCAATAGCAACAGCGGTTACATCTCGACAACTGGCCAGGGTACGTTGGACAGGGAGATAGTACCTGTGTACAATATCACAGTTGGAGCTGTAGATACGGGGTCACCACCAGAAACAGGTATGTATAGAAAGTTTGTGGTTCTGTATAAATATTTCCTCTTCCTACAGTAATAATGGTATACAGCGTTACTTCTTCATTTCAAATGTTTATTGTCCTGGCCAACACTGGGATTTCTCCCTGGGTGAACTTGCCAAGACCCTTTACAGCTTTCCTTAAATCATTTGTGATTGTCAGTTATCTAAGATATTTCAGTTACCATACTGGTAAAAACTTCCATTGTTTAATTTTGCAATTAATGAAACATTTCTGTGTTACTTTTATTATTTAGTGAAATGCATGAAATATTATGTGGGTTTTCAATATACTGCTTGGGTACTCATGTTCATTGATCTATTTTTTATGCAAAAATAGTAATTTTTGACCATTTTTCATTAGGGTCATATTTGATAAATCATAAAGAAAAGTAGTGCCATTCATTGAACATGTAGGGTTCAACTGTACATGTTCCAAATTCTGAAAATTTACTACGTCTTTTTTTTTCTACAGGTTCTGCCACAGTACATATCCATCTTGATGATGTTAATGATAATGGACCACTGTTTACAAACTTCACAGCATCAGTTGCAGAAGGTCAAATAAGTAACACCCTAGTTACGACCTTGACCCAGTTTACCACTGACCCTGATGATGAGAGGAACCAGGGACCGTACACATACAGAAAGCTTAGTGGAAGCCATTTTGAATATGACTATTTTGATATTGGGAATACTGGTGAAGTCCGGACAAAGAAAGTTCTTGACCGCGAATCCATTCCAGAATTTATTGTTCCTGTAATTGTTGGCGATGGAGGTTCACCAACACAGTCATCTACTCTATCATTTAAAGTGATGGTAACAGATATAAATGATACACCACCTTCCCCACGCTTCCTCACTATATTTGTATCACTATACAATGGCAGACGCCGAGATGGACCTATTGCTGATGTTCGCCCATTGGATGAGGACATTGATGGCCGGCCAGTATGTACACTGCGTACCACCAACACCCCATTTAGCATGATACCAGGAGGGTGCAGTTTACAACTGAATGAAAATCCGACAGAGTCATCGTACACGCTAGAAATTCAGGCAATTGACAGTTCTTTCCCTCCAATCACATACGACGTTTCGATCAAAGTGATTAATTTTGACAACAATACATTAGAACATTCTACCATCATTCAGATTGCTGGACTGAATACTGATCAATTTATGAGTAACGTGTACACTTCGTTTGTAACATCTGTAAAGAACTTGTTTGAATCGCGTGATGAAGTTTTAGTCTATGCTTTAAGCGACCAGTCAGGAGATCTTCTGGTGTACCTGGCAGTGAAGAAAACTGGGAATGAATACTATTACTCAGACACTTTGAGGCAGAAATTGTCTCAGGCGCAAAGTGGTATTCAGTCGGCCTCTAGTATATTCATTATAAGTGTTGATTACTCTGAATGCCAAGGTACTCAGTGTAAAAATGGCGGGAAATGTGAAAGTCATATAACTGCAGGTCCAACAAGTCAAAATGCAGATTCAGTGTCTCAGGCATTTTCAAGTCCTTCAATGGATTTGGTCTCGTACTGTTTGTGCAGAGCGGAGTATACGGGTCCTGATTGCAGTGAGCCCGCCAAACCTTGTGGAAACACATTTTGCCAGAACGGCGGTGTTTGTGATCAACAGAAGTGTGTTTGTCCAGCAGAATGGAGTGGAACAAATTGCGGAACTGATGTAAATGAGTGTCAACAGAACATCTGCCAAAATGGGGGTTCATGCGAAAACCTTGCAGGATCGTATATATGTCACTGTGCGGAAGGATTTTCTGGCAAGATGTGTCAGGATGGTAAAGACTATTGTGAGTCTGACCCTTGCGTGAAAGGCACTTGCAAGAATGTGGTTGACACATTTAAATGCGAATGCCCGTACGGCTACTGGGGAAATCTGTGCCAGTTCTCGAGCGTTGGTTTCAGCGAAACCTCCTACATGGTGTTCCCAACATTGTCCGAGATGAATAACGAGTTAGAAGTTATATTTGCCACGGAAAAGGAGCGCGCACTTCTTCTGTATAACCCTTCCTCGGATTCCACCTCCAGTGAATTTATAGCACTTGAAATACTCGATGGCAAGATTAGATTCTCTGTGGCTCTTGAAAAAGGGGAGGTTACAAGGGTGACCATAGATAAAAGGGTCAGCACTGGAGCGTGGTTTAAGGTCAAGGTCAACAGGAATAGAGATGTAAGTGAATATCTTAGAGTAACGAAATTTTTCATTAATTGTTACATTGATGATATGAAAATAGTTTTTGTTGTCTTAGCAATAATAGAATTTACAGGTGAATTTACAGATTTGATATACTTTCATACATTTTAGATTACTCATACATTTTACATTACTTTAATATAGTGATTGGTTTTCTAGCACACTCAGTATTAAGTAGGCTTCCTCAACAGAGCAATATGTGCTTACTTAATTCTTTTTTGTACCAGATGTCCAGAGTGTGGGTAGAAGAATGTCCCGAGGATGGTGGACTCTGTGAGGAGTGCCAGATAGGAACACCTTGTTACAGTCAACAAAAAACACCAGATGAGTAAGTATTAAGTTTAAATTTTCATATTTTATATGAATGAGACACTGTCCAAACTGAAAGATGGAAGATTTCATTTTAGAAATCCAGCAGAATCAGGATGAAATTAAGTCTGAACCGAAGAAATAGGAGGTAGGAGACATGATAGGTAATTTTAGTAAAGATGATGGTTAAAAGACTACATGTATATCGATTATATCTTGACAGGCACATGTCATGTTACTGGTATTTATCATGCTAATTAGGCACTTAACCTCTGTTTAAGGGAATACTTGGGTTGCATAGGCGAGTGCATGAAGTACTCCTTGGTTTGATAATGTTATTCGAGTTAATCTCTTGTAGATGAAACCTTTGATCTTAAAGGGATATGACATTTGCATTTCTGAGGGACTTTGGTATTTTGACAGCTATCTTATAATACTTAGATGACATTGAAAGGATGTGAAACACTGAAAGATATAAACTAGCGGATTTTCAAAGAGTAAAATAAATCACCTCGGATGCACAAAATGTTTGTGTTACGTGTTTGCGCCATATTGGGTGTTTACGCGTACCACTGATACTCGTCGTTGAGGGAATTTAAAATGTACTATGTTAGATTTTGATATGGCATGCAATCATTTGGTGGAATAAATGATGAAGGAATGATTGTTGAACTTTATGCAGGGATTAAGCACATTTTCAAAACTGTTTTTTATACTGTGACAACATTATGTCTGTTAAGTTATTTAAGGGGTGTATTAAACATTTACCCTGATGACTGCTGATGATTCAGCCTTTGTGGCCAGTGTAGATCAGAGTCTGCAGTCTTCACTATTCAGTCAGGGAGTTTTCAGTAAGCACCCCCTTAAATTAATGGTACAGTCTAAATTGAAAGATTGACAAGTCCATTTTAGAAATTCAGCAGGAAAGATAAAAAAAACAACTGAAGTCCAGGTTAACATTGTATGCAGCACTTAGAGTTGCAGATACTTCTTTGTAATCAGCAACCTATATCTACTGTTTATTCAGGCAACTTTTACTGACAGCTTTTTCAGTCTCTTGGCATTCAACATTTTGAGAATTGATTTCTGGATTTTTTGTACATCATAAGAGAAGTTTTGTCACATCATTATTTATTTAAATCTCTGAGATTACTGGGTACATTATTATTGTGGTCACCTGTAATCATCTTGGCCACTTTGATAAGGTCTTTAAATATTTCTCTTTGATAAGGTCTCTAAATGTTTGTTTACTTTTCAATAGTGGACACTTGTAAATGTATCTGCGATAAAATTTTCGAGTTTTTGCACTAAGATAAACGACTGTATTTGCGTCATCTTTTGTTACCAGTATAGATGTCCCCATTTAATGAATTATGAAGTATTTATCAATGCTTAGTGTGTTTGTAAATCAAATAAAATAATCAATCAGTACTTGAGCTATTCAGTGACTATTTTATTTATTTAAAATGGTCACTTATACAAGTTTAAAATAAGCAAAAGGGAGGCTTAAATTAGTAAAAGTATCAAAAGTGAAATGAACTGCATGACACAATGGTACTTACTTTTCAAACTTAAGAATTGCACCCTTTCAACTTTTATTTCTTACTTTAATTCATAACAAGGAATTTAAGTGTTTAATTTTGAGCAAAAAATGATTTTGGCCTACATGTTTGTGCAGTGTATCCATGATTTTCACTGTTTGCTATGGGGACAGTAGATTTTCAGTCAGTGTCCCTTTAAATAATTAATTGCGCAATCTAAATTGAAAGACAAGTCAAATTTTGAAATTTAGCAGCTTGGGGTTGACTTTTTGTTCACAAAAACAGTACTTGCGTTAAATTTGTATTGCCTGTATAGAGTAAATGAAGTCTTGAATAACTGTTTTTACTTTTTTAGGCGACTAAAGGTTGGAACACATCCGTTATTTATTGGTGGGGTGAAGACGATTGACACTATCTTAAATAGAACTGGTCAGGTTTCATCACATGACTTTGTCGGCTGCATGCGAAGTTTCTTCATTAATGGCCAGGATAAACTCCGAACAACTCCAAATGAAAAGGCAGGAATCCTTGAGCAATGTCCAAGAAAAAGCAGTGAAGATGTGTGTCAAAACTACGAATGTCAAAATGGTGGCATTTGCATACGAGATTGGGCAGGGCCTGTGTGTCACTGCACTGCTAAATACAGTGGCCCTCATTGTGAACAAGGTAATGTCTTGTTTAATAAACTCTGCAATGTATAATTCAAGCAAAACAGTCTAGCTTTCTCCAGATGCTTTATCTAATGGGAACATAATTAGATAGAAACCATACAAAATATAACACTGCAGATATAGCTTAATTTAATACTACAGTGCAACCTCTCAGGAGCAAACACCTTTAAAAACACAAAAATGTGTTTGTTGTAGAGGTGTTGTTCTGGAGAGGTTGATTCCTTTTAGAATTGAGGCAACGGGAAAGAAAATGTGTATTCTAGTGAGGTTTTGCTATAAGGATGTTGGACTATACACAGTCATTTGAAATTAGCAAAACAGTGCTATTTTTGTATATACCAAAATTAGAAATGAACAGCAGTTCTATATTTGTGTATAGCGAAATCATCTCAAGATATTTTTTTACAAAGGTCTGGTAAAGATATCCTATGGGAAGACCATTTCTTCTTAGAGTTTAATGCAACTGAAATAAAATGATAAGTGGCAGCTCCCTGCGAGTGTTCTGGAAAATTTCAAATACACTGACACTGCTGCAAACTTTGATCTTTTAGAGAAAATAAGAATTGATGGCTTAACTGGCGAGTATTCAATTAGGAGAGTCTGGGATACCCTAGGTTTTCGTTAGAGTTTTTGTTGTCTGATTTTAACTTTTTTTCTGTGTATTATTTCTAGCTCTAAAGCCATTCCAGTTTGGCCCAGACTCCTTCGTGCAAATCACCATGAAGGAGAATGTAAGGCGTGATGCCCAGTTAGATGCAGCATCTAGCACAAGGCGTCGTAGGGCGACAGGGGATTCAAGTGTGCTTGTTAGGTTCAGGACAACAGAAAAATATGGAGTTCTGCTATTTGCTTCAACATTGGGTGGAAGCAGATACAGTGTGCTCTCGGTAAGTTCATTGTTGAATCCTGATCCTACTAAATTGGTCCACAATCGGACAGTACAATTAAGTATTCAAAGGGCTTTGTAGAAATTTGGTTCGAATTGCAGCAATGGGATCCAAGACCCATGACCTTTTGGGTTAGTAGTAATTATGATGCCCCATCTGTACTGCACTGTATTTCCCAGCTTCTCCCTGACCAGGTCCTTAGTGCGAGCCTGGCTACCAATCTTCCCTCTTTATGTGAGAAAGTTGGCAGTTTCTTATGTAGGTTGGGAATACGTCTAGTATTAGTCCTTTATTTGAATGAAAGTTATGTAGACTACCTGCCTGTACAAATCTGAAATACGTAAGACATGGACATTTAACTCAGGAAAAGAGAACAGCTAGAAATCTACTTTACTCTTAAAGAAGTTAAAATATGAAAGAAAGAGCTTAGTTGTCTGTTAAAAAAAGATGTCATACCTTGAATATACATGGTATTTAGTTCATAGAACTAAATGCATGCCCCACTGTAAGACTATGCTTTTTATTTTAGGCTTGATTTAAATTAAACTCTTAATCTAAAATAAATCTGATGTTGTCTTGAACAGGTGTTTGACGGACAGCTGAAATTTACTGTGAAACAGTATGGTGCTTCCAAGTCTACAATAGTTGCTTCCCCTGGTGTGTCTGACGGAGCATGGCATAATGCCACAGTAACTGTAACAGGTTAGTATTTTGTCTAATTTATTGTTGAATGCAAACAGAATACGGTATCTTACGTTACTTTAGTATGAGACATGGACTATTTTAATACTGGAATGGTATAAAAAGTCCATGTCAACTTTTGTAATTGTAACATTGTTATGAGGCGTTCTTTTTGCATCTTGGAATGTTTTTCAAGAGATCATAACTGAGGTCTTATGTAAGACTACTTCCGTAATGTTTCGATTCCTTTTCACTTGTATAATTGGGAGAACGATCAGTCGTTTTGAGACAGGGAGGTAAATAATGTTAAGGAAACTCAGCAGCATACTGCTTAGACTATTGTAGAATGGACTTGTTCATCTTTCAATTAAGACTATATTATTACTTAGTCACAGAGATGCTTACTGAACATTTACTGACTTATAAGTGAATAGTATAGAATGTCTGCCCTTCCTTTGAAAGCAGAATTTCTTGCTGCCAACAGGGTAGGAGTGAAAGAGACAAATGTTAATGGAAGAGTGCTTGTTTGCTTTAATCTGACATGTTACTTCTCTTTTCTTCTTAGCATCTGAAGTAAGCTTGAGACTAGATGGGGAACAGCCAAGTAGATCGGACACTAGCGCATTTAAATTCAGCTCTCAAGATGTTAAGGAGTTGACAATAGGTGGCGTTTCCTCCGCTGTCAATTCGATCACTGTTGACAATCAGAGTCTCGATGATTTCTCAGGTTGTATATCTGTGTTTGAATTGGACGGCAAACAGCTACCAATGAATGGCACAACAACGAAGTATAGGATACAACCAGCCGGAGGAACATCCAACGGCTGCACAAGCTTGTGTGAAAATGATGCTTGCAATGGAAAGGGTTGCACAGTTCAAGGAGAAGTCATTTCGTGTGCCGTTCCAAAAGATGAACCAGCTCTCAGTATTGGAATTATTATCATGATCGTGTTCTTCGTCGTTCTGTTAATAGTCATTGTGATAGTTTTTATAGTGTTTAGGCAGAGACGTAAACTTTGCTTGAAAGCGAAACAGCAGAAACAGAATGGAACACTATTTAGTAACAGCGCAAACAGTAGCGGACAAAGTAATCAGGACTCTGGATATGGAGAGAACAACATCGATAAACTGATAATAAGGAATCATATTGCTCAAGAATTAGCGGGAAGTAATTATCAAAGGCAGAATGGTCACTTAATGAAACCAGACATTATTAAATCGGAGATTGCACGATCACCAATGCCTCTCGAGATGGAAGATGGGACTGTGATAATAGATAACGCAAGTGATTTGACTCATTTACGTGATCTAAATGGCGAAATGCCAGAACATTATGACTTAGAAAATGCCAGTAGTATAGCTCCGTCAGATATAGATGTAGTGGACCATTATAGACATTTTCACGATGGCGGGAAAAACCGGCGTAAAAATAAAGCGCATTCTGATCATTCCCATAATTCTAAACATTCTTCCAGACAGTACCAAAGTAATCATGGTAGTAGTCATCATTTGCACCAAGTGAGAGACAGTCCTAATTTATTAACTAGTGTTCCATATATGAACGATCTTGCCAGAGGTAGTCCCTCTAACACAAGAAATAGCCCAATTAATCAGCTATCCCGACAGAGTCCGAATGTGCGTCAGAGTCCTCTCACACATGTTAACATGCATGGACATAATATGCCTGTGACAGATATAAATGGAGGAAGTCGGACGACATCGGAGCGTAGTCTTGCCAGTCACAGGAGTAAACAGTCTAATTCTACTCCAAATAAACCCAAAAGACAAATGTTACCTAATGGTAATAATCCACCACTTCCTAAGAAACCACTAAACCATAACTATGAAAATGGTAAATTTTTAACTCTAGAAGAAGTGGATAGGTTAAATGCACGGCCTCGCGAGAGTCCAGCAAGTTTAATGGAGGCGTTTTCAACTTCAAGTGAAAATAATACACGTAAAATACAAAAACCATTTGAGCATTATCAAGATACTAGTGTGCTATTGGAACCTCCTGAGTCAAGTTCAGATGACAGTGCCAACGATTCTTTCACGTGCTCTGAATTTGAGTACGAAAATGACAAACCCAGAAATGATTTTGATCCAAACAGTAGGATATTCTCAAATCTAACAGAAGTGGAAAATGAAAATGAGGATGGTGCATACCATAATAAAAATTTCAGAACAGATGGTTTAGATTCAGGTGGGAATTCTTTCTCTAGCAATGAACGTTCATCAGACGATAATCGGGGTCAATCAAAAGAACCAAACAATGCATTTAATTGGGATGATTTGCTGAACTGGGGACCCAAGTTTGAGAAACTTGTAGGAGTTTTTACAGACATAGCTTTGCTGCCAGATGCAGACAGTGTGGATTTCGTTGAAGTGGAAGGAAAATCCACAGAGCGTGAAGAATATGTTTGAGCAGCCGTGCATAAAAAAAATGGAAAAAATAGTGAAAAACAATCGGGCAAAACATCGTGGATTACTAATACTCAGTTGGAGAATTTTATATTTTTTTATCCTATTTTGATACTTTGTAATTCTGAAACATCTAACGAATATATTGAAAAGAATAAGAATCTATTTTCCCAGTTGTGCATTTATATTATTTATATTGAAAGTGTTGTTTTGTGAAGGAGGAATAATTTTCTGTAACTGTTTAAGAAACTGGATACTTTTGATAAGTACATGTATTTAAAATGTTTAGGTTAAGTTCTTTTTATAGATAAAGTGGAAAAAAAGGTACTGACAGTGCTGAAAATTTAAAAAAAGTACCGTAGTAGAAACTGGTGCAACCTCGAATTTGTAACCAGTCAATATTACTAGATATAACACGGAACTTATCAAATTTATCAGAAGTTTAAAAGTAAGATCATCATGTACCAGTTGAACATGTTCAAATGTATTCAGTTTGTTGAACAGTAATACATTACGTAGCAAGTGTGATCACCTCAGGAATTCCTTACATGCAATTAGCCATAATATCAAACTTTACACTGTATGCTTCAAATATTTTCCTCAACCCCAAAATTCAGCACCATAAACATGAACCCAATGTCTGAAGAGTTTAACTTTCCATCATGATTCAATAGCACAAAGATGGTTGCACACAATTGTATTTGGGTTTACAAAACTTGTCTCGCGGGACATTAATTGGACTGAGGAACTCTTCAAAGTGACTTGCATGAGTTTCAATGCAAAGCAACCATATCTCTTTTATTTCATATTAGTTACTACTTTAAAGGTTTTGAATCAGAAAGTAGGTATGAACTATCACATTAATTTGGGTTAATTTGAGTTAAAAGACAAGTCAGTATGTTATGGTTATAATCATACTTGTAAGAGAATTCACGAATTCTTTGTTGGTATAATGGGGAGGAGTAATATAGTTGAAACATACAGTTCTGTCTCTTTTATGCAAAATAAATATTTGTGCAAATTGTAAATAATTTTATTTAAAAAATTTGTAAAGTATATACCAGTATTGTAAATAGATTTTATACTGTCTTTGTTGCAGGTATTTTATAAATTTTACCAGTTTTTACACCTTTTTTATTTTTGAAAATGATAAATTCATCATGAATTAGAGTAAAAAAGCCCTTTTTGTTAATTTGTTCAACTTAAAAGCCATTTTGTTACAGTGTAGTTTATTTTCTGCATTTTGAATTTATTTCAAGTGTTAAATACTGGAGTATTTAATTAAGCCAAGAATGGTTTTCAAGTATAAAAAGTGATAAGCTGTTGACTTTGAGGAGTTATGGAACTGATACCAACTTGGTATTTTGAAGACAGAAGGTACCAACTTCGTATTTTGAACGAACGAGCAATTCAAGCTATGTTTAAAACAAAGATGAATTGTCATGCATTTGGTGCTCATTTCATTTTATGGATAGGATTTTAGTATTTTAAATTTTTGTTTTGCTTTTATAATTTCATCCTGTTTCGTTCATCTTACAGGCATTATATTGCACTTTCCCAGGACTCAGATGTTATCAAAACATTGTTTGCATTATGTACATTACAGTATTATATAAATGCCTGTATTTCCATTCTTCATAGCAAATGCATGTGCACATCATGAATGTATGCATTTCTCATGTGAACCTGGTAAATGTATGCATTTTCTCTAGTAATTGTTGCCAATGTACGCATTTTCTGATGCAAATGAGGCGAAAGTATCCATTTTCTCATGTGCACATGATAAATTATATATTTGCGTTTTTTATGTAAACATGAAGAAGGGATACATTTCTCATGTGAACCTGCTGAATTTATACATTTTCTCATGTGAATTTAGTGAATTTATTCATTTTCATATGTGAACAAGGTGAATGTATGCATTTTCTTGTTTGAATGCACTTATTCCCCCTTAGTGAAGTTGCAGATTTTCACATGAAAAATGTATTTGTTTTCTCAAGTGTCATGCAAGTAGAGTTTAATTATCAAAGAAAGCAATATAACTTTTACCTTTTCCAACATTCCATTAAGATTTGTTCATATGAATATACTATTATGCAAAGCCTGAAGGGTTTCTATTGGATAAGTTTTTACGTACGGTATGTGTTTGATATTTCTGGTATAGTACACAGATAGTTATTTCATTTCCAAAATTGTTAGTAATTTTTCATTTCCAAAATTGTAATGAATTTTCGTGTCGCAGATGATTTTTAGGAAATCAAACTTGTTTTAATACAAGACTAGGACTTTAGTTGTCAAGTTGATTTCATGATAAAAGTGTGAACATCAATTAAATATCGAAATACAAGTACAATGTAGTTGTATTAGGCAAGTTAGATCTGAGTTTGTTTAGACAGGAGGTAGATAAGAAATGCCTCAGTTGACAGATATTGTGCAGAATATGTTATACAGATCTGAATATTTTTATTTCTAATATGCATTTTGTTGTAATATGACATTTTATTTTCATGAAAAAAGTTGAGAAAATAAAAATATAAAATAGCTATAGTTCATTTATTTTTCTATTTTCAACAAAAAAGTCAAACCCTGTATGAAGAAGCAAGCAAAGAAATACAAATAGTGGTTATGCTTGCTTTGTAAGTGAGAGGTCCAAGTTTGAGAGTTGGGGTAATTTTAGATCGGTCATGGGCACGTGTCTTGGTCAAACCAACGTTACATTGGTACCAGTAATGTTACTCACCATTCACCAAGTGTCTCTCATATGTAATGGTTCCGTATTGGCCGAGTCTAAAGATTAATTTCATTTGTTCTTGTTTTACAAACAGGCGAGAACAAATTATATGTATACTTGAAGGCAAATGAAACTAAACTTTTTAAGTGGATTATCCATGGAAAAATGTCCGCTTTCATTTCTTAAAAACGTACTGGTAGTAATGTTAAATCCCTACTATCAGTGCATAAAATTACTGTGAAATAATTCATTCAAACCTGGGTGATTTGGTCTTAATTTATGCCAGAATGCATTGCTCTTTCATATTTAGGATAAATTGTAAGCTTAAAGGTAAAGTCGTGCTTTTTTGGTGGTCATTTATAGCAGCGCTCCGCCAGTACTTCATTAAAGATGAGTGTACAAGTATCGATTTTAGCTGTGGCTCTACCTAATGAAATATGCCAGAGAGTGGTATGTGAACCATCGCGGGCAAAGCCTTCAGTTCAAGCAAGCAGTATAATACAAGTTCTGATGCTGTCAAACTTTGAACAAAATCACATGTAGTTGACTTTTTATTAAAATTAACCTGGACACAAAATTATCAACCAAAAATTACACTCGACGGATGGACTCTCGCATGATGTCCTTTATAAATATAAACATACAAACACAACAAAATACTATTTTTAATTTATTTTTTTTTCAATTTATTTTACAACAACAGAACAATATATATTTCGGGTAATAAAATAAATACAAAATTTATTACCAAAAAATCCATTCACCATATAAAATGTGTATTTCATTCAGTCACCTATGGGGAAAAAACTGAGTCAATGAAATCGTGAACTGAGATTTAAACAATGACTGGAAAACACATAATTTTATGAGCACATTTGCATACAGAAAGTAAAAATCATGCAATTTACTTGGATATCTTATCATTTTCTACTTTCCTCGCTCGAGGACCAAACTATTTTCAGTTCACATTCTGACACATAAAAAGTCGGCACTTTTCAGATACATGTACACCATTCACTTTCATACTCGCGCATAGCAAAAATTAAAGTACAGTCAAACAGTTCGACACAATGTCCAAATAAAAAATGTTCGCATTAACGGTAAACCTATGTTCAAATTACTTGACTATAATTTTGAGACTCACTGAGAGAAAAAGAGAAGGTTGTGTTGAATTTGTATCTCAAGGTATAGTCGGTCACAACAGTATCTCAGTTATTTAGAAGTGGGCAGAATACCTAACCACTGGTACCAGGGAAGGACTAGCAACAGACTTCCCATCCTCCAGGCTAGAACCCATGACCCTAAATCAGTGACCTAGACATTGTATCATCATTATTAACAATAAACAACTGACTGTGGCAAGACAAAACTGTTTACATATTATATGTGATATAGTTTGCACACTTTGATAATGAGAGACTAACAAGATGATAGTACTGTGTATACATTGAGCCTATTGCACTGCAGAACTCAGCCTTTCTCTTAATAACAGAGGAATGGAAACAACAATACAGACCAATGTGCATGTTGGTTTTTTTTCATTTTAAATGAAAAGCAACTTGAAAACAGTACAAAAATCTTCCAACACAAATAAATAACTGGCAATACAAAATATAAACAGCACCAAGTTACTGGTAGCAGAAAGTACATCTTTACTAAAGCACTAATTTACTCTTTGTATATCAATGTTTCTACAAGTACACATCCCACTCTCACTAAAAACTTCAGTCATGCAAGGATATAAAAAACATGCCAAGTTGTGGCATTTAGAACAGTTTCCAATGTATCCATTCTCAAATTACTTATTTACTTCAAAACAAACGAAACAAGAGGACCATGACGGAGCTCTATTGCTCACCCAAGCACCACTGCCCTTTACAATTTAGTGCAACAGAGCAGAACGGTTTGTGAAATTTCGGTAGAGGGTCACCATTAGAACATTAGAGAATCATATCAGCAGTTTCTGAGATGACATTTAAGGATTTTTCTATTTTTAGCCCTGGCAGCCTTCTTGTACAGCGGAGCGGAATGATCTGAGCAATTTTTATAAAAGATCATCCCAGAAACTTCTATGTGCAATTATTTCAAAACCCGACAAGCCGTTTAGGAGATTCTTACTACTTTTAGCCTTGGCTCTGGCAGCCATCAAGTGCAACTGCGCCGGAACGTTTTAAGCAATTTTGTTAGAGGGTCACATGAGAAACATTTTAACAGGACATGTGATTTTTTTTTCCAAAATCAGACCAGCCATTTAGGTGATGTTTAAAGATTTTTCTATTTTGAGCTCTGGCAAAAATCCTGTGTGGAACAATTTGAGCAATTCTGAAATAGGGTCACCTGAGGAACATTTGTGTGAAGGAGATGTTGTTTGAAGTACCGGTAACAATGGACAACAATGTATGATGGGCATTCGGTCATCACATAAGCTCTACACTGAGCACAGGAGAGCTAAAAACATAGTACAATGTATGAACACATGCTGCATCCTGGCACCATAACATTTCAAAAGCCATATTTTATCTATAATCTTCTAACATCAATCGTTACTTCATTTCCTAACAGTGTAGATCATGATCAATCTTCACATCCATACAAACAGATCACAATCTGCACTGTCGGTTGTTCTGTCATTAAATTTTCATGCAATACCCCTTTGAAGAATCTATGGTACTATCCAAACTGAAAGAGGGCCATACCCATTTTAGCAGTTTTGCGAGACAGGAAAAAAAAAAAAGTAAAAAGAAAAATTTGTTGTCCATCCCACATAAAACAGCCCCTCAAGATGGTGTTACACTTTACGTAACAACACAGACCCTAGCAGGAATAACTGGTTATTGCTTCTCAAAATTTAACTATTGGACTCGCCATTGTAAATGTTTATTTCACTTTTACTTGATCCTTACACTGGCTGGTGGCATGTGGATCTACCTTTACAACATGTGCAGATCATGATCAGCCTGAAGATTCATACAATCTGATCATGATCTGCACTGTTTGCTTTTCAGTCAATAAAATTTTACTTTTCACCCCTTTCAATAATTAATGGTACTGTCCAAATGGAAAAGACGGACAAGTCCATTTTAGAAATTAAGCAGAATAGGGGTGAATTACTAAAAGAAATACTCAAATAGTGTAGTACTTCTGACAGGCATGTTCAATTAGAACTTGCCACGTTTACAGGCCTTGTATTTCTCTTACAGTTAAAAACATACAAGATCTGTTAGTGACCATCAACTGCCATAGAAATATATAAATGTTCTATGTACATCGTATGAATGGCAGTATTATATGACTAAATTCAAAGTTCAATTTATGAAATATATACATATAGTAAACTCTGTATATAACAAACTCCTTGGGACCATTTCAATTGTTCCTTATATCCGGAGTTCTTTTTATTCATCCATTTCAAAAAAAAGAAGGAAACTCCCACCCTATATCGGAGTTGTTATACTAAGTTAAGTGTATATGGTTCTCCATGGGGCATCTGATTCAGATGAGAGAACTTGTCAATAACAAAAAACACTTATCAAAGCTGCATTTAAATCTGTCAATGACAAATTTTATTTGAAAATATACATAGCTATACTGTGATAGTTTTTTAAAGGGAGATAATTCTACCCAATACAGTTATAATTCTTGCACCATGCACTTTTTTCTGTGTATACCAGTGTAAAATGCAGCAGTTTTTAGAAATGTGTACTAGATTGAAGTTCACCTGTACAGCAGCATGTGGTATGTTTTGTGCTCTCTGGGTATACATACCTTATTTCTGATTTGTCATTAAGTGACCTTAACCTATCTGATTAAAAAATCTTACAGAATTTCAAATGGAATGACAGAACACTACAAGACCATGCTACATAAATGGTGATTGAAGGGACTTTCTTACTGATTTTGTATGTGCAACAGCGACAAATTATGCGAAGTTTGAAATGCTCTCAACTTTTAACCACTGCCTTCTACAGGCCAGAACAGGCGGTGCTTTTTATTCTTTTTCAAGCAATTTACAGGCTGAACTTCCTCACTGATGTATACTTTTGAGACTGGAAAGCCTGCAGTACACAGCGGCCTGCAATTTAATATTTCAGCAGGAATTGAAACCTTGTAACCACACAGCAGTCAGGACCGTAAATTTGTATAGCCTTAATAACCAAAATCAGAGTTATCTCTCTTAAAACTCTTTGCCTCTAAAGGGCAGTGGTCTTAACAAGCATCACTTAAAAATGTCCTTTCCCTGAATCTTCAACCAGCAGCCTGGAACAGCGTTTTTCCCATCCACCAACATTTTGATTAAATCAATTGAAAAATATCCTAAAATTATATCGTAGAGTTTCATCACTGGAATCTATTTGGACTGTACTCCTCTGGGAATTCAAATCTATGATGACCTTGACCCATAATCTTTGGTAGAGTTCCAGCATTTGGTATTACATTCCATGACAGTGTCAATGTAACATTCTTGTTGGCCCTGAAATATAGAAAGCGTAAATAAAATTCTCTGGTTGAAATTAATTACTAGTATTTTGACGTTTTGTATATAGAGCCAACATTTTCCCTTCAATGGCATTTCTTTAAACTTGGCATTTTGACTGAGAATCAAGTTTAAAATGGGAATCTAAAATAAAATTCATAGGCCTTGATCTTGAACTATCTACCATTGTAAATCAGAAAATATAAACATTGGTAAGAGTAAATGTAAACACTTATCAGCTAATTAATAACCTTTTCATAAAAGCTTGTATGTACAGTTAAATCTGTCCTAGAGATGCAACAAAAGTGTTTCTTTAATTGGTGGCTAAATTTTACAGGTGTATTAAATGTTGGAATATAAAATTGCTAGTTGGAATACATCTTCATTGGCTGTTAAATGTATATGGCTGCTTCACAGAGGTGGCCACTAACACAGGTGTTACTGTATATTACAACTTGTGTTCTAACAGGCACATTGATGGCGGACCATACAGAACCTGACTATGTTGAACAGCAAGTTTCCCCAGAGCCACTCTGCTTTAAAAAAATTGAAAAGCTGGTATTCAGTTAAAATTGCATTTGCATATCAACTAAAATGAGCTCTGCATATTCAAAATATAACAAACTCAAAGACAAGAATCTACTTGTAGGGAACAAAACTTGACGACAAATTCAGGGTTGTAGATTATAAAAACTTTTAGACAAGTCTGTATTAATCTAGAGCAATGAAAAATATTGTTTGGAATAAAAACCATGACTGTCATACCTGAGTCCATTGCCAAAATCCCAAAAGTAATACTTAGTGTTGGCTTTTCTATAGTCTAAGATAGAATTTTCACCACGTCGTATAATTTTGTCCCATATAACCACTTGATTCAGTTTCTGAAATATAAGGGTCATGGTGAGCAACTAGTAATTCACTCATTTGTACAACAAAGAACATTTTTCATAAATGTGAACAGATTATGAGTAATTGTTATCAGCAAATGTAATAGCAATTGGATGTAACTGATTACAATTTCTAGTGTCTGTATTATGTGTAAATGCATTTCAAATGACTGGACATTAACTCATAAATTATGATATCTACATAAGCTGTAAACACTTAACATGAGCAAATATGAATCAAAAGAGGATACCATAGGAACTGCAAACCAATGCTTAAACCCTGCTTCAGACAATCTGATCACATTCTACACTGCTCCTTCTTGGGGCAATAAAAACTCACTGAGCCTCCCACTGCTAATCAATGGTGAAGTCCATATTTAAAATTTAGAAGTTTGCAAAGAAGAAGATATAAACTGATACTTACATGGTCCTCTGTTTCATACTCGGCAGCCAAATATAGAAATAGTTGTTTTACATTCCAGTTGAAAATTTCTGTCAAATGTATTAAAAGTCAAGGAATAAAATGTACATGTACAAGGCAATGTAAATCAGTTACACTATACATGCAGCTCACTATACATGTACAACAATAACTGAAGTCAAAATTGTAACATTTTCTTCCTAACATGCACTTACTTTTAAATAAATTAATTTATTTGAATTTGTACTATTGGTAGCCCTAAATTCAACTACACGGCAATCTGCCTTAGGTAGTCAATAAATTGGTTATTGTTTCAATTCAGTATTTTCTGTTCAATGAATATTGTAAAATCTTTCCAGCACTGTTCATTCCTTAAATTCTTATGATGATCAGCTTACAATGAAAGTATGTCTTTTTGTCTTCCCTACAGAAACTGCATGATGGCATATACATGTAAGAGTTCTCTGTAATGAACAATGTGACTGAGTATTAAATTATTCTAGCATTACATAATCAAAGGATATCAGTTTGGAGATCAAAGACAACAAAACCAAGATCATTTTTTTCTCGTGAGGCACTGTAGTCTGGAACATTTTTTCTGAAAATACAGACAAGAAATGAAATCATCTGTAAAAATCAGACTCACTACAAAAGCATGTCAATTCGCGGGCCTCAATAACTCAGTGGTGAGGGCGTTCACCTCCTGAACAGGAGATCCCGTGTTTGAATGGCAGCCGGAGCACGAGGTGTGTCCTTGGGAAAAGACACTGATAACACATGTGCCTCAGTCTACCCAGCTGTAAATGGGTAGCAGTGATAATAAAACTTGCTGCCTCTCTCTCAAGAGCGTGATGACATTGGAGAGGGATGAAGTAAGTTTGAATAAACTAAAAGCATATCAATGAACAATAGTTTTATCTAACAGTAACATGATCTGTACATAATAATAATGGCAATTTTCTAAATATCCATAAGAAACTTTTACTTGAACATTCTGAAGATAAACTGAATTTAAGAAGTATCAAAATTTGGTCTTGAAGTTGAAGCAGTCTCTCATCTCATGCATCTGGACCGAAACCTTATCTCAGTTCTATTGAAACAATTACAAAACTTAATTTAGTTACATTCTCTGGCTCATTTGATAAAAGTATAACCAAGACAGACATTTCTTAGTTTAGTATTCAAAGCAGGTATTTTATTAGAGCAGTAGTAGGATAAAAATATTCTAAAATAAATTAATGAAATCAAGAAAAGGAATTTATCAATCAGAATCTAAATGAGGGTTGAAAAATGGAGTAAGGTACGGTTATGGATCTTGGACACTGCACTGTGTCTTGATGTCCTCTGTAACTAAGTGTATGCAATTTGAATCAGTTCTTTAGGAGTAATGGCCCGGACAAAGAATTCAATAAAGGGAGATAATTCAAAAATAGGACAAGCTAGAGTGGAGGTCCTTGGACACTGCATTTCCTCTCAATTATGTCCTCTGTCTGAATACATTCACTCGACTACTTTTAAAGTTCTGCTCCGGACAAGTGTGATGGACCAACGCACGGATGGAGACCATTAACATTTCTCTAACCAATGGCGTAGGGATAAAAATAAAAAGAACATTGCCATTGAACTGTTGTACTGCACTACTGGTGACAGTGGTGTACACCGGCGACATATGCCGGTCTAATATTTTAACTTACACAATAACTTTTCCTGTATTTAACGCAACTAAGGCCTGATGCTCGTTGAAAAAGGTTGACAAGAAGCATAAAAATGTCAAAGCTGCCATCACGCTTAGCGTGAAGGCAAAAATTGTATTTAATCTGGACAAAACTGTATTCATTTTGCTTTGATTGAAACAGGAAGTAAACGTGTCCTAGACTGTGTATAGTTCTATATCTTTTCCTGTAGCGAAACAAAACATTTTGTGACGAGATCGAGAACTAGTCAAACTTAGTAAAAGAAAAAACCAATGAGGGATAAATAAGCGAAAAGAATTTACACCAAATGCTATTAGCAAAAAGACATCGAATAAATTATCAATATGTATGTACATATTTTTTTGAGAAATAAACGGGGTTATCCAATATCGGGGCCTCAAAAAAAAGTAATAATAATGCATGGAGCAGATAACTTCCATATATGTAAGTCTGCATTGACCTTCTTTTCTCACCTATGAGATACATATTTATTATGCAACTGCCATGACGACAACCCGATAATGCCTGTCTGATATTTTTTGATAATGCGACGTCTGATATCACAGGACAGTGATTACGACACTGTCCTGATATCACGTTTTAGGCCCCGCCCACTTTAGACATTTTGTTAGTTTTATGAAGTAAGATCTAGGCTATTGTGCATTTCTAACACACTACACATTAAATTAAATGTTCAGTGGTAGGAGAGTGTATTTCATTAAAATTTGTAGGAATACAAGCAAACAGCACATCACATAAAATCGAAAAATGACTGTAGAATTTTTATTTTTGAATTAAACATAGTGTTGTTGGTATTCATTTTCTTAGTTAGATCATTATCTACCCATCTATAGCAATTTTGAAGCAAAATTCGAGAAAAAAATTGATTTTATTTTTTCACCCCCTTCCTATTTTCACAGTAATTTCTTATTACTTGTATGATATTAGCTGAAACGCTATAAACCGCCTATTAAAGGTGTACAAATGCCTTTTTATGAATATTTTAATGCTCAACATTTCCTTTGAAGCATAAAGCATTAACGGTTCTGGATTTGAAACGCTGATTTAAACCGTTGATGACGTCATAAATATAGAGCTATATCACTTAATTTACTTCTTTGTTTTTAATTGTGAAAAGGGAAAATTGAAATCAGCTGCATAATAAATAGAATACAAGGTTACAGTCTTTTGACAACAGTTGATATCGGACTCGGATGAATATCGGCGGGTAAGCCTCGGCAAGCCTCGGCTTTCCCCTGCCGATATCATCCTCGTCCGATATCAACTGTTATCAAAAGACAGTAACCTTGTATTCTCTATTTACGCGCATTTACCTATGTGAGATAAACTTATCTCACATCGCGTATCTCACATAGCTGCCGGACTATTTTTACGTTACTGGTAAGCAGACATAAAAATCGAAAAATGACTGTAAAATTGTTATTTTTGAAATAAACATAGGGTTGTTGGTATTCATTTCTTAGTTAGTTCATTTTCTATCCATCTATAGCAGTTTTGAAGTAAAATTCGAGAAAAAGTTGATTTTCATTTTTTCATCCCATCCTGTATTTGCACTTTATATTCCCACTTATTTAGCCCTTGTGTCGAGCGACACCAACAAAGTAGGCCTATCACATTTGAAAACCGGTGAGAAAATGAATGTTTTACTGTCCATTGCCAGTGTGAACGTATTGAACAATTCGGTAGTCTGAACTGCCTTCTTTCCGAAAATTTTAGTTCCTATTTATACCGTCGGAGGCCAGAATTCACTTCGGAGCCATTCTAGCCCTATTTTTGAACGTAAAAATTACCTCAAAATTCCCTCTGGGTGACCTGTTTCGGCTTATATCGATAAGTAAACAAACACATTGAACATGTTAGCTTAACCACGAAAATATTTTGCATCCTTGTAAAAGTATACCCCCGAAAAACTAGATTTTCTAAGCTGATATAGCTGTTTTCACTGTTACAAAAGTACCATTCGATGTTCTCTGCACTGCTTTATAGACCATTTTCGCATTGCTGCAAAATAAGACTCAAAAACAAAACTGGCAAATTGATTTAAAGTTGACGGGCGGTTTAATTTCCTTATATCTAAACTTAAAAATTACCCCGGACCAGATGGTGTCGAATGGGTAACATATAGAGCAAACTTATTCCTTGTTACTTGTTTTGCGTAAGGGGAAAAGTCTCCATGTCCATTGACTTGAAGATATCACACTATTTGAGGGTGAGACATCGTAAAAGACCTCGTTTTTGGACGACTGCCAAACCAGAGTGATCACAGCTGGCTTATTTAGATTCACTTTATATGGTGGAGATAATACTAGTAATGATTTCTGTATACCATAATTGAGACCTTTATATACATTTGCAGCTTGCGGAGCTGGTTGACGCTCTTTAAGAATCCTACACATCAAGGACCAGTTGGCTGTCGGGGACATATAATGTTTCCTAGAAGGAAAGTCTTTTCGTATCATTATTTGAGAGCAATTGTAAAACTTTTTGGACGACTGCCAATACAGAGCCATTGATGGCCCTCTTGTTCACAGGTTCGTTCTAGTCATTGTTGCCAATTGAACTTTTCTTGACTGCCTAAGGTTAAAATTCGGCTTCAGTACATATAATGGTCACAGGAACTTGTCTTAACAGCAATTGTTTTCAGGAGAGCAATACAGAGCCATTGTGGCCCTCTTGTTACAGTTCGTTTATTCAGTTCATTGTGTTCTTGACTGTAAGGTAAACTCTTTTTTTACGTTTCAAAAATGCTCATTTTGGTTTATAAATACCTTTAATTCTGTGTTGATGCCTTTGTTTTTCTTTGCATATTCTGCCCACGTCAACTGACTACATACATGTTCATGTTTCTGTTTTCATACCCCTGCTAAATTGGAATAGAATTAAATATTCTCTTACCTATCCAAAGCTTGTGTCGCACTTGATTAACAATGAACTGCACCTATAACGTGAGACACAAGCTTAAATGCTTCTTTCATGCTAAGTAAAGGGCTTTAGCACAGCTCTAACTGGAATCAAGTGGAAACAAAACCCCAAGAGCTGAACACCAAAACTTTTCATTTGGCAAACACTTCACATTATCTAATCGGAAATCAATGTTACATAGATTTTTGCGTATAAAACGGTTTCAGGGGAAAACTTGATATACATATCGTGTACTTTCTGCATTTTTCACATGCTGATTCCTTACAACAAGGGCATGACACCTATTGATTAATTTTCACTCCGTATCATTTCTGCTTTACAAATAGTTCTTTTTCACAATGTTTAGACCCCGTGTGTAAATTATATTTGCACAGGTAATTCAAATAAACTGAAATGCCTCTGTCTTCTTTATGTCATGGTTAAAAAACATGAGCGGCGTTTATGATGCTTTGCATCAAAATTCGTCCTGTAGCTAATTAGATCACATTTCCTAGACCTATCTTTACACAATTTATTCAAGCTAACTATTTAGGTATACGCAGTCCATTTTGAGAATATTCTTACCAATATTTAAATAAATAAATCATTGTACGTTTATCTTTCTTAACATTTAATATACATTAGCGTAATATAGGCTACTATATCTGTAGTCTACTATACCGGACAAAGTGGTGTTGATACTAAGATCTCTTTTCGCTCAAGACAAACACTTTTTGTAATTGTTCTAGATTATCTCACGTGACTGTCATGTGATTTTAAAAGTGCGCAGGAAAATGAATTATCCGGTGCTTTTGACAACTGTCATCAATATTCTAATAAGTATAAATTCATGTAACTCAAAGTTTCTTCATAGACATCTCTACGGACACAGAGACCAAAACAACTACACTTATGAGACGCAATATTTTGTTCAGCAGGTGAAGCTATTTTGAAAAAAATAGATGTAAATTTGTCGCAAGTTTATTCGCCCCGAAAATCTTTCAGCCTGCAAAATTCGAAACAACTTGCCATTCACATTGTTGCACATTCGAGGTGTGTCAAAAGCAGTGAAGTGAACTTATACAACTGAGCACCACTGCAGTTGGTTATTTGGCTCTTTTTAGTATCACATTTGTTTAAAATGGCAGAATAAAAGTTCTATAAAAACAGGCTTAGTACATAATGTTTTTATTATATACTGAAGTTAATACATTTTGCTTCTTACTCTTTCAGGTGGATCATTTTGGTTTTGAAAATAAAGATACATATAAACAACGATACTTGATAGCAGATCAGTACTGGAATCAGAATGGTGGGCCGATCTTCTTCTATACAGGAAATGAGGGTGATATTGCTTGGTTCTGTAACAATACAGTATGTTTTACTTTTACATTTTTTACCTCCATAGCTGCAAATGAGTCTGTCTATAAAGCAACCAGACTAGTTCAGATCCCTGCAGTCAGATCATCATCTGCACTTTTCAGTCAGTAAACTTTCAGTGAACATGTGATGGCTGTGGCTGTGCAGACTGATCATGATCTGCACTGAACAAACAGTCAAAACCTCTTGGGGCCAGTGGGAAGGTTTACAACTTGAGTCCTGCATGTTCACGCCTGGAAAGGTACTTACACAGTAAAAAACACTTGGCTGATGGTAAATATCTTAACCTTACAAGTTGCTTTTGCAACAATTCAGTGTCATCCAGCAACTTCTAGTTCTACAGAGATCTCCCCTTATCCACATGATAGTGTACAAGTCCACTTTACACACAACTAACAGCTAACTGCTGAAGAAGATAACAACAGCAAATTTACATTTTAGCAAATTACTGTCAAGAAAATTGAATTGTTGAATTATAAAGTTTTGTTAGTGACTCCAACTACAAGTTTAAGATCCCAACAAAAAACTGTGTGAAATTAACATTTTCTGTATAAAAATAATGTCCATGAACTTGATTACCCTTAAAATTGCATTTTATTAATTTAAAAAAACAATCACATTTTGCATTTCTTCACAGGGGTTTATGTGGGATATAGCTGGAGAGTTCAAGGCTTTATTAGTGTTTGCAGAACACAGATTTTATGGCGAATCCATTCCATATGGACCTGAAGCTTACAAAGTAAGTACATTGTACAGTACAAAAATCATTTTAGTAGGGTGGACTGCCTCCTAAAATGTTCAGGGAAGTTTCAAGTTTCGTAACATTTAAGCAAAACAAGGGAGCTTAGACATAAACATCCAAAATTTGTATTGAAACTTACAATGACAATAAAACAGTCTGTAGGATTCAAGATGAAACTTTAAATGCTTGGATTGACTTTACACACAGTCATGTAGAATTGTCAGTATCTTAGTTAATTTAGTGTTGTAAACACTTCTTTTTTTATTAAGTTGATCATTTTGATAGAGGATATTGTTTTTAGATCAAATGAATTCTTGGTACAGTTAACATATTTTGTGCCCCCACCATTTTAGGGGAGCAAATAGATTACTCATAAAGTCAAAATATCTTGCAAAATTGCTGATTAGCAAGAGTAGTTGCACACTTGGGGTATTGTTTGCCCTTGAAACAAATAAGAGCAGAGTTACAGCCCATAAAATTTTCAGCTTCTGTTGCACATAACTCGAGAAGTATCATAGCTAGAAAATGATACACTGAAGAAATGTTTATCATTATGTAGAGTTGTCCACTTGAGGTTCATAATATTATTGCAGATTAAATACATTCACTAAACCAGGGGCATATTATGTAATACATCTCTGACTAGACCATGTATAAAGTAAATTTGTTCTGTATATAATGATTTATGTTTCCTGAGTTATTCAAGTATTCCTTCATGTTTGTATATTTTAGTCTCCAAAACAGATGAATTTCCTAACATCAGAGCAGGCTTTAGCTGACTTTGCTGTGTTGATTGGATACCTGAAACAGACCATACCAGGAGCACAAAACAGCTCAGTGGTTGCATTTGGGGGCTCCTATGGGGGCATGCTGTCAGCCTGGATGAGAATTAAATATCCGAATGTTGTTGTTGGGTGTGTACATGTATATACTTTTAAACTCTAATCTGCTGTTGGCAAATGATTTATCATTCTGCCTCTGTGATCATTGCAGATCATGATCAGCTTCCAGGTGCATGCAGTCTAATCAGTAACACTGTTATCCTTTCAAGAAGTTTACAGAGAGCACCCCTGTGCATAATTAATGGAACTGTCCAAAATGACAGATATGATAGGTGCAGTGTGCAATCAATATTCAGTAAAATGAGCGAAAAATCTAATATTTAGAAATGAACAAGAAATAAATGAAATCTCTCTAAATTATATAGAAAAGGTACCACTGAAGTTTCTAAGGACATTTTGACCCAGAAGCTAGAAGTTTGAGTTTTACTTAAATACAGTTTGTATTTTAAAGTCTTGACTATGAGTACTCGGAGGCTAGTGGAATTCATTTGATTTTGAACTACAAAGAAGATAATTTTAGGATGGACACTCCTTTGAAGGTTTGACTATAGACTATCAGACCCATAGTGGGTCAAACTAGAGAACCAAATTAATTGAGCTGTCTATAGGTAAAGTAACTATGGCCGTTTTTCAGTGATCATGCATATATGCATACATGATTGTATAGCTAATAATTGGTTGTACAATAAAGAATGAAGTTAATGAATTCTGAAAAAATTTGTATTTGCAATTTTTACAGGGCTCTAGCAGCCTCAGCCCCTATCTGGCAGTTCACAGGTCTGACCCCTTGTGAGGCATTCAACATGGTCATAGCTAAAGTATTCTCATCAACTTCAAGAGAATGTTTTGATAACATCCGCAAGTCATGGGAAATCATTGATACTGTTGCTGCAACAGGTATGTTTTGTTAGTAAATGGAGTTTAAAAAAAGCAATAAATGAAATGGAAGTTTTTGGAGAATTGTTATTACAATGGGTTTAAATTGTATTGTGAAAGTTGTTTTATTCATGGTGCATTAATATCATACTTTTTTGCAGATGTATCATCTTTAAAATTCATCAATCTTAACAAAATTTCTGTCTGTCTGTCTGTGGATTTGATATTAAATGTTTCTTTAGCTCACTCACAATTTTCAAATCTTGCAAATTAGCTGCAAATACAAAGATCACAATAACAAAATAAACAGCTTACCAGTAATAACACCGTAATGCTTAACACCAAAGCTAAAGACTTTAGAAATTTAACTCGGATACTCTTAGGTTGATTACAAAACAATAAAGATCTAGATCACATGGTGCCCATATTTGTTACAAAGCTGTAGAGTTGGTATGTTTGCTAAGTAGAACTTGCATAGACACCTCCATGGTTGCGGGTTCGAGCCCCACTGGGGTCACGACCGTACCTCCTCACATGACACCAGTACTGGTTTTTCCAGGAAGCGGACTCGAGAGTGACTCGGTAAACGACAAGCTCTTCAGAATTGAGCTACCAGTAAAACAAATTAGTATAAACCAAACACCTCCATATTTTAGCTGCAGCAAGACACTGCACTTATATATTTTCAGGTGAAGGCAGGCAGTTTATTAGTTCAGCGTTCAAGTTATGCAAGCCTCTGAATCATCTGAGTGACATAACTGATTTCAAGGCGTGGCTGACTAACGCGTGGACCGATCTCACTATGGTTAACTACCCGTACCCAGCTAGCTTTCTCGAACCTCTGCCCGGCTGGCCAGTCAAGGTAAGAATGAATGAAACATGATCTATTACAGTGTAAGTGAAATTATAAACCTAAAGCGAGACTAGATTCAGCATTTACAAGAGTAGCCATCACAAATCTTATCATCATTACCAGAGAGAAGCAGCAGGTTTTTCCATTACTGTTAGCCATTTACACCCGGGTGGACTGAGGCTCATATCTCATCAGTGTCTGTGTCTTAGCCTGAGAATTTAAGAGCAAACTGGCTGGGATTCAAACCTGGAAACTACCATACAGGAGGTGAATGTCTTAGCCACTGAGCTATTGAACCCCATTCAGGAGGTTAATTGCATATTGCTCATAATCTGAACTTGTCACAAGTGTGCCGTTTAAGTGTAAAGTTTACCGTTGAACCAAATCTAGTACAACTTTGAAGCAGTAGGTGATTTATTTTCTTTCAGGAGGTTTGCAAAAAACTGTCAATACCTGTAGAGGGTAAACAGTTACTGACCGATTTAGCTCAAGCTGTTGGGATCTATTTCAACTATACCGGGGTAGCGACGTGTCTGAACACTACACAGCAGGCAACCAGTGATCTAGGTGATCAAGGGTGGGATTACCAGGTAAGTGGTACAGTGTGGCACACTTCGGTACACTGTGGTACAGGAAACAAGAGCATGTTTAACCTTCAGCTGCTGAGTTTATGAAATTAACTTCTTTCATTAGCATTATTTCTTCAAATAAGTCATACTGTACTCATTGATTTATGCTCTATTGCTAAACAGTTTTTATCAAGTAAGATTTTTCAAACTTGAGATTCACCCAAGATGGGAATCAGTGATTAAAATGAATTTTGAATAAAGTGTATTGTTTAAGGACACTACCTACATGGCACTGTTGGGGGATCAAATATAAGATCAGTTTCAAAGCAAACATGCTACAATTGCTCAACAGTGGCTTCAAATAGCTGTTGAGTTTTCTGACTGAGTAGGGTACTGTACTGATAATGATTCATGCACACAGTGACTGAATACAATTATGTATTGAAATAATACACTGAGAGACAAGCACTACATACTTTGTACAATAAACAGAGTTCTTGTTTGTCAAATTGAATGAACAAAAAGAAACAACATTGAGTTTTGAAATGCTGCATAATTTCATTCAGATTTATCTTGCTTATTTTACAAAATTTGATTGTTGCATTTTCAAAGACCTTGCTGTTAAGGTCTCTTTTAAACATTTCAGGAACAACTTTGTACATTGTATAAATTTTTACATTAAATTTTCACTATTTCTATTGAAAATACCATCTTTGATTAAGCGTTAACATCACAGGTAAATATCACTGTATTGTCAACAAATAAATCATATATCTATTTTAAACCGATTTTATGCAATTCATATATTTTCATGCAGAAAAAAATGTCACCAAAATGAGATCTAGTAGAAATAATTAAAAGAATTGTGATTTTTTCATTTTAATTGCACAATGTAACTGAAATGTGTAAAAACTATCTACTGTTGAGCTATTGAAGACAACTTGGACCTGACACTAGAAGTAAAGTACAGAAAAATGATAGAATGCCACTGAATAATGATACCGAGTTATAAACAAATTCCAGAGCTGTACTGAAATGGTGATGCCAATTTGTTCGGACGGACAGCAGGATATGTTTGAACCAAGTCCCTGGAACTTTACACAGTTTAGTGAACATTGCTATAAAACATGGAAGACAGTACCAAGGGTGGATTGGGTTGTTACGGAATACTGGGGCAAACATTTACAAACTGCAAGTAATATAATATTCAGGTATGCATTATTCCTTCATATTTTTGTAGTATATTGTAACAGGCTTGAAAACTTCATATGTTTTGAATATAATGTGTTCTTTTTTATTAAACTGAAAAGTAATATGAAAAAGAGTCAGATATTTTTCTCAGTAAGGAGGCATTGGTTCCCTCTGTTTGTACACACATCTGTCTGAGATCTTTGCGCTTTAACAGGGGGGCTTTTACAGTTAAAAAGTTGGAACATAATGTCCATGATGACTTTTGAAAAGAGCAAAAATTGCACTGGAGTAATAAAAAGACGCGTCTTATTGCCCTTTACCATAAACTTGTCCGTGTACTTATTGTAAGCAATGAAGATTCGAGTGTGCAAGTACAAAGTAAGAGTTATTGCCCTTGCATTGAAGTTATTTTATTCCTGTCAGACTCATTACGAGTTGTTACCCTTGGAATTTCCATTGACTTAAGTAAAACATAGAGTAGTGATTAAGCACAGTGAGAGCAAGCACAGAGCACAAGATTAGTAACTCTGTTTCACATACTTTGTTAATTATCTCCCTTTTTGGAGGATCATGGAAGGAAACTTTATATCATATTCTTGCAAAATTATCTCCCCTTATCTATGTATAATACTTTTCTAGATTATGACACTTAAAATTAACAGCGTGAAATGAAATGAAGCTTTGACATTTGATAAAGTGCAATGGGAGAAGATGTTGGACTCAGAAACCATAATTGTTTGTCACATTTAGCTAAATTATTCCCCTTTTGTCTTTATTAAGTGTTTATTCATAAAACATTATTTCAGTAATGGCGCACTTGACCCTTGGTCAGCTGGAGGGGTCACAGAAAGTCCTACATCTACCATTGTGCCATTGTTGATAGAGTCCGGGGCTCACCATCTTGACCTGCGGGCTTCCAATCCTCTTGATCCAGCAGATGTAATAAATGCAAGAGAAACAGAAAAGAATATTCTGAAGATGTGGTTAGGACAGGTCTAAAAACAAAAATCTGTGTTTAATATACCTATGATAATTGTGATGTATTATTCAAATATTTGTTGTAGTTCTTAGTCCTGTGATATCATCTGTTAGTATATTCGACAGTTGAATGTGTACAAATAACAAATCACGAGTATATATTCAGTATCAAAGTAGTGTATGCTCATTCATAAATCATATTTGAGTCACAGCATCCTGAAATTGTCATTCACTGTTTTTTATCTGACTGAAAATTATCCTGCAATGGTCTAGTCTGGCACTGTCTTGTTTGTTGACAAAGTACTGTCTATCAATGGAATCATACAGAAGATAAACAGTAATTGAAGTTTTCCATATATGGAAATGAGGTTGTGCCACCCACCAATTTCCAAATGCAACTAGCACCGACATCATTTTACGCTGAATGATTTTTTTAGTACATGTACATACCATCAGTAAATTTACTCTTTCACTACTCATGGAATTTACATCATAATTATGCAGTTTGAATTTTCTGTATGTAATCAAAATATTTTATGTATTTTTTCAAAATAATTAAAAACAAACATAGAGGATCGCAAAATACTTTAACTAAGGACAGTGAAAGATCATGGAAACAAACTTATAAATAAGTGCGTCAGAACCTGTGCACTGCATCACTGGTTTTCGGCTGCTTTCAGATTACAGGAGTATATTCAGTATCAAAGTATATTCAGTACCAAAGTAGTGTATGCTCATTCATATATAGATACTGAACTTCCATTTATGGAAAACTTTTCAATAACTTGGTTCAACTTCTGTATGATTCTATTAATAGACAGTACTTTGTCAATATACAATTATAGACTAATGCTGTCAATATTTAGTTTTGCCACAAAGTCAAAGGTGATTGTATTTTTTCACAGGTCCACAAAACTATAATTTTTTATGGAAACAGTAGTCTAAAATTTGTCGAAAATATAACAGAAATGGCATCTTAAAATCGGCGTAGGTCTACACGTTACTTTCCAGGTGAACACATACTTTTGTAGACCTTGCACATGATCACTATCGGCCAATCAGGATGAAGTTTTAGAAGGTAAACTGGCCATTAAGAAGGTATATGAAGGATATATACCAGTACCTATTATACAATTATAGACTGATTTTGAGGTCAATATATAGTTTTGAGGACCTGTTAAGTGATATTGACCATGGACGAAGTCCGAGGTCAATATCATTCTTTTACAGGTCCGCAAAGCTATATATTGACCGAAACATTAGTCTAAAATTATTATATCGTATACCTCATAAAAAGTAGTGAAAATTACACGAAAATATTACAGAAATGACGTCTTGAAATCTGTGCAGGTCTACACATACTTTTGCAGACCCCGCATGTGAGCACTATCGGCCAATTAGGAGTAAGTATTTGTGACAGGTATACGATATTAGATGTTATTTTAATATAGTGCTAGGTGATCTTACTCCATTTCTGTATTATTTTTCTTTATTTCATTTTCTTGCAAAACATTTAATGTTCTAGTGCATAAAAAAGTTCATGCTAAAGGTTTAATGTTCAAGTGTAAAATAGTTCAGCAATTTTCATGCAAGAAGCATGGAACTTGCTAGATTTGCACCATGCATGTATGTAGTTTTGTTTTTAAGAGGAAGAAGACACAGTTTATACTCAGGGGAATGTATCTATACAGCTTGCTTTACTGCACCTCAGGATTACATTAATGATACTGTGTTAACTGATATATTGTGCATTTATTTTTGTTTAAGATGAAAAGATAATACAAAAACTAAATGGTCATGTGATATTTTAGATATTAAAGCTGTGTATTCTATCAAGCATTTTATTGTGCATACATGTACCAAATTATTTAGAATCAAATGTAATTTCATGCTTTACTGTTCAATATACCATGGTTCTGTTTTAATGTCAGGCAAAAATGAATTAATATTCTGGATCTGGACTCTTTTTTTTTCTCTTCTATTTTTTTGTACGTACTCTTAAATTACTGTTTTGGTATACAAGAGACCAATGGTCAGTCAGTCTTAAATAGAATCATTTTGCTTATTGGATACTATTTCTACCTACCTTACATTTTTCCCAGTATGTTACCAGAATCACAAATACTACATTTTCTTGGCCTGAATATTAGACCGTAAAATATGTGTTAACTTTGTAACATAAAGGTAGCAGATGAGGAGACTGATATTGCGGCAGGGCATTAAATTTATGGTGTGTGTGCTACCTGCATCTGTCAGACCAAAGAAAATCAAGAAAAGTGTCTAAAATGGCTGACAATTTGTTATTTTCAAAGGTTTATAATTTTTGTCACATTCCATACAGTCTAATCATGATCTACACTGTTCACTATTCATCCAATAGATTTTCTGGTATGTAATTGTACATTGTACTGTCCAAATTGAAAGATCGGTAAGTCCATTTTATTATTCAGTGTGTTACGGGTTCAATATAATTATGCAACAAGCTTGACAAATAGCTGAAATGTTAGCTAAATGTTTTCGTATATTCAACATTATAGTCAGTTTAAGGTGCTCGACATATATATATACATGTGCATAATTAAATTCTGAAATACTGTACCAATTTTAAATGATCATTGAGAAATAGTAATGTTTACCCAAATCATACAATAAAACACAAACTTTATTATTGACCTTAATGGGATGAAAGCCAGTCAAAATCTATATAAAATGTCATTTATTTTTATTGTCTAAAGTTGTGTATCTTTATGCATGATTTGATGATTCTCACAAACAGAATGTGATAAGAAAAATGTATTTTTAATTATTTTATAATCTGAAAAATAAAATGCTTCTTAGACAAGAACTACTGAAATTTATTCATTTTTATATTAAAAGTACAAAACTAAGCAACAGTTAACATTATGGAATATATCTACAGTTTACTGATAGGCTCTTTAGAAGTTTGTCTTTTTCAGCTCATCTGAACATAAAGTACTCATGGTGAGCTATTATCCCCTGTCAAAGGCGGAAGGATATTGTTTTGGCGTTGTCCGTCCGTCCGTAGTCATAACAAAGGAACCAATAGATAGAATTGCACGAAATTTAATATAAGTATACAATAGCAAAATGTCGCAATGTTTGCTCTACTTTCATCAAGATTGGATTAGTATCTCCAGAGTTACTGCCCTTTATTTCCGTCCATATTCCATATGAAAACATAATTTTATTTCTATGGAACCAGTTATCAAAATGTAATTGTAATTGGCTAAAATAATTTAATGCTTTCTCTTAATATCGACCCCCTTATTTTTTCTGAAACGAGGCCCTTAGGGGCTGGAGCACTTTTCTTACCATAAATATTCTACATACCGATCAGGTCGGTCACATTCGAATGCTGATGCATTGTCAAGATGTCCATGTGTATATATTGTGAAAGAATAGAGGTTATACAGATTATTATTTTTAATGTATCTAACATACAAATACTAGAAAAAGATATATCTTAAGTTCCTGACTTGAAAACAAGTCAAATTGAGAAATTGTTGTTGTCAAGGGAGATAATTCCAAGTTGACTTATTCTGTTGACTGAAGTATATTTCTTGCCCTTGTTGCCTTGATGTTGAGCTTTGTACATTGGTCTCTTCTACCATTCTCATCTTCACATCATACCTGAAAATCATGAACAGTTTCATGAAAAACATATTTTTTTTAGTTCAAAACAGAAAATTGATAATAAAAGTGTTATTATTGCAGTCATGTCAGACAAGCAGTTTTGAACCTGGTGTCATAGTCTGAACAATCTTGGAAGAGGTCCACTAGGTAAAGCCACATGTAAAATATCTAAGCTGTTCTGCATGGAATGAAACTATTTAAACAACTATGAAAGGGTTTCATGCATGGAACATCCCTGCCAAGTTAAATCATCATTGGCCTAGTGATTTCAGAGATGTCGTTTGAAGGAAAATGTTAACAGACGGAATGCGATCCTAATAGCTCACTCTGGCACTTTGTGCCAGGTGAGCTTAAAAAGGGGAAAACAAAGTATTAAAGGATCTAGATAACAGAATGGACATACCGGTAAATGAAGAAGAGGAAATGAAAGACTTCGACAGAGTATTGCAGAAAGTGGAAAAAGTAAAGGAAAGAAAAAGAAAACTGGTACTGGAAAAAGAAAATATCGATGTTCTAGAAGAAAATTGATACATACATGTATATATAATTACTCAATAACTTTCACTGAAGATGATGAATACAAGATTCTATTATGTTAAGCCCCTGTGACCTTGACCTAGTGACCTGAAACATGGACCATGCACAACTAGGCATGGTTCTTATCACTTGGTGAAGTATCATTTAATTCTAAACAGTGGTTTTGGAGATGTAGTGTCCATAAGATTCCGTCTACAGACAGACACACATGCTGAATCCAGTATACCCCCCCCTATATCAGGGGGAGTGGGGATATAAAAAGTGTAAGGGGGGTATAATAAAGATTCTGAGGTATAAATTTAATTAAAAGGTATAAAAAAAGTGATAGAAGACTGATATAGAGAACTGATAGTAAAAACGTGACAATTTACCTAAACAAGAGGGCCATGATGGCCCTATATTGCTCTCCTGACTACCTTGGCTATAATACAAGGGGTCATGATTCTAAAATATTTCGTAGAGGTCCACAACACAATGGTAAGTAACATTCCAAATATCTTTTCTCTACCTGTCGGCCTTGTGGTTGCTCAAAGTTTTCCCTATATAAGCCTATATGAAAACAATGACCTCCCCAACTACAGGGTATGGTTAATATTGACCAGGGGATCACGATTTGAACAATCTTAGTAGAGGTCCACTAGGCATTTCTACATGCCAAATATCTGATCTCTAGACCTTGTGGTTTCAGAGAAGATTTTTAAAGTTTTTCCTATATAAGCCTATGAAAAACCAAGTAACCCCCAGGCAGGGTCAATTTTGACCCAGGGGTCATAATGTGAACAATCTTGGTAGAGGTCCACTAGCCAATGCCACATGCTAAATATCTTAGATCTAGGCCTTAATTGTGGTTTCAGAGAAGAAGATTTGTTTAAAAGTTTTTCCTATATAAGCCTATGTAAAACCAAGTGACCCCCTAGGCGGGGTCAATTTTAATCTGGGGGTCATAATTTGAACAATCTTGGTACAGATCTAGACAATGCAAATATCTAAGCTCTAGGCCTTGTGGTTTCAGAGAAGCAGATTTTTAAAGTTTTTCCTATTTGTTGCCCTAGCAACCAGAGTTCTGCATAGAATGGAATTCTTTGACCAACTTTGATAAAGATCATGCAAGGATCATTCCTTCAAAGTCTCATCAACATTGGCTCAGTGGTTTCAGAGGAGATGTTTGAAGGAAATGGTGGACAGCGGACGTACCACGGACCCCAGATGGTGAGTGATCCTAATAGCTCACTCTGGCACTTTTTGCCAGGTGAGCTAAAATGAAGAAGAAACATAATCAAATAAACAGTAACATTACACAGATAAAATATAGACCTTTTCTACAATGTACTGTCACTAATTTAATGTTTATACTTGTACTGATATTATTTTTATGAATCTGTTGTTAAAGTTTGAATTTGAATAATACGTCTTTAATCAAGATTAAATTAAATTTTGAATATTAATCTCATTTATTATGGCTCAATTAATAAGAAGTCTGGTAGGGTTAGGGCTGACTATTGCAGCCAAATTTACTATCACGATAGTTATCGATAGTTAAAAGTACTATCACGATAGACTATCAATAGTTGGCTTCACTACTGCGATACTATCACGATAGTTTCGATAGTTTACAAACCCTATATTTTTACTAAGTTGATTCAATTTGTTTGTATGAAATGTACAAACTTTGAACATGCCTTCACAATAAACAAAAGATAAATTACAACCATCCGTCCTGTCAATCGCGTGATTTGCTTGAATAATTTGAATTCAGTATAAATATAATCGTTATTATTTTAATTGAGAATACTAAACAATTTTTATTGAACAGATACGCGCCATGAAAACTTTTCACTACGCGAAGTCATGGATTGATCGATGGTAAGACGACAACAACGTTTTAGGAACGGAAACGTCGTCGTATATATACATTTGGCTAGCCCGTAATGTAAACATCCGTTTTATGGCAAAGGAAAATCAACTACATTTTATGTCAAAAACGCATTCAAAGATGAAAAATAAACTATCTAGAAAAGTCGATAGCTGTCCAGACTATCGGCGATAGTATCGATAGTGTGAAATTGCTATCGACTATTGACTATCAAGCATGATACAATCGCGATAAGTCAATAGTATCGACTATTGTTACACCCCTAGGTAGGGTAGCTGTATATCTCACTATGAGACGTAAACAGCCATCTGAATAGAACCGAACATCAAAGTCCCATGACTTACAACTGGTATAAAAGCGCCTGCCGCTGCTCTACACCCTCTTTTCCATTACTTGCAAATTGAAGACAGTATGTGCCCGTAGGAGGAAAAGAAAAGGAAAAGATAGGAGGCACAACTACTGAACAAATGACAACGCCAGTCATTTGACAAAAATGCTCAGTCTGAAGATAGAGATATCTGGCTACTGGGGGATTCGATCCCAAACTTGGTCGGTGAAAAGGCGAGGTACATGCAGAGAAAAGGCGAGGTACGTAGAACTGAGACACAGCATCGTATGGTTGGGCATCCATTGTTTAGGATGAAGTGGCTTCATCCACTGCGTCTAGCTACCAGTGCTATTCCGTACCCCTCCTAAGGTATTTGTGTTACATTTGGGCAGCAATGACGTCACAAATCATTCTCTGCGCTGTCTATTTAAAATTATACAAGACAGTTTAAAATACCTGCAAAGTGCATTTCCAGATTCAGTGTATGTTTGGATTTACATTCTACGAAGAATCAATTGGGGGGTTTCAGGGGATGAAAAGAAAGCAATAGAGAAGAAAAGGAAACGCATAAATCAATTTGATCGGAAATTAATTAAAGCCTTGTGGTTTCAGAAAAGAAGATTTTTAAAGTCTTTCTTGTTTGTTGCCATAGCAACCAGAGTTCTGCATGGAATGGAATTCTTTGAACAACTTTGATAGAGCTTCATGCAAAGAACATCCCTGCAAAAGTTCATCAACATTGGCCCTGTGGTTTCAGAGATGTTGTTTGAAGGAAATGGTAGACAGCAGAAGACCCTGGACGGTGAGTGATCCTAATAGCTCACCCAGGTGAGCTACAAAGAGGGCCAAGATGGCCCTCTATCTCTCACCTGGCTACCATTGGTTATAATTCAACACCAGTCCTGGCTACCATTGTTTCTAAGTTTCGACCTGTGGGCTTCTGATTTAAACAATATTGGAAGTCCACTACATAATGCTGTATTCTAAATATCTAAGCTCTGGGCCTAGTGGTTCAAAACAAGATTTTTTGGTTTATTTTAAAGACTTTAAAATATTTTATCAACGACAACATCGCTACTTCTTTATTCTGATTGCGTAAAACTTTTCTTGGACCTTTGATTTCTTTCTCAGAGTTTCATTGGTTGATATACATTTACATGTATCATTCTCTTTCATTGGTTACGTTTAGCTATTTAGGAAATTTAACAAAGCTTTGCGCCACTTGTTAGTTTTTGTTTGGTTGCGTCATACCATTTTTTTGCAGTTTTGCAAATTATCACGTTGTTGTAGTATTTTGAATTGAATTTTTTTTTATTTTACGTTACTCACTACAAAATGATGGTAGGATATTATTAAGGACTAGTTTCAGTTGGTATTCTTTCCCCATTACGGGGTAAAATGTTGTGTTTTTTTTTGCTCTTTGCAATTATTGACAGTGTTCATTTGTATAGAACTTTTCTGACTTTTCACAAGGTAAATTCTTTGCACATCATAATGTCAAACCTAAGCAAAACACAGCGGGTGAATTACAAACAAGAGCTGTCAGTAGGACAGGGCGCTCGACTTTTTAAGTGCTTGCCTATAAAACAAAACTTTGACAGTTAAGGGTACACAAGACTCTAACTAGGATTTTTTAAGTACAAATCAAGAAACATTTTCACAGAGTTATCTACTCTTGCTTACAGATAGGTCCCATGATGGTACGTAAGTACTCCAACTTTCAAAGTAATATCTCAAATGGTTAAGTCAACAAGTGGACAAGAATGAAAATTTTAGCTGAGTTTCTACGTCAAAAAGGGCAATAATTCAAATAAAATCCTTGACAGAATTACCTTCTCCTGTCCATGTTTTGGGATCATGATGGTTTACAAATATTCCAACTTTCAAACTAATATCTCAAACAGTTTAGTCAAAAAGTGGACTGGTACGAAAAACTTAACCAAGATTCAAAAAAACCTCGACAGAGTTATGTACTCTTGTCTGTTAATGTAGGTCATGATGGTAAACAAGTATCGTTAGTTTCAAAGCAATACCTCCAATGGTTTTGAAATAAAGTGAGGTGGTACGAAAAACTTAACCAAGCTCAATACACTTTCTAAGTCAAAAAAGGGCCATAATTCTGACAAAAACCTTGAGAGAGTTATGTACTCTTGTCTGTAGATGGAGGTTATGATGGTAAACAAGTATGGTAAGTTTCAAAGCCATACCTCTTTTACTTTTGAAATAAAGTGGGCTGGTACAAAAAACTTAACCAAGGTGTGACACCAACGCTGACGTCGACGCCGGGGCGAGTAGGATAGCTCCCCTTTTCTTCGAAAAGTCGAGCTAAAAATTACATGAAGGTCAGCCCGCAGAAAAAGAATCGGCACCGTGTGTTAGCCTTGCGCCGCCAAGTACACGAAGTCGAAGGTCATTGGAATCTTTGACTGAGGAAGTAAACATTTCTTACGTGTTTGAACCGAGTTTGTCCATTTCTTTGGACAATGAGGAAGATACAGATATGCAGACAATGCAGAAACAGTTAGACAAGTTGGAAAAGGAGGAGGCTAAACTTTGTTTGCTAAAAGAAAAACAGCGGTTGCAACAGAAATTGGAGAAGAAAAGATCAGACATGAAAGCTTTGAAAGGTTTGTCTCCTTCCTCTAAAATTTCTAAATCTGACATTCTTCAAAAATAACAATCGATGATCTTAAGGAATCACAGTGAGCAAATACCTCTCATGATGGAGCTGCTCATAAGAAAAAGAGCTCTAAGAAGAAACATAAACACAAAAAACATGCTAAAATGTCTGGTATAGCTATGAAATCTTCTGATAAGGTTAAGAATCGTCAGAAATATCCGCATTCTCAATTATGTTACGAATTTGTTAACCAGAAAATTTCTTTTCAAAATTTAGATCTGAATCTTTTTGTAGCAGTTGAATTAGAGATCTTTTCAGATACCAAAACAAGAGCACCGCAAAGCACAGCAATATACGCCCGAAGTGTTGTATCAGAGAATGGGAGCAAAATTTAGGCTGTTGAAGCCCAACGGACAGGAACAAGAATAAAAAATTGAAAGTTATATAAAAAAATCTAAGTCCCCAACCAGAAAATCCTAACCTGGTACAAAAATGTCAAAAAACACCAAAAAATTGGAGGTACCATTCATGTTGTACCACAGAAAAGTGGTCTCGGTTTTTCCGTACTGCCAATAATAAAAAAGTTACAAAATATGCTATTGATAGTAACATAAAAGGGAAGTAATTCAATAAAAAAATGAAGCAAACAAAATAGAATCTCCCAAATAAAAACAAGAGCACTGTAATCAAGAGCAAATGCAGAGCAATATCCACACAGTTACAGAGTTACAGAGCGGAAGGGAAACAAAATCATATGACCTTTGATCCCTAAGTATGACCTTGACCTTGAATCCAGCCATCCGGAACATTGCTTCTGCACATCGTCTCAGTCTGGTTAACATTTGTGTCAGGTTTCTTCGAAATCCTTCAAGGGGTTCAAGAGTTACAGAGCGGAAGGGAAACAAAATCATATGACCTTTGACCGCTAAGTATGACCTTGACCTTGAATCCAGCCATCCGGAACATTGCTTCTGCACGTCGTCTCAGTCTGGTTAACATTTGTGTCAGGTTTCTTCGAAATCCTTCAAGGGGTTCAAGAGTTACAGAGCGGAAGGGAAACAAAATCATATGACCTTTGACCACTAAGTATGACCTTGACCTTGAATCCAGCCATCCGCAACATTGCTTCTGCACGTCGTCTCAGTCTGGTTAACATTTGTGTCAGGTTTCTTCGAAATCCTTCAAGGGGTTCAAGAGTAACAGAGCGGAAGGGAAACAAAATCATATGACCTTTGACCACTAAGTATGACCTTGACCTTGAATCCAGCCATCCGGAACATTGCTTCTGCACATTGTCCATTTGGTTAACATTTGTGTCAGGTTTCTTCGAAATCCTTAAAGGGGTTCAAGAGTTACAGAGCGGAAGGGAAACAAAATCATATGACCTTTGACCGCTAAGTATGACCTTGACCTTGAATCCAGCCATCCAGAACATTGCTTCTGCACATCGTCTCAGTCTGGTTAACATTTGTGTCAGGTTTCTTCGAAATCCTTTAAGGGGTTCAACAGTTAGAGAGCGGAAGGGAAATTGCTAACGGACAGACGGACACCGAGGCGATAACATAATACGTCCCTTCGGGCGTATAATAAAGTCTACTGAGAAAGAAGGCAGACTTGCACCTCTGAAAAGAATCATGTAATTAAGCACGTCTTACAATTTCAAGTTGTTGATAATTAAACTTTTCCCTACATGTATATACACCTTTGTTAAATTAAGTGACACCCATGTCCCTGTTAATTCAAGTGACATCCCTGGGTAGGGTCAACCTGGGGGTCATGATTTGAATAATCTTGGTAGAAGTCCACTAGGCAATGATACATGCCAAATATCTAAGCTCTAGACCCTGTGATGAAAGTGATAAATATTTTTGAAGTTCATCCTATATAATCCAATGTAAAATCAAGTGACACCCGAGCAGGGTCAATTTTGACCTGGGGGTCATGATTGGAACAACCTTGGTAGATGTCAATTAGGTTATTCTACATGCTAAATATCTATAAGCTGTAGGCCTTGTGGTTTCAGAGAATAAGATTTTTAAAGTTTTTCCTATACAAGTATATAGAACAAGAGTTGTCAGTAGGAGTTTCAGTGCTTGCAAATAAAACAAAACTTTGGCAGAATATGGCAAAACAAGGATCTGTTTGAACAAGGGCCGTAAGTAGTAAGATATTAAGTTAAGAGTTATCTAACTTAATTGTTGATATATCCCCGAATACTACAGAAAAGCTTTAAATTAAAACTTTAAGTGGCTAATAATGATATGATTTTATGTGCATGACAGTGCCAGTTACTTCAGCTAGGAATTTCTAAGTACAATCAAAAACACTTTCACAGAGTTATCTTCTCTTGCTTTCAGATAGGTCTCATGATGGTATATAAGTATCCCAACTTTCAAAGTAATATCTCTAATAGTTCAGTCAAAAAGTGGACTGGTACTATAAACTTAACTGAGATTCTTAGTAAAGGGCCTTAATTTTACCCTCATTCAATGTATTTTCCAAGTCAAAAAAGGGACATAATTCTGACAAAAACCTTCACAGATTATGTTCTCTTGTCTTTTGATGGAAGTTATGATGGTAAACATGTATGTAAAGTTTCAAAGCAATACCTTTAATGCTTTTGAAATAAAGTGGGGTGGTACGAAAAACTTAACCAAGGTGTGACACTTTAATAAATGCCAATGCCGGGGCCAGTAGGATAGCTCCACTTTTCTTTGAAATGTTGAGCTAAACACAAATAATTTTAACAATCTTGGTAGAGGTCCACTAGGTAATGCCACATGCCAAAGATCTTACTTCTTGGCCTTCCTGTTCTTGAGAAGAAGATTTTTAAAGTTTGTCCTTTCCATTGCCATGACAACCAGAATTCTGCTGGAATGGAATTCTTAGATCAACCATGATAGGTCTTGAAGCAAAGAACATCCCTGCCAAGTTTCATCAACATTGGCCTAGTGGTTTCAGAGGCAATGTTGTTCTACGGAAAAATGTGAAAGGTGGACATGCGCAGGACGGTGAGCGATCTTAATACATGTAGCTCACTCTGGGAGCTAAAAAGTACACATCTTATCCATCTGACATCATGTGTTAATTCTCATTTTTGTTTCAAATAATTATGGTTGTATGATCATGATCTGCAATGTACACAAGATATGATATATATTATACAACTTATCATGATAACTGCATATTACTTTTTCGTGATTTTCATAAAAGTTTACCTAAAACCAATCCTCCTATTCTTGGTTTGTCTGAAGGTACAAGAAAATATTTGAGTACCGGTAGATATCATTTGGCCATGTCAGATGCAAATCTGAAATACAACATTGAAGTATTTCAGACTTGAGAAGCATTATATAGTAAGAATAATATACTGAAGAAATAAAAACATAGGGTAAACCTTTGTGGTGATATGAAGGACTTTATTAGAGTACAAAGATCTATCTTTAATCGGCAAATTTCCGAAGATTCATCCGTTTATGACCCCTCTAAACTTCTGTTAGCATACCATAATTGAAAGAAGCAAGAAGTCAATATCATTAGTAAAATGTTTATCAATGAAGGGCAAATTAATATTTTTGTTACCATACGTTTCTTTTGCCTTTCAGTACTTGTACCGTTGCTGATAATGTAATGTGATATAATGTAGTGTAATGTACGATGTCATAATGTTAAATGATGTCATAATTTATGTCAGTAACTCAATTGCAATTAGTAGATGTTTCAATAAGCTCCTGGTGAGGTCATTTTTGGTGAGATTCTTTTAGATGCAACCACACAAAGATAACAACAATACACAACATTGTTGGGTTGCCCTCTCAAGTCATTCCTTTTGTTACCCTGGAGATGATAAAGTACAAACATTAAATGATAATTTTATTTTTCAAATATCTATTGGTGTAAGATGTCAAACATTTACCTGTTTTTTTTTTTTCACAAAATTAAAAAAAAAAAAGCGACTTAAAACTAAAAACTTTTGATGTCTGTACTTTTTTAATCCCGTTCATATCAATGTCTTGGATAAGGTATTTGTTAGATTCTAAGCTAGATATTACTGAAAGCTAGTTGCAAGATTTTTACTATCACATCATTATTATGTTAGCTACTTACCAAACACTGAAAATCAAATTGGTCGATAATTTTGAAATATGTATAGATTAACGGATATAAAAGAGAGCTTCATTTACGGTTGACATGGTATGTGGCGCAACAAAAAAGGCAACACATGAAAACAGAATCGAGGGCAATGCCTAGACTGTCAACAAAGAGGGCAAGAAGAAAAGAATTGATGCAAGACATTAAAGGTGCTGAAAAGAATTAGCAAAGAAGCAGGTAATGTATTCTGTAATAAGGCATTTAGATTGATGTCCTTATACCTACACTGAATTGAAGTAAAAGAAAATCCTAGATGCAACGGTTAAATAATTATCCACAGAAGAATTACCTTCTTTGAATAAAGATACATACATGTCCTCCAGTTCTTTGCAACATTGTAGATATATTTTAATAAATTGTTTCTAATTTGACATCTAAATATTAACAAGAGGGCCATGATAGCCCTATATCGCTCACCTGACTACCATTGGCTATAATACAAGGGCTCATGATTCTAACATTATTCGTAGAGGTCCACTACACAATGCTAAGTAACATTCCAAATATCTATTCTCTGCCTGTCGGCCTTCTTGTTTTTTTTAAGTTTTCCCTATATAAGCCTATGCAAAACCAAGTGACCCCCCCCCCCCCGGGCGGGGTCAATTTGACCCAGGGGTGATGATTTGAACAATCTTGGTAGAGGTCCACTAGACAATGCTACATGCCAAATATCTCAGCTCTAGGCCTTGTGGTTTCAGAGAAGAAGATTTTTTTAAGTTTTCCATATATAAGCCTATGCAAAACTAAGTGACCCCCCGTGCGGGGTCAATTTTGTTTGGGGGTCATAATTTGAATAATCTTGGTAGAGGTCCACTAGACAATGCTACATACCAAATATCTCAGCTCTAGGCCTTGTGGTTTCAGAGAAGAAGATTTTTAAAGTTTTTCCCATATAAAGCCTATGCAAAACTAAGTGACCATCCGTGCGGGGTCAATTTTGACCCCGGGTTCATAATTTGAACAATCTTGGTAGAGGTCTACTAGACAATGCTACATGCCAAATATCTTAGCTCTAGGCCTTGTGGTTTCAGAGAAGAAGATTTTTAAAGTTTTCCCTATATATTCCTATGCAAAAACTAAGTGACCACCCGTGCGGGGTCAATTTGGACCCGGGGGTCATAATTTGAACAATCTTGGTAGAGGTCCACTAGACAATGCTACATGCCAAATATCTAAGCTCTAGGCCTTGTGGTTTCAGAGAAGATTTTTAAAGTTTTTCCTATTTGTTGCCATAGCAACCAGAGTTCTGCATAGAATAGAATTCTTTGAACAACTTTGATAGAGCTTCATGCAAGGAACATCCCTGCAAAGTTTCATCAACATTGGCCCAGTGGTTTCAGAGGAGATGTCGTTTGAAGGAAATGGTGGACGACGGACGGACATACGACGTATGCCGGACGGAATGCGATCCTAATAGCTCACTCCGGCATTTTGCGCCAGGTGACCTAAAGACTGTACATCTTTAACAAAATTTTGGCATTTGCAAGTCTTTGGGAAATCTAGTGATGTCTTTGGTTAAATAGTCGGCCCAAAAGGATCAGTTTTGAAGTCAATATGATTTATTTTTTATTGGTGTAATTTTACACTTTTCAAAACCAATCTTGCTATTTTTGGCATAGAAATAGGTGACATGTTATGCAATTAGGTGCCACCTTATACAATTCTTGTCGTTTCTGTTTCTTCTGAAAGTCACTCCTTTAAAATTGGCCTGGTATCATTGCTTTAAGTCTCCTGATGTGCAAAAAGGTGCTGAGCAATTGTCACTTAACACTTCAGAAATACTTATTATCATTTATAGTAGTCTACCGAGAAAGAGCTGTTCCTGACTGAAAATGCACAGAATGAGAAAGTTGGTGTATTCATAGACTACTTATTCCTTAAATGATCTGATTCGCTATAGTCATCATTTGTTTGAATGTTATTGCACATTACATGAATTCATGTCTGTCCTGGCAAATATTCTGTGCTATGATAGAAAGAGCCTCTGATGGAGTAGGTTCTTGCCCAGACCAGAAAAACTTTCAATTAAGTTTCAATGTTACCACTTATATTATTGTGGCCAGACTGAATTCTTTTTTTGATACAAATCAAGCCTTTATTGAATCAAAGGACTGAAAGTGCTGGAGGGTCAATTGTCTCTGAACAACACAGACTTTACATATACATATGTAAATATCAGGACAACCCATGCATGAGTAAAGTTATCAACAAACTGGAGACACAAATGTCCACAGAGTTTGACCTTTAACCATATGTGTAAACTTTACTTTTGATAGGAACCCATGTGCTTATCTTTTGCATTCAGTGACTACATGTATGTTCAACTACCCTATAAAGTATCATAGCTGTGAATGGTAACTGAGAAGTGGATTTTTACAAACCTGAACTGAAAATTCAAAGTTTAACAACTTTTAATGTCATTCAAAAGTTATGGGATTTGCGGCATCTCTACCAACTGCTCTACGTCCGCCGACTATAGAGTTATTGGTAAAATTCGAGTTTTTATAAATTTTTATGTCCAAGTCGTTCGTTCGCGTATTAATAGTATTTACGATTAATTACACATTTAAAGAACAATAACGAAATAATATTATTCTATTCTGAAATGTTTTTAAATTATTTAGATTTATTACTATATAATTTTGGAAACAGAAATCACTATAATGCCTAACAACTGTTTATATGGAACTACTTGTTTGTATGTTGTGCGTTCGGCCGTAAGGCCGATATACTCTGTTAACATTGGCTCGATTTTAACAATCGACCCAAAAATGTTCCAGGCCATGCTGGTATTGAATATCTTTGATATTTTTCTGCATATGATTTGTTTTTCTTGACATGTTTTTGACTTTTAGATACCAGTTAAACTATCTATTAAATAAAATATATGAAGGATTAAAAAGTAAAATTTGTCCTATCTGCTCACAGATTATACACAAGTCCAGAAAATGGGTGTATTTCTTGTTGTATCTGGACTCATCATACTCCCAAGTCCTTTCTGAAACATGAGGTATGCCGCACATTTCATCGCCTCATGCAGACTCAGTGACTGAACCATCTCCATAATGCCATGATGCATTAGTGAAATATCTGTTGTGTTCAATCATCTAAAATATCTAGATGTATTTTAACATCCAATGCTGACACCTGCTATGAGTAACTATGTGCTATGTGTACTAGGACAAGAGTAACTTCCTTGTTCAGGTAAAAGACTCAAATTTTAAATTTCAATAGCACTATTATGAAAATATCTATGAATTTCCATGATAAAATTTGCGTTGAGTATTAACCAATATTTTCCATATATGGCAAAAAAAAAACCAACACAGAAGGACAGAACTAGATGCCACATTGCATAGTACTAAATTTCAATATATATCTTCAAGCAATAGCTAGAATTCATGAAAACTTAAAATGAAAAAAAAAGAGATTTAAGCATTGCTTGGAATCTTTTATAGAGTGGCCTGTGAACTGTTGAAAATTCTTTCAATATCTAGGCCTAACTTTTTCGAGCACTGCCTGGAATATTTTCCAAAAACAAACAGTTTTATAGCTTGAACAGTTAATTAGATGAACCTATATCATCAGAAACATTTCCTATCATAGTGCAGAATATTTGCCAGAACAGGCTGGAATTTATTTCATGTATAATAATATTTAGACAAATGACGATTACAATGAATCAGATCCTTTAAGGGAAACTAGAGCTATCACTAAATGTGATTAATACCACCGAAAGACTGCTTTATAAACTGAGGAAGTTCGTAGTAACAGAATACCTTGCGAAAAAACACTGAATTAGAGATATTTTTCTTGGCAATAACTCTGTAATTAGTCAAGATAGAGTTATGGTTCTTGTACACTGCACTTCCTCTCATTCTGTTGGACCATAGTGTGAAGTTGTATTGAATTCCAACAAGTAGTTTTCAAATTATGCTCTGTGACAAGGAAAAGTACAAATGGGCAATAACTCTGTAAAAACTCAAGAAAGAGTTATGGTTCTTGTACACTGCACTTCCTCTCATTGTGCTAGACCATTGTGTGAAGTTGTATTGAATTCCAACCAGTAGTTTTCGAGTAATGCTCCGGACAAGGAAAAGTAACAAAGGGCAATAACTCTGTAATGAGTCAAGAAAGAGTTATGGTTCCTGTGCAGTGCACTTCCTCTCAATGTACTTGAACATTGTATGAAGTTGTATTGAATTCCAACCAGTAGTTTTCAAGTTATGCTCCGGACAAGGAAAAGTAACAAAGGGCAATAACTCTGTAAATACTCAAGATAGAGTTATGGTTCTTGTACACTGCACTTCCTCTCATTGTGCTAGACCATTTTATGAAGTTGTATTGAATTCCAACAAGTAGTTTTCAAGTAATGCTCCGGACAAGGAACGGTAATAAAGGGCAATAACTCTGTAAATACTCAAGATAGAGTTATGGTTCTGGTACACTGCACTTCCTCTCATTGTGCTAGACCATTTTATGAAGTTGTATTGAATTCCAACAAGTAGTTTTCAAGTTATGCTCCGGACAAGGAAATGTAACAAAGGGCAATAACTCTGTAATTACTATAGATAGAGTTATGGTTCTTGTGCACTGCACTTCCTCTTATTGTGCTTGATCATTGTATGAAGTTGTTTTGAATTCCAACAAGTAGTTTTCAAGTTATGCTCCGGACAAGGAAAAGTAACAACAAGGGCAATAACTCTGTAATGAGTCAAGATGGAGTTATGATTCTCATACACTGCACTTCCTCTCAATGTGCTTGACCATTGTATGAAGTTGTATTGAATTCCAACAAATAGTTTTCAAGTTATGCTAAGGACAAGGAAAATGCAACAAACCGCCTGACTGACCGACCACCGGTTGACTCCTATATACCCCCCCAAACTTCGTTTCGGGGGTATAATTAACGATGATATGATATAGCTGGAATATTACAAAGTAAATTCAAACCAAAACATCAATCATTGTATTAGGTGGCACCAAATTGCAAAACATTTTACCAATATGTATACCAAAAATAACAACACATTTTGTTAAAAGTGTAAAATTACGATAACAAAAAAGAAATTGCATCGATTTCAAGACTGAAACTTCTGGGCCAACCTTTTACCCAAAGACACCACTAGATTTCTCAATGACACCCATAAATGCCAAAATATTGTTGAAAAAAATTTAGCTGTCAAATTAAGAACAATTTACTAGAATATGTCTAAAATGTTGCAAAGAACTGGAGAACATGTATTTTTTTATCTTATAGTTTATAGTACCGGCCGTACCTTGTATTTTTTAACGGGTGAAACTGCCAAAACTTTTGAAAGTTGAAGAGTCAGATATAGATACAATGGATTGCAGGTACTAGACTCTTTGAAAATACCCCTTGGCCTGGTGTATAGCACCTATACACTCAAGACTACCTCTGGGTTTCTAACCAGTTCATCTCAATATAGGTGAAAAATACTGAAAAGCAAGTCTGAAATTTCCAGTGTCAAGGCTAGGATTCGAAGTAGGCCTTTGGATTGATAGTCTAAATCGTTAACCACTGTACCACAGAGCAATCCTGAAGTAATGTAACTGTTGCATGAAGCACTTTCATGTACTTTTCATAAAAATGCACCATTCAATGTATGTTTAAGGGTTATCTAAATGACTCATTACAATACATAACCGGATACCAAAAGATAAACAAAAACATGAATTATTTGCAGGGCCTCAATTCTTTTCTTGTTGTCCTCTTTGTGTACAGTCTAGGGAATCATCTGATTTTTTCAATGTGTCACTTTTTTGTAACGCCACATACTAAATCACCAACAGGTAAAGCTCTCTAATATATCCATTAAACTATACATACATGTATTTCACAATAATGCACCAATTTGATTTTCAGTGTTTGATAAGTAGCTAACATCGCAATGTTGTGATAGTAAAAATATTATATTTAGCTATCAGTTATATCTAGCTAAGGCTCTATAACTATCTAATCCAAGGCATCTTACATCGATAGACATTCCCAAAATTAAATAATGTTATAATGTTCATAAGAAAAGGAATGACTTGGAAGCCCAACCCAACAATTTTGTAAATTGTTGCTTCTTTGTATGGTCTAATTTGAAAGAGTCTCGCCAAAAATAACCTGAACAGTCGCTAAATGAAACACCTACTAATTGCAATAATGTTGATGACATAATTCATGACTTCATTAAACGTTAAGACGTCATACATCACACACTATGCCAGCAACTATTATTCCGACTTTAATTAGTGTTCTCAAATTTGACATACTTTATGATTGTATTTTAGATTTTCATTTGACATGGTAAAATTGCTATTTACTTAAAAGATTGTCTTGTTCCTTCAGGCAAACCAAAAAAATGTAACTAATTAATTTTTTAATTTCTTAAAACGAAGCAAAACAATATGCTGTAATTTGATCTAGTGTTAAAGCCTTTTACTCTACAACCAATTATCTATACTGAGTTTGTACATACTAAATAGTATATTGTGATAAAGTTTCTTCAACATGATTAAATGAACAAGAGCTCTAGATGACAGTAAACTTAACTATTCAAAACACTTTGAAAGAAAATTGAAAACATTTCTATCATAAAGGCTTTAAACTGTTAAAACTAAATTCATACGTGACGAAAATATGAAGGCATAAAAGACGGCGCCAAAGATGTTTTTTTCATTTAAATAGCTCTCCTTAGTGATTGGGTAGTTGAAATGAGCGAAAATGTTTTACAGGTGTTGCATAGATGGATTCGTTCATGATCATTTGAAATATAAGACAAACAGCATATTAACTACTATCCCTTGGTATAGCAAGAAACAGTTTCAACTACTTTTTATTCATAGAATCTTACTTTACATCACAGTAACGTACATTAAGTACATTACGTTACAAGAAATTTTAAGTTATACAAAGAATCTATTAACAAAAATCAAAACATTTCCGCTGGGCTGTGTTTTCCTTTTATACAGGACCGCAGTAAGACCGTCATGTGAGCCACATATCTCTCTTTATCTATAAGAACGTAAATGATATTCTTTATCAATTTAACTTATACGAGTTAAATAAATTATACAAAATATAACACCTTGGGTTATTTTTTATTGAATTTATGCAGATGTAAAGCACTAATTCATATTTTGACTCTTTCAAAAATCTATTCAGTGTGATTTTCATCTTGTAATTCAATTTTTGTTATTTTATTGCATGTATTTTAAAAGAAGTTTAGTTTCCAAACATGGTTTTGATTTACGTACCCTTTCTTGAAGTTTGTGTACAAATCAAAGTTCATGCCCTGGAGGCCTCAAATGTAGAAAAATTATGTGTTTAATTTTAATTTTTGACGAAGCTATTCATCGACTCGCGTCCATGGATCAATTCCTGGTGGCTTCGAATAAGTCTATAGTCATTTCTTATTATCAAGTCTGATACCTGTCAACACTTTCTTGTCGTTTCAAATAAATCAATGAATACTGAGGTATGATTACAACATAGCTAAATAAATTCAGTCAAAAGTTATCTAATCTGACTTTCATCTTCTGCATAGGCCGCACAGAGAGATGATGTAGCAATAACCAAGGCTTATCAGTATGAGGCTTTAGCTTGGACATATCAGTTGAATATTATCTACTGACTAAAGTAAATTTTAATTTGCAGCCATCTATCTATGGAATAGTCTACAATTTGCTGTTAGATAAATAGTATCTCTTACAAATAAAATTGGAATGATGAGCATTTTTCTGACTCCCACCTGGTGACCCAGTCTGGTACAACAGTACTGGTAGAGAGGAAATGATACAATCTTCCCAACACCAAACATTTCTTTATACTTGCTCAAGAGCTGCATCTACTTCCAAGGCTTCCCCTGCACACAATTATCAAAACATCTGGCTGGACTGGCTGGCTACACAAATGCAAATTATTTAACTAATATCTACTACAGAAACAGTACAGGATGCAATTTTTCATCCTGGATAATATTACACAGGATGAAGAACTAGAAATATAAAATTGTTTCTGATTATGGCTGTAAGAATCAAGTCAATAATGTCTGTATCAGTTTGTAGAAGGCAGTTTACTTTGTTGTAGAATATGAATAAGATACTGGAAACAAAAAATCGTTGTTATGTGAAGTAGTTGCTTTCCTAAATGACTTATAAAGGATTGCCTTTAAAGTCTCTGTGAGGCCCATTTAAAAAGGGGTTATTGAGAGAATGAAATTAGGAAATTAAATGGGACCTACCTGACGTCTGTAATGCAGCTCAAAAAACAATATCACACCTTAAGTTTAAAGGTAAACAAGAGGGCCAAGATGGCTCTATATCGCTAACCTTGGTAAAAGTCTACTTGCCTGGTGGAAGACTACCAGACAATGTTATATACCAAATAGGTTTTTCTATATACGTCTTTGTGACCCCCCCCCCCCCATCCCCGGGCAAGGTCAATTTTGACCCCAGGGGCATAATTTGAACAAACTTTGAAGAGGTCTACTAGGCAATGCTACATGCCAAATATCTAAGCTCTAGGCCTTGTGGTTTCATTGAAGAAGATTTTTAAAGTTTTTCCTATATAAGCCTTGTAAAATTAAGTGACCCCCCTGTGCAAGGTCAAGTTTGATCCGGGGGTCATAATTTGAACAATCTTGGTAAAGGTCCACTAGCCAATGCTACATGCCATATATCTAAGCTCTTGGCCTTGTGGTCTCAGAAAAGAAGATTTTAATTTTTTCCTATATAGGCCTATGCAAAACTAAGTGACCACCCGCACGGGGTCAATTTTGACCCCAGGGTCATAATTTGAACAATCTTGGTAGAGCTCCACTAGACAATGCTACATGCCAAATATCTAAGCTCAAGGCCTTGTGGTTTCAGAGAAGATGTTTAAAGTTTGTCCAATATAAACCCGATGCAAAATTAAGTGACCACCAGTGCGGGGTCAATTTTGACCCCAGGGTCATAATTTGAACAATCTTCGTAGAGGTCCACTAGACAATGCTACACGCCAAATATCTAAGCTCTAGGCTTTGTGGTTTCAGAAGATTTTTAAAGTTTTTCGTATTTGTTGCCATAGCAACCACAGTTCTGCATGGAATGGAATTCTTTTAACGACTTTGATAGAGCTTCATGCAAGGAACATCCCTGCAAAGTATCATCAACATTGGCCCAGAGGTTTCAGAGGAAATGTTGTTTGAAGGAAATGGTGGACGGACAGACGTACGACGGACGGAATGCGATCCTAATAGCTCACTCTGACACTTTGTGCCAGATGAGCTAAAAATAGGCACATGTGCCAACTGCAACTTCCTCATACATTGAAGGATTTTGAGTTGACTTGGCATAGCTGCATGTATACCACAGTGTAGTGCAGCTCAAAGGACAATGTCACACTTCAAGTTTATAGGTAACCTAGATTCCCATGTACAACATGACATTGTAGAGCCCCCCGCGTCAAAAGGACTAACTCATTACCAAATAGAGATAGGCCAAAGTACACCTAATTATCAGATGTAACATGCATGTTGAACCACAGAGAAGTGATCTCGATTTTTCTCTACAGCCAGTCATAAAAGTTACAATATAAGCTATTTATAGTAAAACAAAGGGAAGTAATTCTAAAAACAAGGGTAGCTCATGGTGGTGAACATATGTGCCCAGTTACATCGAAATACCTCCGTTCATGAAGAAGAATTGCTCTGGACAAAGATATTCTTGAATTTGACCTTTAACCTCTAAGTGTGACCTTGACCTTACACCTCAGGACCTGATTCTTGTGCATGACACTCTGTCTCATGATGGCTCATCGCAAGGGGGCTCAACAAAAATAGACACACAAGACCATGTGCCAACTGTAACATCCTCATGCATTGAAGGATTTTGAGTTGACTTGGCAAAGCTGCATTTATACCATCATGGAACAATTGGGAACAGACAGACAGATGAAAGGTGACAATCAGGTGATGTAACAAGATGATCATCTACAATGCATGATAAGATTTGAATAATTCCTGATAATATAGCTAATAATGTGCATTAGAACAGAGTTCTGTAAACAATCTATCCACTGCACCAAGTCAATTCAAAATCATTCTCTGTATGAGGAAGTTACAGTCTAGACAAAGTCTTATGTGTCTATTTTTACTTTATTCTCTACGTGTGACCTTGACCATTAAACTACGAACCTGTGTCTTGCACACAACACACTGCCCCCATGTGGTGAACCATGTCAATTCAAAATATTTCAATTCATGACAAAGTTACAACCTGGATAAGCTCATCCAGGCAGCTACACACACAGTAAACTCCCAAACTGACAACAGTTCCTTATTCCTTGTTTTAGTAGCATACTTTCTCAAAGGAATGTTGTGCATGATTTTTTTTGGAAGGTGTGGCAGGAGCAAATAACAAAGGTGTCCATCATGATTGAAAACTGTAATTCTTTGGTGAATGATACAAATGAGTATTCGTTTCTTCAAAAAAAATTCCATTTACCTGAAAATAAAATAAAACAAAACAAAATTAGTGGGCAGCTTTATTTGCAGTCCAATGAAAAAGGAACTTTACATATACATTCCTTTTCATTTGAAGGCAAATAAAGCTGCCCACTAAGTATCAATATGAACTACTCCTATCACTCTTCCTGACTTCTTACTTTCATAGGTTAAAACTGTCTTAGGTTACCGCCTTTGAGAGTCAGTTACCCTTAATGTTTACACAACAGTAGGGCATTCACCTCAGGATCGGAGAGTCCCGGGTTTGATCCCCGCCAATGCTGGTAGTGTCCTTAACCAAGACATAGATACTTCCCTATTACCTAACTCTCTTCAATATTGATTCCATTTTGAGTGAATTAAAATACTCCTATCACTCTTCCTGACTTCTTACTTTCATAGAATAGACTAAACTAAATATTGTACTCAGACAGCGATTGTTTCATACCAATTTAACCATGCATGTTTTAAATCTGTATAAAACACCACACAACACCCACAAGGAACCAGACCCACTCACAGAAGAGTAAATCATCCAACTATGAGAAATGGTTGTGGACGAATGACACACTTTGGCTTTGGCATCAACTTAACGAAGGTACTGCTTTCTGAAGTGCAACAAGTAAAGACCATCACAGAAAGAAAGAAAGCCATGTCTCAATACACAGAACAAAACACATACTAAAGTAAAAGGTGGAATCCATTTCTTTTACCCAAGTATGGAATAATTGGACAAAGCTTAACTAGACTACCTCCAAATAGAATCCATCTCTATCTCTGAAGCCAGACCTTGAAACCTGAGACCTGAAACGAAAGATCCTGTATATGCCGGCTCCATCTCTCTCCACACACCAGAAACAGCAGATCTGACCCTACCAGCCAAGGGATTCAGGTGCTATTCCAACACAACACTTCTTACGCACATATCGGCACTGGATTACCTCATGGTTTAAACACAGACACTGTCCTACGAAAGGGACCCCTTCTAGGATGCAACACAATTCCTTCTGATGACGGGGACAAGAACAGTTTAAGTGACAAGGGTTGCATATCATTATCGCCCTACAGAAGTACCCCAAATGATTGTGGCAACTGACAGGTCTTGAAGCTGAAGTCTACGGCAGACGAGCAAGACCTAGTTCACCCAACACGCCAACATGCTCCCCTGTGACGGAGCACGGGGTGCAATGACTTGTGATGGTCTTTGCTTGTGGTGATGCCATAAGAGAGGCTGAAGTCTACGGCGGACGAGCAAGACAGAACATAACTGCTTAAGACACCAATTTATGCCATTACTGTGTATCAAAAAGCAAAACTGTATGTAAATTCCTTTTGTCTCTTGACCTTATACTCACACACTTTGTTTTATTGTTTCTGTTAGTCTGTTTCAAGCTTGGGCATACCCAGCAGGCTTTCAAGTTCAGTCAAAGTCATGTAGCCAGTAGCCAGTAGCTAATGCCTTGCAAGGAAGTGGTCAAGGTAATAGAGGTAAAAGTGTTAGAAATTCAAGGTTTTATGAAGAGATTTGGTTATGTAACTACTAACTAGTAACAACTTTCAAGCATAAATGAAATCCTTTCTTTAACAAAACACTTTGTTCAAATGATTGCCCTAATCAATTTTTAGGTCAGTCCTTATAATGAAACAAACTTGCAGCTAAACAGAAATATTTGTCAAAAATAATTGACCAAAATGGTACTTACAGAAAATTTATCTTAAACAAGGTTTTGTTTTGACAGAAATTTTTGTCAAAAATGATTGGCCGAAACACTCCTCTAAATGACCAGGTAATGTGAAGCTTTTGTTAAAAGATTGCCAAAATTGTCCTAACATGAGTATTTAAATGGCATAAATGCTTTAGTTTCTGAAACAATAAAATTATCTTGCCATTTGACTATTATATATATAATCTCAACCACTTGCTTTCTCTCTTCAAAGCACTAAGATACTGGAAAGGACTATACTGGACAGCCTACTGGGTATATCTCAGTTTAAAGCCTGTTACCAAGATATTAAATGTGTGCCTAACCTAGGAAGCCTGCTTGGCATAGCCAACTTGAAGACAGACTTACCATAAAGCACATTCAGATGGAGTATTCACACGGTGGGGAATCACGTGATCAAAATAATCTCTACACAAAAGTAAATCTATGAAAATGTTAAAAAATAATGAAAGTTGTTTAGCTTTAAATATGAAATGTAGCCTATCTTATGGCGACATTACCGTATTCTAGAACTACATAGGTCTCAATCATAGTCTCCTTCCGATTGTAATAAACACTTCAGTACACTGAACTAATTTAGTTTTGAAGTGTTCAGCACAATCAGAAGATGATTGTTATTGAGACTTGAGTAGTTCTAGAATACGTTAATGTTGTCATAAGACAGTCTACTTTTTATAATCACAGCTGAACAGCTTTCATTATTTTATAACATTTTTCATATATTCACTATTGTTTAGAGATTATTTTTATCACGTGATTCCCCACCGTGATTCAGGGGATGACAAAAAAATACAGCAAAAGCAAGAATCGAGATTACAGACCTACAAATATCTCTACATTTAAAAAAAAAAATACAAAAGATCAAAACATTTGTACACTGACTGACCTAAAAACCATCACATTATTTTGTGCACACAGTTAATAAGATGCTAACCACTAGCTATCTTTCTCTAAGACACTTAACTTGTGCCTAACCCAAAAAGCTTGCTAGTTTTAGATTTTCTAATATTTGTACAAAAAGGCACAAATGAAATATTAACATAATCAAATTTTGTTGCTATTCAAAGTTGAAGATAAATAATTTTCAATGATGAGAAACCAAAGGCCAATTATGGCTCATGTACACAAAAGTCATTACTGGTTACATAGTATGATTTTGTTGAAAATAATTGGTATAAACTGTCCTTAAAATGAATTATATTCCTAACAGGATCTTTTTATAAAAACTGACTTGGCCTTATTATGAACTTTCTAAACTACAAGAAGTCTTTGTCATAAACAATGAGTCAGAACAGTCCCTTAAAATGAAACTTATACCCTATGATAAGTTTTTGTCAAAAACGAGTTGCATGAAGAATCCTTACAATGAAATTAAGGGGATGTTATGGCTTTGCCATTTGTGTTGAGCATGTCAAAAATATGTAACAAACATTAAGCAGCAAACCCATTTAGTCACAAATTAGTGTTAAGACCTAGTTACTGGCTACATTGTACAAATGAAAGTATAATATTCTGAACTGATATTGAAGTAAATAGAACTGTTTTTAGTACATTTACATAAAATGCCTACTTTTAAACATCTTTTTAGACAGAATAACTCCTTCAAAGCATATATTAAATCCTTTTTTATGAAAACACTTTGTTAATCAATTTTTAGGTCAGTCCTTATAATGAATCAAACTTGCAACTTAACAGAAATTTTTGTCCAAGATGATTGACCAAAATGGTACTTAAAAGAAAATTTATCTTAACCAAGGTTTTGTCTTGACAGAAATTTTTGTCAAAAATGATTGGCCGAAACGCTCCTCTAAATGATCCTACTGGTTAATGTGAAGCTTTTGTTAAAAATGATTTGCCTAAAATTGTCCTAACAGGAGTATTTAAATGGCATAAATGCTTTAGTTTCTGAAACAATAAATTATCTTGCCATTTGACTATTATACATATAATCTAAACCACTTGCTTTTCTCTTTAAAGCACTAAGATACTGGAAAGGACTATACTGGACAGCCTACTGGGTATATCTCAGTTTAAAACCTGTTACCAAGATATTAAATGTGTGCCTAACCTAGGAAGCCTGCTTGGCATAGCCAACTTGAAGACAGACTTACCATAAAGCACATTTAGATGGAGTATTCAGGGGATGACAAAAAAAAATACCAAAGCAAGGATCAAGATTACAGACCTACAAATATCTCTACAATTTTTTTTTTTAATTTACAAAAGATAAAAACATTTGTACACTGACTGACCTAAAAATCATCACATTATTTTTGTGCACACAGTATATCAGATGCTAACCACTAGCTATCTTTCTCTAAGGCACTTAACTTGTGCCTAACCCAAAAAGCTTGCTAGTTTCAGATTTTCTATCATTTATACAAAAAGCTTAACAAAGTTGAAGATGAATAATTTTAAATGATGAGAAACCAAAGGCCAATTAAGGCTCATGTACACAAAAGCCATTACTGGTTACGTAGTATGCTTTTGTTGAAAATGATTGGTATAAACTTGTACTTTAAATGAACTTTCTTCCATGCAGGATCTTTTGTAAAAAATAACTTGCTCTTAATCTTATAACAAACAAGAAGTTTTTATACAAGAGGGCCATGATGGTCCTATATCGCTCACCTTGGTACAAGTCCACATGCCTGGTGGAAGATCACTAGATAATGTTATATACCAAATAAGTTTTCCTATATACGCCTTTGTAAAACAAATGATCACGCCCCCCCCCCCCAGGCAAGGTCAATTTTGACCTCAGGGGCACAATTTGAACAAACTTTGAAGAGGTCTACTAGGCAATGCTACATGCCAAATATCTAAGCTCTAGGCCTTATGCTTTCAGAGAAAAAGATTTTTAAAGTTTTCCCTATATAAGCCTATGTAAAACTAAGTGACCCCCGGTGCGGGGTCAATTTTGACCCGGAGGTCATAATTTGAACAATATTGGTAGAGGTCCACTAGCCAATGCTACATGCCAAATATCTAAGCTCTAGGCCTTGTGGTTTCAAAGAAGAAGATTTTTAAAGTTTTTACTATATAAGCCTTTGTAAAACTAAGTGACCCCCGTGCGGGGTCAATTTTGATCCGGGGGTCATAATTTGAACAATCTTGGTAGAGGTCCACTAGCCAATGCTACATGCCAAATATCTAAGCTCTAGGCCTTGTGGTTTCAGAGAAGAAGATTTTTAAAGTTTTTCCTACACAAGCTTATGTAAAACTAAGTGACCCCCCGTGCGGGGTAAATTTTGATCCGGGGCTCATAATTTGAACAATCTTGGTAGAGGTCCACTAGACAATGCTACATGCCAAATATCTAAGCTCTAGGCCTTGTGGTTTCAGAGAAGATTTTTAAAGTTTTTCCTATTTGTTGCCATAGCAACCAGAGTTCTGCATGGAATGGAATTCTTTGAACAATTTTAGTAGAGCTGTAGAGCTTCATGCAAGGAACATTCCTGCATAGTTTTATCAACATTGGCCTAGAGGTTTCAGAGGAGATGTCATTTGAATCAAAATGTTGACTGACGACGGACAATCATCGATCAGAAAAGCTCACTCTGGCATAGCCAGGTGAGCTAAAAAAAAAATTGGTCAGAACAGTCCCTTAAATGAACCTTATGAAAAATTATTGTCAAAATGAGTTGCCTAAACAATCCTTATAATGTCCATACTAGCCCTAGAGAAATGAGAGGTTTAAATCAGTTCTTAAATAAACCTACTGTCTTGTGGTCAAAAATGATAAGTCTTAACAGCAATTCTAAGAAACTCAATAATAATTATAAAGACTGCTATGGCACCATAAAACCTCGAGTTCATAACACTTTTTCCTCTTTTACCTCAACCACTTCCTTGAAAGTCATTGGCCACTAACTACTTGACTTTGACTGAACTTGAAAGCCTGCTGGGTATACCCAAGCTTGAAACAGACTAATAGAAACAATAAAATAAAGTGTGCAAGTACAAGGTCAAGAGACAAAAGAGATTTACATGCAATATTGCATTATGATACACATTAATGACATAAATTGGTGTTAAGATGCTCTTAACCAGTAATATTCTGTCTCAAAAACATGGCTTCCTTCTGTTGTTAGTAGAATTTTTACAATTTCTTTCTGCCTAAACAGTCCTAGTTACTAAAGTGCTGAATCAAGCCAGCAGGAACAGGTAACAGTTCTTGCCAGACCAACCCATGAGAACTAGGCTTAGGGCCCCAACAAAGAATCACCTGAAATGTTTTGTCCATCATGGGATGAACTGAAAAAGCTGACAAAAGCAAACAATTCCTTCCTGTGACCACCATGAATGCAGACAGAGAGAGACTTATATGAGTAGTTCAAGTTTTCTCAACAATAATAACTAGAGCTATCACTAAATGTGATTAATACCCCCGAAAGACTGCTTTATAAACTGAAGAAGTTCGTAGTAACAGAATACCTTGCAAACAAACTAAAAAGAGATATTGTTCTTGGCAATAACTCTGTAATTTGTCAAGATAGAGTTATGGTTCTTGTACACTGCACTTCCTCTCAATATGCTTGACCATTGTATGAAGTTGTATTGAATTCCAAACCAGTAGTTTTCAAGTTATGCTCCGGACAAGGAAAAGTAACAAAGGGCAATAACTCTGTAAATTGTCAAGATGGAGTTATGGTTCCTGTGCACTGCACTTCCTCTTATTGTGCTTGACCATTGTATGAAGTTGTATTGAATCCCAACTAGTAGTTTTTGAATTATGCTCTGGACAAGGAAAAGTAACAAAGGGCAATAACTATGTAATGAGTCAAGATAGAGTTATGGTTCCTGGGCACTGCACTTCTTCTCAATGTACTTGACCATTGTATGAGGTTGTATTAAATTCCGACCAGTAGTTTTCAAGTTATGCTTCGGACAAGGAAAAGTAACAAAGGGCAATAACTCTGTAATTACTCATAATAGGGTTATGGTTCTTGTACACTGCACTTCCTTTGATTGTGCTTGATCATTGTATGAAAATGTATTGAATTCCAACCAGTAGTTTTCAAGTTATGCTCCGGACAAGGAAAAGTAACAAAGGGCAATAACTCTGTAATTAGTCAAGATAGAGTTATGGTTCTTGTACACTGCACTTCCTCTCAATATGCTTGACCATTGTATGAAGTCGTATTGAATTCCAACCAATAGTTTTCGAATTATGCTCCGGACAAGGAAAAGTAACAATGGCAATAACTCTGAAATGAGTCAAGATAGAGTTATTGTTCTTTTGCACTGCACTTCCTCTCATTGTGCTTGACCATTGTATGAAGTTGTATTGAATTCCAACCAGTAGTTTTCAAGTTATGCTCCGGACAAGGAAAAGTAACAAAGGGCAATAACTCTGTAATTTGTCAAGATAGAGTTATGGTTCCTGTGCACTGCACTTCCTCTAAATGTGCTTGACCATTGTATGAAGTTGTATTGAATTCCATCAAGTAGTTTTTAACAAGGTGTCACACGTGACACCCTTGTTATAGTAGGCAATTTTGAAAACGACTCAGCGGAGGGGCTTATACGTTTGACGCTGGCCGGAGTAAGCCGGGGTACGCCGGTATATCCAAACCTCATTGCTTAAAAGGCGCCGATTTCATTCTGGCTTTTTGAAACGAATAGAACGGCGTACGCCTGATGCGTCAAACGATAGTCCCTGACAGTTTGAACAGCCATAGGTTTCTCCTTTCGCCTGCAAAGTAGATCGACTTTCGCTGAAACGCGTGTGGATCGTGTTTGTGATCTCGACTTAAAAATAAACTAAAACCCGTTTCCGTTGCGTAATACACGTGTTAATGCTTTAAATCATTGTAACACTAATGTAGGCAAAATTCAGAGTATTTGAATTACTACACCATCAGGCAGATTCAGGATCAAAACTTGTTTTGGCATCCCGCATGTATACATGTATCATGGAAATTAAACGTAATCGAGAGGAGTATTTGGATCCGACATTTCATACAATGTGAACATCCTTATTTCCATTCAGTAAAATTACATGCGTGCTTAAAACGGAAATGGATAATAAAAGTGGGTTTTTGTTAAAGGGGGAGGTATTATAAACATAAACGATGAAGTAAATAAATGATACAATGTATTCGGTTTAATTGTCGGCTTTCATCAAATGATTTTAAATCCATTCGGACTCGAAAAGACACCCCGCCATTTTGAATGACCACAAAACAGCGACCGATAGTGGCGACCCTTAACTTAGCGACCGATAGACGTTATTGAGATATGCTGAGTTACTCCGCTTGAGTTAACGGTGTAACCGGTGAAGAGGTTAAATAATTTCTGTTACCTCCAGAGAGTTACAACGTGTTTACTGTTCGTTTTATAAACAATAGAAAATGATCCTAGACGAGAAAGAATGGCCCTCTTTGGCCAAGGCATGTTTGGTAAAGTGTTGAATTACATAATTGAAATCACTTAAATATCAACTTATCATATTTGCAGTCTCACGTAAGAAATGGATTGCTTTGCATTTACTAGGCAATATCCCCAGACTTTTTCCAACTTTACCGGTTAGTTTGTCTAGATCATCTTGTAACATAGTGCAACCTGTAAATATTTTGAATGCTCGGATTTAATTGAATATAGCTAGGAAGTGTCTCCTTGTCTGGTCCCTGGAATTTTATTGAGTGAACCAGACTTGGAGACTGTGCTTGTCTGGTTCAACTGGACAGAGACAAATGGGGGGATATGTCTCAACGTCCAGCTCTATTTCTGTTAACCGACAACCTATACTGTAAAATTATTTGTAACAAATAAAAAAACTTTATTACTTTTGAAATACATGTATTTGCTTGACCTGAGTGAGAGGAAAGCAGTGTCTTTATTTATGCTAAATTTACTAATAGTTCATTTTTCTACTATTGCATAACTTTGCACCAGTTAATGGGAGTGTGTCTTTAAATTCACTTGTTCACACATTTGTACAACACACATCCAATGTCAACATAAACAATATCGGATTTATTCAAAGATATAAATGTTCTTGTTATTACTGAAGCATAATATATTTCATTTATAGTATTGCTATGTTAGTGCTCACCATGTACATACTTCATTAATAGTGTTACTATTTAAGTGCTCACCATTTTGCAGAGGACACCTTGTTGTCAGCACTTTCAGTGCTTTGATTAAGTTATGCTACGGACAAGGAAAATGCAACAGACCGCCCGACCAACCACCGGGTGACTCCTACATACCCCCCTAAACTTCGTTTCGGGGGTATAAAAACAAGTGGACAGAGTAATACTGTACATGAAATACTGGTATATAACCCTTTATCACATTTTGAGCCCTAGGTATAACCTTAACCATCAAAGTGATTTTTAACACAACTTGATCTCCTGATGAAACTGTTTCAGGTGTGTATTTTCTATGTGAAAATTGTAGTGCCTTTTTTTAGTAATATTACATTTTAGTTTTTATTTATTGCTAATATCTTAAAACCTTAATTTAAATTTATTTAATTAAATAATTAATTGATCGATTAATCAATTTATTAATTATTCATTTATACTAGCTTTATTTATCATCTTAAAACCTTAATTTAAATTTCTTTTTTTTTATTGTTTTTTATTCATTTATTTAATTTTTAAATCTACTAATATTGATTTTATTTATTTATTTATTTATTTATTTATTTATTTATATAGCAATACAATTGTCACATAAAAGACACACAACTGCAAACAGTTAATGTATGCAAACTAAAAAAAAGCTATAAATGTTTTACAACCACCTTCACAGACTTTAAAATCATAATCAAACGGGATATGTATATGTGACTAAAAGCACATGTGAATGAAAACCACTTAAAAACTAAGACCAGTTTTCAGGTCTTCCATAAATGATCTATGTTACCAGGGTTGACTGCCTATATTCAATATGAACAAACATCACTCGTACTCTACGGTTATGCAATGTTATTAAATTTGTTTTTGTTTTCATTGTCAAATTAACTACAACTACACATTACCTGTAACATTCTATAGTGTACATGTCCTCTGTGGCTGTATTGATGTCAAGATGATCAAGCATTTGATCAATGGAAAGAGCCGATTCTCAGGCAGATAAACCTAGCATACTGCCACTCTGTACTTTGCCTTCTCGCAAGTAGTAAGCAATTACCAGAATGCCTGTTTAATTTCACCTGAAAATAGAAATAAAGAGTATATAAAAGCAGCCATAGGTGCTCCCTAAACCATGTGTTTCGAAAGTATTAAACAGCACAATTCTAAAGTGACAAGTATGTTTTACTAATTATACTCAACACAGCTTGAATCTGCCATGAATAAATGATAAACATATCTTAGAGAGCAATGAATAATAATTTTTAAAAAAATAAAAACTATACATAATCTATGTTTATATACTAAACGTAATTTATAATGCACCAGCTGCCTTTTTCCTTCTTTAATCTAATATTGACCCTTTCAATATATGCCAGATTATTTTTAGTTATGAAATCAGTGCACGAAAGCTATCGTGTCTTGCATTTATGAAAATATTGGGTAGATACTTTAATTAAGGACGTCATTTCTGTATAAACCAAGTTCCTAAATTTTCTGTTGTTACAGAATACAAAATTGGTTATATGTATCCATTGGTTCCTTAGTTTTGGCACTAGACCAACCAACAACATTCTCACAAAGTAATGCTAATGTGCCTATACTATTGCTCTCTCCATTGTTCTTTTAGCCAAATAAAATTTTTTCGTCACATAACAGACTGAATAAATAGAATTTACATTTTTGATTTACGTATCTTTTCTTGAAGTTCGTGCATTAATCAAAGTTCACGCCCCAGAGGCCTCGAATGTAGAAAAAATATGTGTTTAACTTTAACTTTTGACGAAGCAATTCATAGACTTGCGTCCATGGATCAATTTTATTTTGCATTCCAAATACTTGGTGGCATCAAATGACAGCAACTTCAGGATTATTACAAATTATCCGACACACATTTTTATAATAAAGTGTATAAAACTCTTGGTTTATTAAGAAATGCTCACAAGAAGTTAAACTACAAGCCTATAAGAGGGACTCATCAGACCAGTTTTAGAATATGCATGCTCAGTATGGGATCCCCACCAGTTATATTTAAAAGACAAATTAGAAGCAGTACAGAAACGCTCAGCAAGATTCATTTCTTCGAATCCAGGAAGCATGACTGAAATTTTAGAAAAGTTAAAACTAGATTCTTAAAATGGAAGGAGGAAACAGAGTTGTCTTATTTTATTCTGTAAGGGTTTGAATAACGCTGCAATGGTACCTGTTAATAATCTTGTTAAACCTGTAAGTGTTACAAAGAACAAACACGATGAACATTTCAACTTAATTTATGCTCGGACAGATGTTTTTTAAATTTAGCTTCTTTAATACCCATATGGGATTCGAATTTACTACCCATGGAATTATACAGAATTACAGGAAATCAACTAATCCAGTGAATACGTTTATTAAGGAAATCAGAAAAAGTGAATAGATAGTCCAACACTTGATGCAAGCGCGGTGAAATAATGTCCGTAAGATGTATCACCGTATTCAATCAAAATCAAGATCAAGAAGATCACAATTCTCTGGTAATGCACTGAACTTTTTCCAACACATGGATCCCTTCATAGTTTAGATTTAATGCATGCAACACTTTAACCAAGTTTAAAATAAAATAGGACCTAAGTTCAGTCAAGAGTTTTGTATTTAACACTTTGATATCCCTGAAGACTTTATTGAAGTTTTCAAATAAATCCCATAACCCTTTACAGAACTGATGTATGATTATCAGTGTTTATGACATTAAGTTTCCTAGAACATTTATAAACAAAGTGCATATTAACCTCAGTCCTTTAGGTCGACATTTGGTGTTCAGCTCCAACAGGTAAATCAAGTCTTCTGACATCTTCTCTCACTCTGTATGTCTGCATAAAGAATTCAAATTTGTACAATTCAGTGTTCACCTCTTGACTCTGTTAGAAATATTTTGAAGATTACTTTTAGCAGTCAACAGTTGCAACAATTAATTGAGAATACATCTCACTTGTCCCCAGAGAGCAAATAAGGCTTAATCCTTTAATATCAAGAATAAATTGATCAACTATTATATTCAGTAAACATTATAACCTTACCTCTGGGCCATTTAATATACATAATGTATTTTGTTGTACACTTGCATACAATGGATATTTCACACATTGTTGAAAAGATCAACTGAACATAATACATGCACACATTAATATGAACAACAAATTAAATCATATAGTCTGAATATCACCCTTGAGCTATGACCTTATGTTTTTCTTCAGTTTTTACCACTGTTTTACAATATGCTAAAAATACATTCACTACACAGTGCTCAAGATAAGACTATACCTTACTGACTGCAAGTCAGTTTGCCTTTGCAATGAGTACAGATCATGATCACTCTGCGCACCAATGGCCTGTAGAACTGCTGTGTGCTATTATATGCTTGTGTACTGACTTAGTACAGTATAGTAACATTGTACAGTATATAGACCTACCATAGATGGTTGTTTTTTATATAAAATTTCAAATGGCAATAACTCAATGAGATATCAACTGACTGGAACATACTAAGGACATACACAATTACACTTCATACCCACGCTTCCTATCAAGTTTTATAAATATCCAGCAACAGGATTAGGAGACAAAAGGGCCACATTTTTTGATATTTTCCTTTCTTTAACATTTCTTCTGATATTTTCCTTAACATTGAAACAGACATTTTCCTTCATATTTCAACTAATATTTTCTAATAACATTTTTCAGAGATCCTTGAATGTGATGTGAACTTTCAATTTGTGAACAAGAGCTGTCTCATATTTAAAGTGACGAATGCCCCCTAAAGAGGTGTCTCACAGTCTGTGTCCTCTCCATGTGTTCAACAATTGTGCCACATAATTTTAAAATCTTTTCATGCATGACAGAGTTACCATGCATACAATATTCCATTACCTTTAAACTCTTAAGTGTGACCTTGACCTTTGAGGTAGGGACATGGGTCTTGCACAGACACATCATCTTGATGCGCTGAACATTTGTGCCAAGTTATTTTAAAATCAATTAACACATGACAAAGTAACAGTTTGGACACAAATGTGTGCATATATACATGATACTAATACTTTCACACTCTTAGTATGACCTTGACCTTTGAGGTAAGGATGTGGGTCTTACACGCGACACGTTGTGCTGAACATTTTTGCAAAGTTATTTAAAAAATTTCAATGCATGATATGAAGACTTTTGCAAACTTATTTCAATAAAATCAGATCTGAAAGTTAGTCACCACTTCTCAGATCGGCCTTTTTTCCATTTAAAATCTTTAAGCAGATCATATGTTTTGAATATGTATTTTATCAAGAAGTAACATAGGTCAGCTATATCTCCATACAAACAGGGAGAAAACAATACAACAGTCACTTGAAGAAAGAATATTTGTTGAAATAATGTTTTTGACCACAGATCTACATCTTAACTTGAAGTGTGTAAAAAGGTAATAAAAAAGGCCTCAAAAGTAGGGTTACCCTGGAAATATCAACCCCATGATAAAACTGTCTCTGTCAGCACATTTTATTCCAATCTGAAGAAAGCTTAAATGGTATAGTTTGCAACCTAGGTATAAATAGTTAAAAATATTGCAATTAAAAATGACTGCATACTTTTAAAGTGTCACTGAAACAGGGCCATCACCGAAACAGGGCCACCTACAGTACAGGCCTGGAGGATTATGCAAAAAACGCGAAGTGTGGAGTGAGTAGAAAAACGTGACTTCGCGTAACTCGGAGAAAAAACGAAAATGACTCCACTGAATGGAGTCACTTCGCGGCTGTTTGGAGGGAAAAAATTTGATCGCAGGACTTCGCGTTTCTCCGAGTATTTTGAAGCGACTTCGCGTAAAAATATTTATTAACTAAAATATTGGTAAAGCACACCTGTAAAAGCACGCTGTTGAATTAAGATCCATTGAATCACAAAGGTCGAATCAGACATCGCCGCCGACGTTTTTCGTTGATAATTGCCGCTACTGTTTGCAGTGTTATGTTGTTTTGTTACGAGATCAAAGAACAAACGCCGACGCACATTGTACATGTGAGTTTTGTTTGATCTTAGTGAAGCACGTGGCATCAAACAGACCGAGATATTTGACAGTTTGAGACATGAAAAAGTAATTCTAGACAATAGTCTGATAATTTTGGATTTTAGAAATAATAGTTTGGAATAGTTGATGTTATGAGTAAGTTTTATTTTTGATGATAAAAAATATTGAACACGCTATACAAATGTGCATTGGTCGGCAAATATTTTTGAATGTAATATGCATACAACTCAAAAACATTTTACATGTAGACATATTTCTAACGCATATAATAAATTTGATTTTTATGTCCCGTAAACCCGTTCATTTACCTGTAAAACCAAGCGAAGTGCCGCGATTTTACTCCCGCGAAGTGACGCGATATTTCTCCAGACGCGAAGTCACTTCAGGCACTCCAAGCTCACTCGAAGTCACGTTATTTTTCCCCGAGTTACTCACGCGAAGTGTGGCGTGAAAAACTCCACACTTCACGTTTTTTGCATAATCCTCCAAGCCTGTACTGTAAGATACATACTGGTAGATCTTCAAAATCAGGATGTAGCCATGCAAGACGTGAACGACTGGTAATCATGACAAAAAGTAGCTGTATCCCTGTTTCTCATATTCCCGGGGTTTCTCATATTCTCGTTTTTTACTTTAAAGGTGTCAAATTGGCAACTCTATGTTATCATTTACAGAGATATGATACAAAACTGGCGCAAAAAAGTTTGAAGTGATTTGACTGAAAATTAATGAAAATATTGGCATCTTCCTGAAAATGCTGAAATTTCCTTACTTCTTTGTGGTGGGGTTAGTACGAGTGCCCATGTTGTTTTATTCTGCTGTCTATCATTGTTATTTTTATGTTAATTTGTAACATATTATGCCAAGCTATGCACCTTGCCATTTACAAGGGTTTGGATTCTACAATGGGGCAATGCTCGAGACTCAAACATAAATCCCTGAGAATACGCGAAACTCTCTTCTCATTTCTGAGTATGAGGGTGACCTCAGATACTGAAACAAAATTTACATAAGGAGAAAAATCATGCAATTTATGATGATATCAACTGAAAGACGAGTAGTTTTTCTATCAAATAACATGTAAAAAAATTTGCTAAAATGTGTACTGTTTTATAGGTAACAAATTTACACGCTTAGCCCCTTGAGAATACGAGAAAACAGGATATTTAGCGATTTTATACAGAAAACTGTAGAGTCTGTATTTATAGGATTCAAACCTTTAAAAATATACAGAAGATCTCGATTTTCCAGCATGCCTTGTTTACATGCTTGGGACGTGCGGCTGCCATTGGTACATAAAGGATAAAACATACACCACAGGGCAACAATAACCAGGAACCGTAGAGTATTCCTGCTAACACGACGTTCTCTTACAAATGGCGGACTACTGGCAAGGGAGGTTACTCTAGCACAGTTTATGTTATGTTAGAATACACTTCCCACAATGGTTACTTCCCCTTACACAACTTATGCAAACATAGCCTGGATTTTTTGTGACTTTGACAGTTGCATTCTACAGAAAAAAATAATTGTTTAATTTATACAAGCGATATATATTGCAACATCATGATCTGTCACTAGTTCCTCAGTTAGTTTACTTGTTTATCTTGGAATGTGTATAATTTCAAATTTACAGACCCGGATTCACTATACTTTGCAGGAATTTCTATTTGAACCTTTTTGTTTGACTAGATCTAGTTAGTTCTAAAATATGTTTGATGAACTTTCATTTTCACAAAAATCTGAGAGCGAGCAGCATCTCTTCAAAATTATATAAAAATCATAGTAGATCTAGTGGAGGACTCTTTGTCTAAATTACTAAATCCAGACTGGTCAAAATGGTATGGTATATTCGGGTTTTATCGTTGGTACCGGTTTCCCATATGACCAACGCCCCCAGAAGAGTTTAGTTATTTTAGGTTTCGGGGGATAGTGCAAGATACAGAAAGCGTCCCAATTCCAGAGACACTGCTGGTTCTTTATCATGCCAGGTTTTCACCCATACATGGGACCTCGGTTTTTAAGTCTCATCCGAAAGACTGTTAGTAATTTTAGTTGGTCAGCCCTGGGAATCGAACCCACAACCCCGTGATTATAAGTCTCGTGCTCTACCTATTGACCTATCCGGGCTGACTAAATGGTCAAAATGTTCTTGCAGCAATGATATTAACACGTTTTGATTTGCTTTTAAAAACACATTTTCAGCCGTGTTAGATACAGTGGTTTCTGTGTCCTTTCTTGCATACCAGATAGGGATTTCTTCATAGAAAAGAGCCAGAAAGCCTTTATTTGTCTTATGTACAATATCATTGAAAAAAATACTGCACTTTATTTTATGTTTTTCATGGAATTATATAAAAAATCTATAAAGAGTTTTCTCAGTGAAATAAAAGTGACCATTTTTATTTGTCTTTAACCTTGACTAACGTCAAAAAGTATACCGAGCGTAAACCATGCGACGATGACGTCATTTGTGCTATGTTTTTTTTATGACATCGATATTTTATAGAAACAAACTGAGCAAAAGTAGAGTAATAACCATAAAATAAACAGAAGAATTGTTGGTATCAATGTAATATCACGTTAACACCAACAGTAGTTATTTTGGTGGCCACTCGGTAAAATTATAATGTGATATTACACCAAAACCAACAATTATCCTCTATATATTTAAAACAGGTAGATCTATTTCGATTTAAAGGGCAAAGTTAGAAATGATTTTGGTACAAATATTAAAGATCATTTCCCCCGTAAGCCATCTTATTTGAAATTGTGATCCTTGGATTTGAAAACGTTCCTATCTTCGTAAATCTTGATACGATACTAGGAATTACGGACACTTCGGACCACGGACATTTCGGACCAGACACTTCGGACCAGATTTATACACTTCGGACCAGATTTGCAGATTTGTTACCTTCTCAAAATAAAGAATTAATTGATTATTATTATTATTATTTATAAGTTTAACTAACTGTATAACATGTTATATGTCATTAAATACTTTGTGTTTGTCAATATTTTGATAGCAAAGTGTTTATGGCGTAAATTGCGGCTGTAATTTGCAAACATTGTAACAAGTTGTTGTTTTAATAATTGACACGTTCGGTCATTGTCTCGCACCTTTAAGAGCCGTGTATAGTGTCAAATTGGACAAGACAATTATGAATAAATTTAAAAAATGATGTTCTGTTATTTCTAGTTTTTGTTTAACTTTCTAAACAAAAGACCATAGTCAATGAACATGACAATTTGAATAAATTATGTTACTTGAACTGAATTTTTCCTAAATTTATCTTATTAAGATTTTTGACTTAAAAATGTTGCGTTTTAATTGAACCACGGACCTATATACACATGGATTGGCAGCTCTCGTATCTTCTATACAAGATCAACCTTTTTATCGCGGATGGCGAGATTTTATGCGAGATTTTAGCATCGATGGACAATATCCGAGGTTTGCCGAAATCGAAAACTCCCAGCGTCCACCTGTCCTCCATCTTGAAAAATAATCAAATTTAATCGTGTCTTCTTCAATATTTATGGCTCAATAGTTTTTGTTTTTTCTCTTTAAGTAACATTAGTCTCATTCCAACCTATATCTGTTTTTCGTAATGCGTAATTTTTATCGATTTTGTATGTTGAAATTTTGTCAGCGCGATGTTGAATGAAGCTTCCCGCCGTCCTCCATCTTGGAACGTATCGGGGAAAAACGTAAAGAATAAATCAAATTGAATCGTGTCTACTTCAATATTTATGGCTCAATAGTTTGTATTTTTCTTTGTTTATGCAACTTTTGTCTTATTCCAAGCTAATCTTTTTTCGTAAGGCGTAACTGCTATCGATTTTGTTTGTTGATAATTTTGTCAAGTCTGGCGGCACCTGCCGAATATCACAAATCGGAAAATTTCCGAAAAACACCGAGCGCGCGCAAAGCATGATGGGTAACATTTACTCCGATATCGCATTATCGATTTCCGGAAGTTGCCAATCCATGTGTATATAGGTCCGTGATTGAACTAATCATAAACTCATAATTCACCATTTTACTCATTATTATTCATTATCCGTTTTGATCCTTCTTCGTATACACTCATAATGCTCTCAATACTAAAATATCAAGGATACTCACCAGTATTGCATCTTCATGTTGTAACAGACGCACCAATTGACCACATTCTACACACAAGTCAGACATTGTCACACAATTATCACACAAACACAAGTAAAGTTATAAAATATAAATTAATAACTCAAATTAATCAAAATAGCAAGCAGAAACTTTATTACAAAGACAGTGTGATTAACACAATTCTCAGATATATATCAGTAGCTTTATTTCAGGTCGATTTTATATATGTTGTAGGAAGCCATATAAGTTTTTTTCAGGAGTTAAAAGCATTACAATTTATCATAAAGGTCCCCGTGAAAGTTACAAAATGTAATTAATAAAACTAATACATCTAATCGCATCACGTGCTAAAACATCTATAGAAACAAAAATAATATCAAACAGGGAATGCCACGTACCAAAAACGCAGCCTCCCCAAAACGAGCCCCACATCACCCAGAAGTGCACACCACCAACACACACACACACAGGTTTTGCTCCTTCAACTCTTTTGTGAATGGTAAAACAATTTGAAAGTTGTGATGCAATTATAGTCAGTAAATCGTAACACTTATTGTTGACTACATAATTAGTTAAACATCTTTAGTTCAAGTCAAGTCAAGTCAATTCCATTTATTATCTCATTTCATATACAAATGAAACAATGAGGATAGCAAAATTATATCAGAGGCTCAGAATTTAAACAAGCAAAGTTCAAAGTCTTCAATAATAGGTTTAATTGGTGCAATTAATCAAACTGCTAAACTCACGTCTTTGATTACCGTTCTATTTAATATTAGTCGGCATATTCAATTCTACATTAGTAGTTGATTACATAATTTAGTTAATTTGTAGCAATTTCATATATCAAAGCAGCGGATGTCGAAACAAATATCATCGCAGGCTTCTTTGTTGAGTTCACAACCATTATCAAAGAAAATCTAAAACTGCTTATTAGTTAAATACAATACATTTGTATTGTAATTAGTTAAATAAACGTATCGCAAAATCGTCCATTTATGATATTTTGCTGTAATATTTTCATGGTCCGAAGTGTCATATAATAGTTTGCGACAATATATATTCATCGTCCGAAGTGTCTATTAATGTGGTCCGAAATGTCTATAAATCTGGTCCGAAGTGTCTATAAAATGTGGTCCGAAGTGATGGTCCGAAGTGTCCGTGGTCCGAAGTGGGTCGACAGCGATACTAGGAGGCCCTCTTTAAGGTTAGCAAGCGAAACACTACATTATTCGTCAGTCGTTCTTCAGGATCATCACTGTTCTGTAATGATTAACACGCCAAAAAAGTGTGTCACTATTTACCACACAGACAATACAACGGTTTTGAAATTTACCGAAAGTTTTAACACTTTATTTATTTATTGTTAATATGTTTCCGCAATTTTAACCTTTGATCATTTAATATAATCACATAACATAAAAGTCTGAAATTATTCATCCTGTTGATTTAAGTCTAATTATTGCGAAGACAAACTTGTAAAAAATATTTTTTTAAGTAGTGACTTTCATTCGTCCGTTGAAATTATTCTTTGGACTGAGTAAATGAATGTGTAGATTTTGAGATACTATGTTAATACCGACATCGTTTTCATAAATGCTATTATCAGTAAAAAAAAAATTAAAAAAGAGTATAATTTCAAATGTATTAAACAACTTCTTAAAACGTACCATTAAAGTTGTCATTCAACTTATCTAACATATTACTTACAATCAGTACAATTTGCACATGTTATCATGATGGAGGGTGTGATAATCCAATCAATGAGAAACGCGTGCTGTTTGAGTAAACACCATTATAAAAGGTGTTGAAATACAGTAGTTGCATGTTAAGTGTAGACGTCTATAGTTTTGCTACAAAGTGTGTAACTTCAATTGCGAATTGTGATTTTTTTTTAATATAATTGATACAAGTATTCTCTCTGCGTGCTATATTTCATTGAATTGTTAAAAAATAAGTGGCATTGCTTTTTTTGCAATACTAAAAGTAGACTCGGCCCTTATTGAAATTTGAAAATCACACAAAAAATAACCAATATTTGAAGGCCTGTAACTTCCGTTTTACTCTTTCAATTGTCAAATGATTGATATTTTTGGAAACTGCAAATAAGAAACTTTCAAATGATAACAAATTAATATTGTTGTATTAAGAAATTAGGAAATTAACATGCACGGCCTTATTTTGCAACTGCAAACACAGAGACATATTTAAAAAAAAAAATACAAACGTATCAAAGTTTTGTAATCCTGTAACTTTTTAGTTATTTGAATGACTTTTTACATATTTACCATGTTTATAAACTGCAGAGTGTATACTTTCATATGATACCAAATTAAATATGTTTTATTACGTATTTTAAAAAATAATAGGTGCGGCCGTGGTTTGTGTGTGTGTGTGTGTGTGCGTGCGTGCGTGCGTGCGTGCGTGCGTGCGTGCGTGTGTGTGTGTGTTGGTGGTGTGCACTTCTGGGTGCTGTGGGGCTCGTTTTGGGGAGGCTGCGTTTTTGGTACGTGGCATTCCCTGTTTGATATTTTTTTTTTTTTTTTTTGTTTTCATTAATAAAAATACAGTTAAATATGCCCGAAATATTGACCGATACTGAATATAAGTTTCTTTCAAGGTTTCACTTTTAAAATCTTTTTTTTTACATATTCATAAAGTTCATAATTTCAGCTTTCATTTGATACCAAATATTTAAAAAATCATAAAAAAATAAGGAAAATAAAGGGTCTTTACTTGGTATTATGGCGGCCGGTTAATACACTTTTCCCATTGAAAAGGATTCGAAATATATTGAACTACATTGTATCTCAAAAGTTTTTTTTGTATGAAACCTTCACCAACACACACATAATATTCGGATTTATCTCACCAGTTAGGAAAAGAGACAATTAAAAAAGAAACGGTGAATATTTTCCACAGAATATAGAAAATATCATTTGCCTGAAATCAATATAAATTATTTTTTAAGAAATAATAACCTTTCTAAATTAAATAATACAAAAATAGTTCGACAGAATCAAGTCTTAAAAAAATTCTGTAATAACATTTCTTTTTTCGGAAATCCGAAAAGCCTTTTTAAATTATCAGGTCTTAAAATTTAATTGAAAAATATAAACGGTCTTGCATTTTTTAATTTGTCACAAATACCTATAAAGTCCGATAAATCAATATACTATGACGGTCTCACTAGACGGTCTCCGGTCTCGGCCAGTCTTTGAAGACCGGAGACCGTCAGAGACCGGCGACCGGAGACCGTCGAATAGTATACCTCCAGAATACGTGACGATTATGTTGACGTCACAACATTTAAATATTTGAAGCACGTGGATAATGGCGTAGCATTACATTTACGAAAATAATCTGCCGTAAGGAACAAGTGAGATCCTAAGTACTGTTTACTGAAGGACAAATGTCATATCTATTTCGATTTGTTTTAAGTTGTTCAAGCATTTCTCCGTAGGGGGGTGTTCATATCTAATCTATAGTCATGTATCTTAACCTGTATAAATAAGGAACAATACACGGGTAGGAGCAGTCATCGCCTAGATTTGTATAATTATACGGCTTGGAATATGCCATAACAGTTGACACTCAAAATAATTTTATTATGCCCCCTTCGAAGCAGATGACTGTCGGTATGTCTGTCTGCCCGTCCGTCAGTTCGTCTACCAACTGTTTTTCGGATAATAACTCAAGA